>CM067347.1:42280776-42365776 GCA_034190875.2 Urechis unicinctus | reverse complement strand
TGACATCTCAAAGCTCTATAGGGTAAATGGATATTCTGGTCAGGCAGTATTTTTATCATCATATGCGCTGACCTGCGGAGCTCTACCGGTTGATTGTTGAAGCATCCGAGCCAAAAAAGACACGTGTACATGATTATTAGAGCATTTCTAAGTCATTGGTTTAAGAACAACTGCTTGTTGCAACAATTTAAGATAGCGTCACATGACTTCTTATAAATCTGACGTGAAACTCAAGAGTTTTGTCAGTAATATATTCGTTATCATGCAACGAACTCAAAATATCGAGAAATGATCCCATGTTTATGTATAATTAAAAGAATAATTAATCAGTATTTATACCGTGTAACGATAACCAGACAGCAGCATAGGCAAGCAAGATTGGTAGATTAATTGTGGCATCTCAAAGCTCCTTAGGGTAAATGAATATTTTGATCAACATATGCGCTGTCCTGCGGTGCTCTACCGATTGATTGTTGAAGCATCCGAGCCAAAAAAGACACGTGTACATGATTATTAGAGCATTTCTAAGTCATTGGTTTAAGAATAACTGCTTGTTGCAACAATTTAAGATAGCGTCACATGACTTCTTATAAATCTGACGTGAAACTCAAGAGTTTTGTCAGTAATATATTCGTTATCATGCAACGAACTCAAAATATCGAGAAATGATCCCATGTTTATGTATAATTAAAAAAATAATTAATCAGTATTTATACCGTGTAACGATAACCAGACAGCAGCATAGGCAAGCAAGATTGGTAGATTAATTGTGACATCTCAAAGCTCCTTAGGGTAAATGAATATTTTGATCAACATATGCGCTGTCCTGCGGTGCTCTACCGATTGATTGTTGAAGCATCCGAGCCAAAAAAAAGACGTGTACATGATAACGCTAGAAACTCAGCCGAGATGTTTGCGGCCCAAAAGCTAGAGTTTGGGCCACCAAGTATAGAATTTGGGTAGCCCAAGTTATTATTTAGTCGCCCAAACTCATAATTGATCGAATTGTTGGCCTTAATACTAAAAAATAAGAAAATGTGCCGCATGCCAACCCAACTGGTAGTAAATTAAATCCACCTGCCTGGAAAAAAATTACATCTGCTCAGAATTTGATCAATGGCCTAATATTAAAACGTACATTCAAATGTGCATGTATGAGTTATATGAGTTATATTTGTTCCATGACACATACCCAAATGATTCTAAACACAATTGCATAGGCTAAATATGTACCTTGCGCCTACATGGGGGACGATTTAATTGCTGTATTTGTCTCGTTCGTCCGAAAAACATGACCCAAACGTTTACATATAGGGAAATAAAGTGGTACTACAAAACCGCCATACAACGAACGTTCCAGTAGCTTTGATATGCAAGATATGAACTTATAATGACTGGCATAGGGCATCCTAAAATACTACTAGCTGAAGAATCATACATATGTTTAAGCCCAAGTCATCCTCCCAATAACCATACAAATTTGACATATATAATGTGAGGCCACCAAGATATTACATTCAAAACACGCATGCTACAGAGAAAATGCTGCCAGTAATAGACGTTAAATTTCTACATACTTTGCCGACTTAGATTTAGTAACTGCAGGGATTAAGACCAGAAAAGGTGCGGACGTAAACCGCGCGAAAAGACGTAATACGCTCAAGCCGCATACAACGTAAATACTACCAGACACGTTTAAGGCGTGCGACACCCCGCGCTACTCTTGAGTAAGCCTTTATGTGTTAGTTATCGCATGGTCACGTGGGTGATTTGAGGAAAGAACACGATGACGCGGAGCCATATCATCCGCGTGACCATGCGATAACATATCTCGATGGCACCTACACGCGATAATCAAGCGCACGACGCTGTCTCCTAATAATGATAATTAGCGTGAACCTATGTTATATAAGGTATCTGTCTGGGACCTGTAAATATGAGAGATATTCGCTTGATCCCCCATTCGGCCTCGGCTGCCTGTGATGATGGGTTCATCTACGAGGAGATGTGGAAGATTTTTCCTTTTTCGACGCCAGTAATTTTAAGATGGATTTCCGCGTTCCTGGTGCGTTTGTTGCTCCCTTGGATCCGTCTATACAGACACCAAATGGGAAGTAGGAGGTACTGCTTGTGCTGGTCGGTTCAGCACTCCGCTGACAACGGACAAATTTAAAGAATTATTGAAGAGCAGGGTACCAAGAAACAGAAGATCTGAATATTGGGATGTGAGTGTTTACAAAGACTGGCGGGATTGAAAGGCAGATCCAGCCGGAAACTAGTGCCGAATTTGGGCTACCTTCGTTCCAGCAACTAGACCACTGGCTTGACTGTTTGTTTATTTGATCGACAATTTTTTGTGTGAGAGTTGTAGAATATTGCTAACTCCGGCAATCAGAACTCAGCCGACTTCCCAGCTGCGTATATCTTCGTTCGGTGCTGGCAACTCTGTAGCGCCGTAGAAGCGGCTCGGTAGGTGTTAGAATTACGCGCCTCAGCTAGATTCCGGGGAGATGGGATAATACCGTGACTTCCCGATGAGCGATTATCGGCTGACAAGCAAATGGCTCTTGAGAAAACCTTCATTATAACACTAGTGCTGCCATGTTAGAGCTGTGGTGCTCTGTGAGGGACCTTCTCAAATCTGGTTGCTGTTTGGTGATATTGCGACTTCTGAGGCTTCATCCAATTTGCACGCGTCGTTTGCGAACATTGGTGATGATACAGACAAGAGAGCGTGCGTTCGTCACGTAACATGTATCCACTAATTGTCTTATATTGCTGTTGAATGCGCCAAATTTATAAAGAAATATATACGTCCTGTGTTAGTTGGGGCAAGGAGATATAACCAATATCTTAAGTTATGTAACTACTTGGTTGGGGAAAGAACGCGAAGACGTGGAGCGATGAATCGGTCGTCAAAACACAAATGTTCTGGCGACTATGATGCGCAAATTTCTACATCGCCCAAATCAATAGTAGTTGCCTGGGGCAAGCGGGCGACCGCTATTGTTTTTACAGATGTATATAATTGTAGAGGATACGCATAAAGGGAAGAACTACCTTACTCACGCAGTTTTAAAGGCGTTTCTCCTTAATCTGTCACTGTATCGTAAGGCTAACTAAGTGTGTTTATCGGCACACCAACACGGGTGTGTCACATGGTTCTTGTATTTTAAAGTCACATAACTGAAACTACCGAGTCACATCTCTAAATTGTTGAATGTCATCTACGAATATGGGGCTTTGAATATTTAAAATCGCCATAAGATTAATAGTTATCCTGGGTATTTGCCAATTTGTGGACCATACATATCTACTTTGATATGACTGCATACATGTGTACCACGCATTTGAGTATATATTGCGGAGTCTGCATCGGGAAGGGCTTGCCTTCGACACCCATCTCACCTTTGGGCCTAGTAGCATTTATTGTTGTATAGGTATTTATAAGTCTTTGTGTCATAGGTCCCAATATCCCGTGCGCAAGAAAACAATTCTACTATATAATGGCCTGCACAGTGCTAATAATACGGATTCGGTGACTCCCAATGTCTTTTCCTACCCATGAGATCAATAACATCAGCCTGTGTATTGCTTGTTTGTCCCTCTGTACCAAGCTCAGCTTCATTATCCATCTCCACTGCGAGTTTCCGATCCATTGCTACATTCCGACCTCCACTGGCTGGCGAGAGCATTATCGTCTCAAGATATAAATGTGGTCTTTGCAGTTTTATACATCAAGTTTGTGAAAAGTAAGTAGCATGTGGGAATTTATTCCCATTTATGAACTTCTAAAATTATCATAGTGGCAAACGTTTATGGTCTTGGAAATTTTTCGCAGCGTACGTGCTTACCACCGGGCGCTGACACTGGTTATTACCAACCTATATGCTCGGAGCATAACGCAAGCACCCTAGTCAATTCAATCAACGAGCTCGGGGAGCGCGCTCGTTGAATAAATTGACTTAGGTGCCTGTGCTCTATAAGTGTGTGAAGCGTCCAGGCCCATGTGAAGTGCAGACGAAAGAGTGAGGTGGGGACACAAGAGATACATTTGCATTAATATACAAGCTCTTAAAACGCTGATTCGTCAATTTTACATCATGTTCGCCGGAATCACCGCACCCTCCCCCAGTAACGATCCCCCGGGAGCGGTCCATAGCACCAGCCCATACACCTCCCATAACAGACCGTAACGATATATATACATATATATATATATATATATATATATATATATATATATATATATATATATATATATATATATATATATATATATATATATATATATATATATATATATATATATATATATATATATATATATATATATATATATATATATATATATATATATATATATATGTACACATTTATGTGTGTGTATGTGTGTGTGTGTTTGCGTTTGTGTGTGTCGTGTATAAGGCAGCGCTTGGGAAATTAGGTCACGTAGGGAAACAGGATTTCTCATTATTACAGAGAGAGCGGAAAAAATATGACTCTATAGAAATTGTTAAAATATGACTCTATAGAAATTTCTCTCAGGTCTAAAGATCAATTAATCAGAGCGTGACAAAACTATATTTCAATTCAAACTGCCCTTCCTGTTATTATGCTTCCACATAATGACACGTACCTTTGCCAATACCAATTTCCGCTGAAAGCGTGTTTGCCGTTTTTAAAGTATTAACCAATCTTCCTGCTTATTATCACATCAACAGAAAGAAATAGCAACTTGTCATGCCAAGTATTTGCATCGGCGAGCTGGCGTTGTTATAGGAATGATCAATATCAGAGTGCATGAACCCAACAAGGCGTTCAGGGGATTGACGAACATTTATCTTTTTATTATCAACGGTTATTGTTTTATTTAATTAATTTGTTTCTGCACCACTCGGATGGATTCTCGTCAGATATGCAGATAAATGGTACTGCGATTCGTGCTGTACACTGGCTGTCTGCCCCACTCTGCCTTTTGTTCTTTATTTTTTTTTTGTAACTGCACCAAAAATTAAACAAATCCGCCAATAATCCATATTATACATACAATGAACATTAACGGATTTATATAATCTGTCTCGACAAAGCGATCGCTGGAATGGCCCTGGTGTTTACCAAATACATGTAGAGACTAAAATAACGCGCCTCTCAAAGAAGCCCGAATCATGTGCATGAGCAATAATTTATAACACATTCGAAGTATCTGCGTGGTCTTTGAGATCTGGAATTCGGACATATCTCGTGGGTTAGTTAGCTAAAATATAGTGACACGCTGTAGCGCCTAGGCGAGTTGCGCGCCTTGTCACCCGCGAAGTTGGTCAACCAGAAATCGGTTGTCTTGAATGCCTTGCATGGCTTAGACAGCTATGGCATTGCACACTAAGTGGATTGTCACGCCAATAACTAGGCAAGGCAACTCGCCCCTGGTGTTTTGATGATCTGATGCCACCTTATAGGGTCCATATGCAGAATCTTGAGTGTTATAAGCAAATATGCTCCTTCTCGCAATGCAGACAAGGGACAGTTTAAAAAACATAGATTTTCATATCCATAAATGTCTTACCATCAATCTTGCCTAGAGTGCAACATCAGTCATACTCCTTAATCAACAGAATGAACGAAATCCAACACAATTTTAAAATTGTTGTCCAACATGGCTACCGCGCGAATCGAATTAACGCAATTATGTTGCATTGTGGGAGTCGGCCATGTTGTGTTTTTGAACAAAGTTTCATGATGTGCCGTATTTTAGTGCTCAAACAGAACAAGTAGACAAAACTGTAGTAATAGAAACAGTCCTCGTGTCATTTTGTGATATAATCTTGCATTTTGTCACAAATTTTTTTGCTTGGAGGGCTTTGGTAAGTTTTTAGCGAGTTCCGAAACTCGGAAATATCACAGGCGGCTCTTCGCCTCAACAGCTCGGATGTGAGAGATCGAAAGTAGTAAATGGCGCGGAGCTGTCAGAGGCGGAGTTTCTTTGCCTAGCCAATAACTTGGTCGTCACGGCGTTATTTTCGCGTCAATCGTCTACCGAAAGAAGCCAAATACGTCTTGATAGCCGTGGACGACCCGAGTTCCTGTGAACTTCAAGACAGTCGGTGTTTTGAGGAGCCGTAAGCGTTCATCCTTTGCAATGATGTGCTCTGAGATGAAACGAATCATCATGACTATGTTCTATATAATATCTCTACATCCCACCAAGTCCACCTGACATGAGTAGTCTTGAGATGGATGTGGATGTTGACTTAATTGCCAACCTACACAACTATGCCCATCCCTGTAGTTGTATGGAAAGGCCAAAGGTTTTTGACTTGCCAACAAACAAGTCCCACAACAGAACATATCCATGACACAACAACTGTTGCTTCTTTAAAAAGGAAGTTACAGAATCTTCGACAGAAGGAGATTGAAGCAGTGAGGGTGTCTGACCTCATCAATGATGATACAAAAACTTGCTTCTTTACTGGTAGATTTTGCTTTCCTTATTGAATAATGTACATAATTGTATTCTCATAAATCTCATGATAATGTTGAACTGTTTTTTTAAACACAGGGTTCCCAAGTTGGAGACTATTCAATGTACTATTGTGAAAATAATTATATTAATTTGTTTCTACTTCGAGACATTTATTCGTCTTTAACATAAACAGAAAAAAGGTTGGACTGAGGACAAATTCACCAACACCTCTGACCAATATCAGATTACAACATTCTCCTCACTTAGTGGAACAATCAATGCAAACAAAGTCTTTAACTGCAAGGGAATTTTCACAACATGTAAGTTTCAAACATGCAAAATGAAACCATCTGTCACAACCCTCACATGCAACACTTTCCTCACTTGCACTTGCACTGCACACAGGTCAGGGCCAGCAAACTTTTTTGGTGCGCTGTGACCTCTTAAGTGGGCGACCTTGTGAGGCAGGATTGCTGGTGCTTCTCTTTGTTGGAGGGGCATGTTTCTTAGTTTTGGTTGGGAGTGAGCGCTTGGTCTCTTCCAAGGGGTTCCTTGCACTTAAGAATTTGGGATACATAATAACTGTCCAATAATGGCTTCAGATGATCCCAGAAAGGAGCATCATAAAGAACATTATCAACAATAATACCTCCTGGGGTCCAAACCACACAATCACAAGAATCAAAGGCCATCAGAGCCATTTGCCCCTGGACCTGAAAATAATATTTAGGACATTCTTAAAAGACCTTCTCCCATCTTCATCTGCAACAATCAGGTATTCCAAAGTTGCATATCGGGGGGCCTGGTCACGAATGGAGTAAGGGCACTTGACTTCCAACAATCTAGGTGCACAACAGTCACATGTAACGATTCCATCTGTGGACGCTCCAAGATGAGCCTCACCAAGCTTGAGGCAAAGTCCTGCAGGGGATACGTTGAAATTTCGGTACTGGGCAACCATATGGCGAATGTAGCGTTGGATGGCTACTTGTTAGTTGTCCGATCCCCATTGGAGCGGTTTTGGTTTCCAACTATGTGAACTAGACCAAATATATGTAGAAAGAGTCCCATAACTGGACACAAGAGAGGCTTACACCTATCGAGCTGGTGACCTTAACATTTTGTAATTGTTTCAAAAAACGAACATTTATATTGCATTATACAGCAACACAGAGGCATGATACAATCTGACAATTGAGACTACATACTACATTATATGTATCAATTTTCATGTGTTACAACAACAAAATATATATATAAAAAATAATAATAACATTATGATGTTCCTTATCATCAACATGAGGCTTATATATACAAGGAAGTTAACAGTTAGACCACAGGCGTAATCAAATTACGTCAGCTTTTAACACCAACCATCGAATATTAAAACCGGATGAATATTTCGTCAATTCATTGTGGGTCCAATACCCACCCAAAACCGACCGGAAATGAAGGGAACTGACTGAACAAGCCAGTGCCATTTTCGCCTGAAATGTGGCGCGCTCTCTCGCACGGTATGCTGTAAGGGACAGGAAGCGACCCTTTGCGGGAGAAAATGACAAATGAGCATGTTATGATCATCTATCCCGTACAAGGGAAAGTAACCCCTCCCGTCTAATAATAAGGAAGGATGGTAAGACCGATTCGCGCGCCACCTTCAGCGCCACAAAAAAACTGCAAACCGATCAGCTGTTAGGAGTAGTGCGAAGTTGTTTGGCAGACGTCAATAATTTCTTTGTGAATCGGTTTCAACTCTTGCTGTCATAATATACATAACTTGTCGAAATGGAGTCGGTGAATCAACCAAAAGGTCAATTGTCCAAGGACGAAACACTGACTTTGCGCCGCAAATATCTCGGGTGAGTTTTCCTCATGCTGTAACTAACTGACTAAGCTCCGATCGAACAGTTATGCTGGTTATATAAATATATACCGTTTTCTCGATATCAGCTAACTGTCTTCCACCGGAAGTAAACCCGTAGCAACGATTCGGGGGTGAATACAAGCAGCTGTCAGCGTGTTGACACCTTGTTGGTTGCGCGGAAGACACGACGCTATTGACAGATTAAGTAATTAACGTGCGCGTGGCGCTCTTTCGTCAATGACGCGGTAAATAGTAGCTGATAACGAAGATCTACGACAATTTTAATAATCAGAAACGATATTGAGCATACTTTGATCTGCTAACAAGAACATTTTACGAGATTAGTAAGTTTTTGCAGTCAGCAGTATTGCCAGATTGGAGGATGGTGTATGTACTTCTTATGTCTGAGTTATGAGAAAGAGGAAGGCGTAGATGATTTTGAATTCTGTTTGTGTCTCTGCAACACGGGTGAAAATATGATTGGATGTGACCATCTATGCTGTAAATACAAGTGGTTTAATTTTTCATGCATCGGCATCAAAAGAGTACCAAAGGGTGCCTGGTATTGCAAGTTTTGCAAGAAATAAATCTTGGGCCAACCTTTCTATTAATATGTTATACAGTAATGTATTATATATGGACTTATTTTGATGTCTAGCTTTGACTGATATATGGTGGATAAGATGGGCGAATAAATTTTTTCTCAAATTTGATCTTCTTCTTAAATTTATTTGTGTGACTATGAAATTTACAATGTGATGTGACTTAATCAGAAATCAAATGCAAATTCTGGATGAAGAGAAATGTGAAATATCACAGTGAATAATCTTTAAGTGTGGCATGAACAATAAGAATGCACCAGGACATTTCATAAATGCTTTATTACGATTGTATGTTGAAAACAAATTTACTGCAAAATGAAAAAGAGTACAGGCAATGTAATACTACATAATATGTAAATTGAACTATTTCAGTCAATCAAATCACTGTCTCGTACAATAATGCTACCCCAACCATTAAACAAACAACAAGCCACGGTGACAATCTTGTCCACACTAGAGAGTTCATTATCAGGTAGGGTGCCCTTCAGCAGCTGAAATCTATTTTTTACACACCCAATGACTCTCAATGTGGATGCGGACAGAGGATATCCTACATGACACTTCCACATCTTCTGCAGGGAATTAATTGTATCCTTCCGTAAAGCTGGGGATGATGAGCTCGGTTCCACAGACAGTTGCCAGATCATACTGTACTGTAAAGCCCCTGTCAGCTAGAATTTGGTCACCATGCTGGTGCAGGTCCGCACTTACAAAACCACTTTGTCATACAATTTGAGCATCTGAAGCCCTACCTCCCCAAGCAACGTGAACTGTATTTGAGGAAGAGCTGGTCTTAAAGAGAGATACCACTTTTTCTGGTACTCGGTCTGATGCAGAACTTTTGTAGGTGGTGAAAAACTGCAAGAAACTGGTCCCACTGCAGGCCTGTGTAGAACATCCACTTTGAGTTATCACCCTCAACACACTTTGACGAGATTTTGGCACATGACAGCTTAACCTCAAGTTCAGCCACCCTGGATTTGACGATGGCCAACTCTTTATGCAAATCATTTGGTACCTGGGGATTGTTGCTTTTAACAGATTCTTGTTAAGAAGAACTTGGGCTTAGTGTTGGTGTTGGTGTCAAACTGACTGCTGAGACTGATGGCAATAGGCTGACCCAGGAATTGTGATTGGTGACTGAATCATCCTGATTCACTAGAATCTCACTCAGTACATGATCCAATGTATACATGCATCATTGTATAGATAGAAATGTTTATAAGTGTGTGATTGTGTGCAAAAACATTTATTATTATAATAGGCAGATTAAGTACAAATATTCATTATCATTATTAAGATTCATTATAATTGTTGAGTAAGCAGGCAAATATAATACTACCAAAATTAATTACTTTCATCCAAAAGTATTCACCTGTCTTTTGTTGGATGAATGCTCAATGACTCATTGTAAAGAACGTTTCTTTACGTTCTTGTAACGATTCACGGGGCCAAGTTGCTTGTTGCCATCTTGTCTGCTTGTGAATATAGAGGGTATCCAGTCTGGGTGAAGTGGGTCCTTGTTAACCACCCCTAGAGGAACAAATTGTAATGACTAATTATGTTTCTAACCACAAATGGTACAAACAATATAAGGGGGATATAGAATAGCAGAACTGTTGAATGGAACAAAACTAGTCCTCATCGACATTACACATAGTAAAAGCACATGTAAACATGGCGACATGAATGATGAAGATTGAAGGACCTGTAATTTTCGTACTTAACCTTCATGTTAAGTCGTTCAAGCAACGTGAACCATATTTACTTAATTGTCATCAAATTGGATTAAGAATAAATTATTGTGTAACAGAAATACCCTACAAAAATGTAGAACCTACCAGTGATGAAATGATGACCACAAAGAACCAAGTTCTTAGTTGGTCGCCACAACGAACCGTCTTCGTTCTGTCGATTCACAGCAATGATCCACTTTTCCCTTCTCTCTGGGTCTTTATGAAACTTAAAGAACGACGTTCTTTCTTTCATCATGTTGTGGTTAAAACAACCAGCATGTTTTTATCGACCGATGTTGATATCGCTGAGTGAAATTAATCCAATACACATCGATTGTTTTCAATGCGCTGCGCGTTGCCAGGGTCGCCAGGAATTCTGGGAGGTGCGAGTTTCCCGGATAACCGAGATCGGCAATAGGCCAAGAAACTTCGCCTTTGACTGCGTCCACACTTTTTACTTCTTTCGATCTCTCGTATACACGCTGTCAAGCAAAGAGCCACCTGCAAAATTTTTCAGGTTCTGATGTCAAAATGGCAAGTTAACTCGCTAAAACCTTACAAAAGCCCTCCAGGACATAAAATTTTTGACAAAATGAAATATTATATCACAGAATGATACGAGGACTGTTTCTATTACTACAGTATTATATTATTGTACTGGAACCTAAGGTGGCATCATATCATCAAAACACCAGGGTCGAGTGCCTTGCCTAATAGGTTTTGGGGTGGGTGGCGCTATGTATAAGTGGTCTTATTTATATCTTATGAACCGAGTGGAGTTTGCGCTCCCTCTGCAAGGGAGTACCCGATTGATTGTTGGTCTGTTGGGCTAGTCTTATTTTCTGCCTGTGTTTTCTTAAGATCATCTGCTGCTGGAATTACAAGAAATTTGATGGCATTTGTTTGACAATGGTGAGTGGTCCTGTATTAAAAAGTGCATCCGCTAGAAAGGATCGGATAATCACATCTGACGACCAATTATGAATAGGCAGCCACTTAATGTAATTCCCACCAGGAGGTATCCATAGTAACATTCACATCATCAGTTTAAAAAAAATACCATGTATGGAAAGCACCACTTTGTTTTTAAATAAAAATTTGGAGACCAATTAGCAAGTTTTTATCAGGTGGCTCAAATATTAGAGAGAGCTAAGATTATATCAGTTTCCTTTGGATTAGATCACAGGCTTGATGATTCATCCAGTGGGGATGGGTGGGTGCACTTGGCGTTGTCCCGAGTAGGGTGTGTGATGCAGAACCTCTGAAACCTGTATCGGTTGTACAAATGGCAAAAAGCATACCATCATCATACAAAATATTATTCAATGCAAATGTATAACCTGTTGTACAAGGTGTAAATGTCAAAAAAGCATGCACTGTCCTACATGTAAATGTATAACCCATCGTATGATGTGAAAATGGGTGATGCGGCTTGGATGATTAATCATCAGAAATCAGATGTGTTGGCGTCTGTGACAAGGATGCCGTAGACAAAAAGGCATGAAGCCAGTTAAACATAGAAATATAATACTTAACCTAGTTATCTGTGGTTATCTAAGAATAATTAACTGTCACACAGGGACCATTCATTGCATGTACAACATGAAGCCCCACAAAAAACTGTCGTACAAATTAGAGTTGAAAAAAAACACCCCGTTGCACAAGTACGAGGCCCAACAAAACCCACCCAGGGATTCATCCTACATACCAGCATTGGTAAGACATATCATGGTTGTTATTGATTCACATGAATTTATTTTGCAGTGCCTCCTGTAAGCTCTTCTTCAAAGCTGACCCCATTAAGATTGTGTCTGCCAAGGGTCAGTACATGTATGATGAAGAAGGCAATGCATATCTAGACTGTATCAACAATGTGGCTCATGGTAAGTAGGAAACTTCAGTTGAAATTATGGATCTTATTTGAACTTAATGTAAGACATGGGGTGGTATGCTATCTCAGTGAGAAGTGATTGACCTGTTAAGTACTGTCTTGTAACACAGTAACCTGATTATATATGATAAAGGTGTACAGTTATCAGTGTGACAGCGTCTGGTTATCTGATTGTGTGGTGTATTGCTTGGTGATATAGCACTGGCAAGCAAAAGCTCTTAAGAAACATCCACTTAAACTAGTCAATGGGGAGGTAGAGTAAATGCTCTGGGAATAATGTAACAGGTGTTTGTGGTATTATTACCAAGTGTTACAGAACAGCATCAGCAGCTACTAGTGTATTTTGAGATTTAAGGAATATATTGGTGACAAATATCATACCAATACTTAATGCATCTGGAGTGAATGCACAAGATAGGTCACAAGCTTGAGGGATAAACCCATCATTGTATGTAATCTCTGTTGGATATTTTTGCTAAATTAAACTCTGTGCTGTACGTATCTTGATGATAAGGATCCAGATAGCTCTATGTTGGTTTTGCAGTTGGTCACTGCCATGAAGAAGTGGTCCGGGTGGCCACAGAGCAGATGTCTCTTCTCAACACTAATAACCGCTTTCTTCACGATAACATAGTGTTGCTTGCAAAACGCCTCACTGATTCTCTCCCCTCTGACCTCAACACGTGCTACTTTGTGAACTCTGGGTAGGAGATCTTTTTGGGCGGTGTTCATTAATCTGTTGCTCTTAAACACTCGCTTGATCAAATTAAAATGCTGGCACGTTTTATTAACAGAACACTGTGGTTCATTCAAATAAAAAGTCTGATAACTGAAACAGTTAATAGTGTGTAAGTTTGACAAGGTGCAATCTTGTTGGTTGTGGATTATTGTAACCCCCATACCAAGTTTGTACACCATCAGGTCATTAAGAATCATTGAGGCCTGTTCTGACAAAATAATTTGAGTTTCGCCATCCTAAAAATTTCACTTGTTGAATAACAGTATTTGATTTGCTTGCAAGGTTGTTGGTAAGGAATATGAACAAAGCATGTCTTAACAAGTCCTACTCATGGCGAATTGACTCTGTAGCTCTTACTTACCACAAGTGACAGAATGTGTTCCTATGTCACTCTCTCATCAAGCCCAAGGTAGACACTGCTGTATGGATTGGAACCTGTATTGAAGAGGGTCTTGTCTTAGTAACCAACACTGTAAATGAAACCGTTGACCCCGATTTACTGTCATTACTGGCATTGAAAACTATATGGTCAAGGTTTAAGATATGATCCCTTTATTCAGTGATTACATGTACAGGAAAAAGTTATTTGATACAGCCATATTTATGGAAAACTGCTATGTCTCAGATCTGAAGCTAATGACCTTGCCTTAAGATTAGCCAGGGCCCACACAAAGAGTGAGGACATAGTGGTGTTAGATCAGTAAGTATAAAATTGCTTTTATCTATTGTATGATACCATGATACCAAATCTTGTATGTGTATGTATGAGTTTCGCCTGTGTTGACGTGTCCTATTGCTGCAGTGCCTACCATGGTCACACCGTTTCTATGCTTGATGCAAGTCCTTACAAGCTCAAAGGTCAAGGGAATCTCACATGCAAGGAATGGGTCCATGTGGTGTGTGTCCAGTATTGTATTATGTTTCATACATTTGTTACAATGACATTCTGTCGGACTTGAATATGATATTTGCCTTTCACAGCCATTGTCAGACAGTGTCATATTTCTAGCCACTTGTAATAAATAACGCCCTGAATGAGTCCATTGTCACAGTTTCAGGGGACTATTAGCATATTGGTACCATTTACCAATCATCGCACATCTGCCTTTGTTATGAGCCATTCATTGTTAAAATGTGTCTAGATCCGTGTAATGTCACTTTTGTGCAGGTGCCCAATCCAGATGTTTACCGTGGTAAATACACAGACAAGAACTGTCCTGGCGAGGACATGGGTGTGAAGTATGCAGATGAGGTGCGCGTTACATTGGAGGAGATGAAATGTAAGAAGCGCTCTGTTGCTGCCTTCTACGCTGAATCCTTACAGAGCTGTGCTGGGCAGATTGTTCCCCCGCCAGGCTACCTCAAGAACGTCTACCAGTTAGTCTCACTTCTCCATCATGTTAAATTTAGACCCCTGTTGTCTGGGAGTAAAGATGTAATATTTCCACCATCTCCCATCTCCTCTCAATCATGACAAACATAGAGCTATGAGGTAGAGCTGTTTTAATGCTGTATATAGAAGTGTAGCAAAACTTTATAGATTGTTTCCTTGCTTTGGTCAACAACAAAACCATGACCCTAGGTTGTAACTAAGCCAATTTGGAAATTCGTTTTGTTTTTCATGTTTGCAACTTGGGTATAAAAACTGCTGTGTTAAGTGTTAATTATACCAGTAAGTGGAGTAGGCTTAAGGCTGCCTCAAGTGTAATTCCGTTCTCCCGAAGCATTGTTATTGTGGCTTCTACTGAATAATTGGTGCTTATCAAGAGGTAGGTATGCAATATTTTCCTAATATCCTGGGTTTTGGTCTTGCACAAATTTTTTCCTCAAGAGCAGATTCTCAAATACCCCAGAGATATCTGTTGCCCATTCTAAGTGAATCATTTGTATGTTACAGACATATCCGAGCTGCAGGAGGGGTGTGTGTGGCTGATGAAGTGCAGGTGGGATTCGGTCGGGTTGGCCAGCACATGTGGGCCTTTCAGATGCAGGGCCCAGGTAACACTCTACTTTCCCATATTGTTGACTGATATAACTGGGTGGTTTGGAGCCTTCACCTGCTGTCATAGGAATAAGTTGGCAGGATGTTAGCAGAATAAAAGGGCCAGATAAGTTAAGTCACATAGATTATCCTAGGGATCCTGATAAACCCTTTAAGAAGTGGTTGACCTCTTGACCTGCAGTTGGTGTTTAAAGTATGTATCACACAACTATTTATTAATTATGACATGAATTGAGTGGGTACTTTATCCTGCAATTGACCTTCTCACGATGAATATTTTATAAGCTGAGCTTGAGTGCTCTATGAGTGATAAAGTTCGGGTTGATGTGACCTGGATGGTTTGTTTTGTAAACAGATGTGGTGCCCGACATCGTGACCATAGGGAAGCCCATGGGTAATGGTCATCCTGTGGCTGCTGTCATCACAACAGCACCAATAGCAGCCAGCTTTGCTGCTTCTGGCATGGAGTACTTCAACACTGTAAGCCATTGTGTGGTGTCTTTGTTTAAAGTGATGTAACTGTTCACTACCCACACATACACACACACACACACACACACACACACACACACACACACACACATAGGGATATATATATATATATATATATAGACATATAGAGATATATAGACATAGAGATATATATAATAGGAGAGAGATAGATATATAGAGAGAGAGAGATATATATATATATAGATAGAGAGATATAGAGATATAGAGATATCTAGAGATAGAGATAGAGAGAGAGAGATATATAGATAGAGAGATAGAGATAGATATATATAGAGTAGATCTATATAGAGATATATATAGAGAGAGAGAGAGACAGAGAGATCTATACAGATAGAGAGAGAGAGAGAGATAGAGAGATATAGATATATATATAGATATATATAGAGAGATATAGAGAGAGATATAGATGTATAGGGATAGAGTATATAGAGAGAGAGAGAGCTAGATCTATCTATATAGAGAGAGACAGAGAGAGAGAGAGACAGAGAGATGGAGAGAGAGAGAGAGAGATAGAGAGAAATAGAGATAGATGAGAGAGCGAGAGAGAGAGATAGAGAGAGAGAGAGAGAGATAGAGATATCTCTCTAGAGAGATATATAAAGAGAGAGAGAAGAGAGATAGAGACAGAGAGAGAGATCTCTAGAGGAGAGAGAGCGAGAAAGAGAGAGAAAGATAGATATAGCTAGATATATAGATACAGAGAGATATACATAGATATAGATATACATATATAGAGATATATAGATATATATATATATATACATATATATAGATATATATATCTATATATACATATATATATATATATATATATATATATATATATATATATATATATATATATATATATATATACATATATATATATATATATATATATATACATATATATGTATATAATATTGTGAGTGTTTGTAATCAGTATGGGGGCAACCCAGTGTCCTGTGCCGTGGCTTTGTCCGTACTGGATGTCATCAAGAAGGAGGGCTTACAGGAGCATGCATTGGACGTAGGCCAGTATCTCGTGGAGAAGTGTCAAAAGATTGCTCAGCGCCACCAACTTATTGGAGATGTCAGGTACTGTGTGGTTGTACAACAGGAGGAAGATCCTTGTATCAACATCTAGGAATAATGTCGTTGTGGGTCAATATGTCATTAAGTATATATTTGTGATGATGAAAATCATGGTGGTTAATTCTGTTTGTATGGATTATGTGTTTTTGAAACGTATGTTTGTAGTAATGGTATGGTGCCTACCATATTTACTCAAGTACTGGTCGCAAATATGTATTGCTCGCATCCCATTTTCAGCTTTGAAATTTTGTCTCAACTTTTATAGTGAAATGAAACCCTACCACCAGGATAACTTATTGTAAATACTGCCTTTGTAAGAGCCTTAACCAGCCAATTCAATAACTTTAAGTCCAATCCAAGGACAACAGGAGAGGCCAAATTTAATGCATTGCAACCAACTTCCAATGTTTATTTGGCGCCTGCAAGGTGGTTTCCTTATTGGTAGGTGAGTGAGTTGTTGGATTCCTTAACGCCCCCTGTGGGTGTGGGGTAGAATTGGCCCACTGTATCCTCCCGCATGTCGTACGAAACGACTTATAGGGGGCAACCTGTTGGCTGTTGGTTGCTACTGGAGTCGGTGGATTTCACCCAGACAAGTGGCTGGTACAGTCATTCGGCAGGTGGTGACATGCCATGCATTTCGATCTCTTCCACCTTCTTGTTCATTTTCAAACACAAGGATTTCCCTCTTATTTCAATTTATCCTATAAGGCTGGTGCTCAATCGGGTCAATCTTATCTCTTCATTTTTACTCCACTTTTGTAGGCGTGCTGTACCTTACCTTATCGATCCCATAGCAGTTTAAACCACAGACGCATGTCGTGTATACGAGCAGGGGGTCTTATGAAGTGTCCTAAACACCAGATAGAGGTCAAACAGGGGGATGGCTCCGCTGCACAACGAGTTCTCAACACCAAGGATGGTGAAGGGACATGGGGCGTGTCATTCTCCCAGCCAGACTGGTACCCTTACATGCTAAGAAGCATAAGAACTGAGTGGAAACTACCAATTAGTGTATTTATATGCCTTATTGGAATCAAGGGAGGTTTGTGTTTTGTACATTGTTTTGAGGCAAGTGTTTTGTTTGGCTGTGTAGGGGAAGTGGGCTGTTTGTCGGAGCTGAGCTGGTGAAGAACAGAGAGACTCGAGAACCTGCCACGCCTGAGGCACAGCATGTCATCTACAAGTTAGTCATAACCTGCCCTCCAACAGTATAATTTTTCTCATTGATGGATGAAATTTGAGGCTCCCATCAGGTGGCTATATTGTATTATTCCAAGCCATTAAGGACAACTATTGTCATCATAGCAATATCACCTTGTTGCTGAAAGGGGAAAAACTATTTAATCTAATATCACTGCAGGTTGAAACAGAAAAGAATCTTGCTGAGTGCCGATGGTCCTGACAGAAATGTCCTCAAGTTCAAGCCCCCAATGTGCTTCAGTCGCGACAATGTGGATGAGGTAATTGCGATCGTCGATGAGGTTCTGGGAGAGATTGAAAGCGGCCAGGTGGATTTGAGCCAGGCTGCTATACAGCGCCTCATGCATGGCTCAGCCAATGGGCCTACCATACCAACTAGCACACATACCAATGGCACAAATGGCAGGTCGTCTTCCGATCAAAGCATTGAGGGAAGTCCTACCAAAAAAATGAAGACCTAGTACGAATCTGTCTTTGATCAACTGAATAAGGAACACACCTACTACACAGAATTTCTATTTCATTATTTTTGTTTATTTATCTTGTTTTTTGGGACACTTTTCCCTCTGTAAGGGACTGTACAAAAGACAGTTTGTGATGAGGGCTGTTTGGTTTTAAATGTTGTATGCAAGGGGCTGTTAAAAAGAAATGTCATGCTTTTTTGGCTGACTGTGGTCGCCCTCCAGCCCCTCATTACGGCTCCATAATACTAACTTGTACATATTCTATAATGCACCGTAACACCAGCCCTTACGCCCCCACCACGTGCTACATAATTTTTGAAGGCCCCTAATGTTTACCATGGCTTTCTTAATTCAGTCACCATAGTTACAGGACATAGCATGTCATTTGGAGGTATTGGTGCATGAGTTGAAGTGAAAGGAGACCCCAGGGTATGGCATTGGAAGAAACCTCTTGTGTTGTTGGGAATCAAGGGGTTGATGGTTGGTGGCAGTAAAGTGCAGTTTCTGGTGATGTCAGCAGTTTACTGCTGGTATTAGATCCACATGGGTCATAAGTTGTGATTGTGGCAAATCAAAGTATCTAGTGAGCTAAGTGGCCTGAAGCACAAGGTTAAATTCCTATGTGTTATACTCCTGATTCTTGTAATGAGTCGGGGAAGTTATTGCCATGCTCTGGCCTTGCTCTGAAGCAATGCTTAACATTGTTTATAAGTCACAGTGCTAACAATGAAGGGTTGAATTCTGTCTGTGCATCTACAGATGAGACGTTAAGGTAGTTAATAAATTACAATAAATGGATAGTAGACAGCTGGTCAGTTTAAAAGCTTCGCAGCTTTTTGTGATTATAAGAGTGCTGTAGATGCATGCAGGCCAGAATTCCTCCATCATACAGTATTTTCTGTCAGACTTTTGATGTACTGTATATATACACAAATTGGTTTATATCACTAAACTGGAAGAGCATAGTAGCTTAATGATGGATCACAAAAAAACCAATCGTGCATACACAGTGGCAGACACTGCCAAAGACAAAAATATCATAGCTCAGCAAGGCTGTCTGTGTGAACAACAACCATTTGTATTGACAACATGTGTATGGCACAGGCACTGGTGCAGACAACTATGATCCAACCATAAAGTTAACCTACTGAAGTGTTATGATATCCCCACTTTATGATACTCTGTGATTGCGATGGTATGTTCATAATGGTCTACCCCAATTGCCTATCACATCTTGAATGATATTTAGTCATTTGGCACTTGAAAATAGCTTTGAGGAAGATTATTAAAGAAATGTTAGCATTAAATTATCAGCATGTTGTTATTAGACACGTTTTAGTGTCATTGTATGACACTGATCAGATCATTGAGGTTATATTATGATAATAAATAGAGCATTGATGTTTTGTCATGTATCATTCTTTATAAGGTTGGATATTTAATTAACTTGAGACAGATGGATTTAATTTTTTAGCAGATTGTGTAAATGTCTGTCTGGCAAAACCAAACCTCTGGGTTGTTTCAACAATACTGGTGTTCGTTTTATCAAATTTTATTGATTTACTTATCATGAAAGTACAAAGTGTAATAATGGACAACATTTAATAACTGTATATTCCATGCCAACACACAAATCCAATCAAACAGGTATACCAACAATGGTTAATAGATGGGAATGAGTCGTCTTATCTAAGTTCTACCTAAAGAAAAGTAATGACTCTTACAACATATAACAATATAACAATTAAGAACGAAAAAGTATCGAAACAGAAACCATATGCTTAACATACTCGGCAAAGTAAGTGCCCAGTAAAAATTCTATGCTGAAAGCAGCAATGTCGTATATCACAGACAAGGCTTGGATTTGGTGTGAAAGATTAAAATTTCCCAACAACTTTGATGGAAGAGATTAATTTTATACAATCTTAAAACAGCAGCAGCAGCATCATTTAAATGAACAACCACATGTTGTTACTTTGATACAAGATTAAGAGAACCACAGCATCCATATCTGTGTTGTTATATGAATCACAAACATTTGGCACTTTATCAAGCCTATATCATCATATCCCAGCAATACCTCTTATACCATTTAAAACAAATTTTGACCACAAACAAGTTATTTTTACATCTTACAGCTAGCTACTTAATGCATTTGACAGAGATTACACGGCAGTTGATGGACTAAGACACCAATGCCTCTACCACTGAGATATCACTCTGCTGGGTAGCTACTGCATTAGGGGTGGGCAGCACATTAGCTGACTTACTCAATGCTCCAAGTTTAGCCACCTGCTCGTGAGTGAGCAGCTTGAAATTAACATGAGTACGGAAGGGGTGGTTGCTGGTGCTGACATGGCCATCAGAGGGCATCACAAGTGGGTTGTTGTGTGGGCGGAGAGATCGCAGTTTTGTAGCCATGTCCTGCGGGTACATTAACATTGGGACCACACTCAGCTCCTTTGCTGATGTGCTGTGTTTTTTCTCTCGCAGCGAGGCACTGGATAACGAGGAAATGCCTGACATGTTAGATTTAAGGGCAGATAGATCAGGTTGATGCGGTCCGACGGCAGCACTGTGAGGCCGCGTGGCTTCACCTTTGACCCTTGATTGACCAGGCTTCGTATTGACCACAGAAGCAGTGTGTGGTCGTAACAACCTGGGTTTGGGGATGCTTGATCGGACTCGCCCGTGGCTGAGGCTTGTAGCTGATTTTGTTTCAACTGGTTTTGGAGCAAATTCTGTAATGATTGTCAAAGTTGTAGGAACCTGTGGTGGTTCCATGGTAACCGGTTGCTGGGAAACAGATGACTGATGTTGAGTTTCTGACTCTTTTTTAACTTCTGACTGATCTTCCTTGGTGTCTAAGCGCAGTTGGTCAATATGGAGCTGTGATACAGATACTTTGGATCTTGGATCGAAGTAACTTGGGGAAGAAGATGGTCGGCCGACATTCCTCCGTATTACCTCTTTACTGAGCCCAGATGCAGCCATGCGGGTCGCAGGCTCGTGCTTCTCTATCCCAGACTGTATAGCATTTACAGTGAGATATATAAAGTCTGGGGGCATCACTTCCCCACGAGTTCTTATTTGTGATCGAAGTAAAGACTTGGTGTCAGGTAAGTTCATTTGTTTAGCACTACTCGATTTGAGTGGATGTTCAAAAGCCCAAGACACTCTGCGCTTCCTGCTATGTGAGTCTGGATGGCTTTGTGCATCTCCTTCCTGGTCCATCCTGTCTCCCGTCTTCACTGACAGGTTATCTCTGCTCATTTCCCCCAGAGTGCCCCCACCAGCACTCGCAGCTGTAAAGCTGTTGTGTTGCATATCAAAGTGGGCTTTTTGTGTCAGGGGGGCACTTTGTGAAGGCCTTAGTATCCGAGAAGACCTCACTTTTTCTGCTGACACAGCACTCTGTATGCACCTAGCAGCTGTCATAGAGCGTTCACTAAGGCATTTAGCACTGTGAGGTACCTGGCTTGCTTGAACAGTGCTCTGGTTGTACTCCTTTGGTTCTGACCTGTGCCCCCCGCTGTGATAAACCAGCTTGGTGTTAGCAGCCCCAGCTAGCTCCATGCGCTGTGCTCTGACATAGGGATACGGCTGCTGACGTACAGGAGCATCTACATACTTACTGTACTGCACCAAAGGAGGCATTTTGTCCGACTCCAGCATATAGTCAAATTCAATTGGCTCAAAGTTGAGAACAAGCAGATTGTTTGGAGTGTTAATTGTGATCCTGCATCAAACAAAACCACATTGGTATTACAATCCATTGCCACAGCTGGGTTCAATTAACCAGGGCCATTAAAATATACATTTTAATGGTTATCAAACAATTTGCATTGCAATATATCATCACATCTTTGGTGCAAATTACCATGGTCATTATACATTTTGAAGAAAATTCAAACACAGACTACAAATGCTGACCTGTTGCCGATGGCTTGCAGTTGAGTGATGGGATCTGAGCGACTGTTTCCCCTCATGATGCGGAGGCATTGGCCGGTGATCATGTTCCAAATGCGCAGCTTGCCATCGGCAGCTCCAGTGATGACTCGCAGGTACATGAACTCCACACTCAACACCTCCCTATTGTAAATCACACAGATGAAATTCCACGTCAGATTCAACACACTACAATACACTAGAACACTCAACATCTCCCTTGTGGCAATCATACAGACTGAATACCACACCTGAGTATGCATATACTGCACTGTTGCATGCAACATACAATACTGGGAGAGCTATAAATATTTGTCAAAATTACAGCAATGCATTCAAAAGCAATTAATATAAATATCCATAACTGTGCTCACGCTAGCCATTTGCCAATTTGCCATAGGCCAATTGCAATTCAAATTTGCTAAAATAAAATGTCATCCATTTGCAAATTTTATGAAATTGTTGAAAAATTGGCAAATAATACAAAATTAATCATATTTTATCAAATGTTGTTGGTTTATTGTAGAAATAAGCGGCACTCGCGCAGACCGGTTGTTTTCATTGTTTCCCACGCACGCGCAGACGGTATCAGGCGATATCGATTGCTCTCGTTCAGCGAGGCGTTTTCGTGGGAGAAAAATGGTGCTGTAATTTGGCAGTATTTAGCACTGCAGAAATGTTATTACTAGTCTGATGCTCGACATAACTTGTAGGTATACACTGATATACTGTATACTCAGAAGTATTTGCATCTTGCATGTTAAACCAAGTTAATAACGCACTGCCACATAACTTATAAAAAGCATACAGGGTTAAATTTTACGCAAATTAAAAATGCTAATGGAAATTTAATCGATTCGCAATTTCTGCAAACGGAAAACATAAAATGCTAAAACAAAATGTGGACCCATTAGCAACTTTTGCTAAAAGAAAATAATGGCTAGAGTGAGCACAGCATAAATACACAATTCACTTTCCCCAATTTCTTCTTGATCTTTGAAAATACCGCCACAATTTTAGGTAGCCTTTTTTAATCATGCTTTCTTTGCAGCAGAATTCGACTTACGTTGGGTGTCTGAGAGCGATGAGGCATCTTGTATGGTTCCCCTGAGCACTCCACACCAACACATAGCCATCTTTCCCAGCGGTCACAATATGCCATCTATCAAAACAGATCCCTGTCACGGCTCCATGGTGCCCAGTCAGTCGCTACCAAAGACACAAATATCATAGCTCAGCATGGCTGTCTGTGTGAATGACAACCATTTGTATTGACAACAGTCATATTGAGAAAAAAAAAATTCTTTGAATAATAGTGAAAGGAGTCCATTTCATGACTAACGCCTACCTTGATGATTTTGCCGGTAGGTAAAAACCAGACCTTAACCTTGCCAGCTTCACACCCACTGATACACATCTCCTCTCCTATGGCCACCGCAGTTATAGGATGGCGGTGTTTAAATGTGCGAATGCATTTCCCTGTGTCAAAATCCCACACTGAAACATACAACACCAAAATCAAAGGTGGGTCTTATAGATTTGTGAGGGTACGTGATCAAACCTGTCTAGTCAATATATTTGTGAATGTGGTGGTTTCAGAACACTCTGGTTTTTCACCTTTACACATGTTATCCTTCGCCCCAGAGATAACGTAGTTCTGGTATATCTGTAGACACAACAGAGTGTCACGGTGACCTCTCAATATCTTCAGGCACTTGCCTGTAGCAAGCGACCACTTCCTGTTAGCAATGAAGACAAATGACATGTGTTAGATGGTCCATCGGCTTCAAATCTTCCCTGCATTTATGAATGTTACTGCATGTAGAAAAAAATATAAACATTTGAGAACAGGAGGCTGCTATTGAGATTAAACATTGACTTTATCAGCCAATATTTAAATCATATTGTTTAAAGAAAATTATTGATGATCATGCAACCCATTTTGATGTCTATCAATTTATTCAAACAATTTTGGGCATATAAGAAGAGTTAAGAAGTTAAATCCGACTTGTTAGGCTTTATAACTATAACAACAACTGTTCAAATCATCATTTTGAGCCAATGCATGAAGTAACAAACTAGACCAGTCCTGAGGATGCCCGTGTTGTTACCTGATGCTGGTATCATAACTGCCACTGAGTATGACTCCACGAGTCTGATCCAACGCCACACAGCGTACGGAGCCAGCATGACCTGAGATGACAACCCCCTCCTCTTTCCCAGTCTCACATGCCATGAAGCGCACCTTACGATCAGCTGAGCCCAGGGCAATTAGAGAACCCCCGTCAGTACTCAGCACCCGGCTAGGATCTGACCTGTATACCCACATACACATACATAAATATATATATATATATATATATATATATATATATATATATATATATATAGATATATATATATATATATATATATATATATATATATATATATATATATATATATATATATATATATATATATATATATATATATATATATATATGTTTGCAGTTCTAGAACAGTTACACCCTAAAAAATACATCATCAGTCAGATAGGGGAAAATAAATGAACATTGAAGATTTTGCTTGATATTAGTGTTGTACTGTAGGCTGTGATTACACATGATCATGTGAAATGAGAATAAAAGAGGATGAGAGGAACATTCATTAGCACCCCTTAAGGGCCAGGGCCAACTTGATACAAACCTGCATGATCATAAGGATGGTGACTGGAAGAAATATTGGTGATATTAGTGGTGTAAGAGCAACTCACACATTAAGGAGAACCATGACATTGTAGGGTCCACAGTAGACGTTCCTCTCCTCCATGATGATATTGCGAGTGGAGACACCACTGTAACCTGTGTCATAGCTCACTTCACTCCTGAACTTGGTACTTATTTCCTCATCCCCTGAGAGCATCACTTCGAATGAATGGGGTTTGATGTTGGGCACTGCTACGTCAATGTCTTTGGCATACACTGGATTACAGCCTTGAGCAGCAGCTCCCTAAATAAAACCATAGCACTCACATGATCAGGCTGGTGTATCAAAACTGAGAATTATAGAAATGGTAATTTTTTTCATATTATATGCATTTCGTATTTTCCTGATCTTTTACTGTCCTGTGGAAGTTTACTTTATTTTGTTTATCGAAGATCAAGTGGGGCAACATTGTTGATACAAAACCCTTCATATTTCACGGCAGAATACATCAACAACAAGGAATCTGTGGAGCGTTGTGCATCATTATTGGTCAGCCCAAAATTTCATTTGGTGATAAGAGACAAAAAATCAGTGGTTCATCAGATGTGCCAAGATCCATGTTATAACACAACAACACAGGGATTTACGGATCATGTGATTAAGTGCGGCCATGCTCTAGGGTGGTTTAGTTTTCCCAGCAAGTCCTCCCACAAAGTGCTATTGATCTCCGTGTTTGCACAGCCTCAGCATAAATCCAGTTCAATAATGGTTTGGCTCAGGCTTTGTGGCCAGTAATCCATGTGTGGCACACTATTAATGTGTAACCTGCTTATAGCCTGGCCATGATTGATATTGATGGGAAGCCAAGTAAATGATTTGCTGGTTAAATCAGGCATGCCACCTCAAGAGGAAACATATTTACAGCAGCAGGAAAATTGATTGACTGAAATAACGGAACGCAATTCATTTGACTCAATGCCCAAAAACCTTTTGCAGATGGTGAAAAGTAATGGTGGAGAATTTAGAAAATATATCTGGTTTGCATAAAGTTTGGAAAAAACCACGCCTTACAATAAATATCAAATTGTAAATATAAATCTTATGATCTACTTAGTGAGAGCTGTGTATGTCAAGTACTGAGATAATATATACCACAAACACTTACTTGCATGAGCATGATTTCTTCCCATAGATGCTGCTGTACAAAGAACTCTTTGTGAACTTCCTCTGTCAACAAACGCCAATGTTGACTCACGCATACACAGTTATACAGCGACACTTGGTCCAGCATGCCCAGAATCAGCTTAGACAGATGCACAGGCAGCAATCTGATAAAGTCTTTATAGCGAGCCACCCCCGAGTAGGCCTTGCTAGAGCCTGGCAGGACCAGACACATGGGATCATCATCATCATCATCATCAAAACCATTCTTCCCCACTGTCATCATTTATTATATTCTCTTCTCCAAAAGAAAGCACACTGGCTTTCCTGGGTGTGGTTGGAAGAGTGGAGCCAGCATAGGCCATCCTATCAGCATCCTGAGATTGGTCTGAATCAGGAGAGAAAGGATCCCCTTGAATGATCGAGTAACCTGCGCATGCTGATGTGAGCATATCACCGTCGTTGGACTGGTACGTGTAGTTGGTGGAAGCAATGGAAGATGTCTCATAATCATCTGCGGATAGAAATGCAGTAAGATTAAGGCCTGGTCATTTGGATCAGAGATTATCTGACTAGGATATGGTGAAAATATATGAGAGCACTCGTATAACTTTAACTTCATGTTTTAATATTCAGCTCCAGTTATCAAATAACAAATATATCAACTATATTCAAATGCCAGTGATGTGGTAAGAGGATTAGGAAGCCCTGTGTGAAGTATTCCTCAACAACGTGTAGCGCTATAAAGATAAGTCAATGGCCTCATCTCAAAGGTGCTTGATATTACAGAAATTATACTAATATGGAGGTGATAAAACACTTCATATAGGTCATTGCTATGACCAAAAGCAGGCAGGTTCACTGGGGTCTCAGCACAATAAATACGTGTAGTTCAAGTGGACAGGTGACATGCTTATGAACTGTGAGATTGCATAGAGTGTGCAGGAATCTAACCATGCAGTGATACCTTCAATTTAGTGACATGAACATAACTACCCTAATAAAAGAAGTGCATGACATTATACAGACACACCAAAGATACCATACATGCAAGTATTGGAATGTGAAAATCCATTCATTTAATTAACATGCCTCCTGATCTGGTTATAGACACAACAGCATATTGACAGTGACATCAATCAGTTGTCATGCAAAGCTCACACTGGTTTTGCTTCAGATTGTTGACATCATTAAAGTCACCAGTTCAAGCCATCTCTCTGCAGATGATGTAATGATGAACACATGATAAGCATGACATTTATATCAAAACACTTACATTGTGTACAGCTCGAATCCAGTCACATAATTTATTTGCCAGTTAGGTTACTTGCCTGTCTCAATGTGAATCACAATTTCCTTGTACAACAGGATTTTGCACACCAGAAGTCAAGCGATTATGGGATATAACTAAATGGATTCATTTCTTATGACATGCTAGCCCTAACATAAGCAAGATGTTTATCTAATCAGCACCATTCAATGATAATCATGGTCTAAGTTTCTAATGGTGCCAATCTGTATATTGCCCAAAGAAATAATGTCATAGGATAATTTACACAGAATTGGTGGAAGACATGTGGTCAAATGGATGAGTGCATGAATTGGGTTCAAAATTAATAAATCATAGCATAAAATGAGCATGCATTACACTAAATTAATTATGTTCATTTTTTTATTGGCATAGAGATAAAATGACCAAATGAACTGAAAAATTGATGCTTACCTTGAGGCATAAAAGCTCTTTGTTCAGCCGCAAGCAAAGTGGATGCCTGGTTAGCAACAACAAGTAATTCATGGGCCTCACATTGTTGAAGTAATGCCAAGAGAAAGTTTGATTTTGACCAATAGGATGCAGCTCCAAACCAGTCCCAAAGCTGGCCCATACTTCCCTCCAAAGCTGCACCATGGAGGGAGCGGTTAGAACTTGTATTTGCTGAATCCGTCTTGATACTGGTGTGTGCACGAGAACGGGCATACACAAAGTCTTTGCTTGAAACAAGAGGCTGGAGGAGTCGTAATATATATTGCAGTTGTTCCACACTATGCAGTTGCTGCAGCAGCCCTATTAGAAAGCGTCTACGACTTACATTCCCAGCTCGGTGCAACCATTTCTTGACTGAATTGAGATGTCGGGCAACTTGGCAGCTCTCGCACTGTCCACACATAACCTGACCAGCAGCACAAACCAGATGCATTGCTCGGCCAAGGTTAAACTCCACTGCTTCCAGAGATGTGTCAGGATGCTTCATAGACATGGTGTCGGTGCTGCGGCAGTGCAGCATACCAACTTCCTCACCCTTCATGTTTCCGTTCTGCTCACACAGTAGCAATCAAATGTATATGTATCACTCATTATCAAATCTTAATGCTAGTCAAGTAATAAAATTAATTGATGATCCTAAGAACTGAATAAAAATGGGCAATACTTTGGAACTTTCTGCATAGGTTCAACAGCACTTACTCACTATTAAAAACTGCCATATAGTACCAGACAAAACCAATTTGACTATAATTGGTGGAAACTTTACTAAAGTTATTCACTTATATAGCTATAAAGACTTATATGATGGAGATACTCTACAATGAAAATCGGCATCCTGGTTCATCTTTGGAGCAGCACTGGAGTCAGACTGTTATGTAGTTAACAGTTGAATACTGAGGGACCGGATGGAGGGAGAATAAAGTCGGATGAAGGTAGAGGGAAATCGACCAACACAGCCTAGCTGGATGTACAGCCTACTAGTACTACAGGTAAAGAACAAATACTGGTACAATCAATTACTGTGACTACCAGATTAATGCACGAAGAGTAACCGCAATCCACATTCCAAAAGCATGGAAAGATATTCCTCAAGATGTTGCCTTAGTTTACTTATTCCGTGGTTGTCGCCTCAGAAAGTGGCCGACGTGATGGTACCAGTCAAATGGTCGGCCTACGCATAGACCTACGGTAGGCCTCTATGTCTGCAGTAGAGGCCTACCTCATGCCAAGCCAAATGTGGTGGACTGGTCAATCATGAAAATATTTCTTCGACCTACTTTTTATCTATTTGAAATAGCCATACGGATGTCATTGTGTTCGATTCAATTGTTGATTACCTTGTTCGCTGAAGTTGTAGGAAAGCTGTAATACATAGCACTTGTAAATATCAGTGGAAAACAAATTCGAAGCGGAATATCGTCCACAAATGCGTCTGCTCAAGTCTATGTGAAAACGAAGCAATTTCGTCATAACGTACTTTGTTATCCGAGACAAAAATGGCGATAAAAGGAGCAGCGTTAATGTTTGCGATATGTTTTTGATTAATTTGTGCATAAAATGTAGATTGATGACGATCTGGATTTTTCAGTGAGCACCGTAAGATGTTTAAGAATAACCAGATATGGTTCATCTTTGTATTTGTTTAACTATGAAAGTCAGTGAGATCAATCTTTGGTTGTCAACCGCATTTTGAATAGGCCAAACGCCAGACCTAACAGGTAGTAGTTAGGTCTGTTAACCGGGCTAGCCTACGCACTGTTCTGTCTACATGAGCACATTAACGTCAATGTAAACACTCAACTTACGGGCATAGATTTCACTTCATTCCCGATGTCAACTTCGGGATGCTTTTCTATTTGTGTCGTGTGGCACGTTGGGTTTCAACATTGGTGTACCAACCACTCGCCTACTCGATACTCAGAGCACAGTTCATTCCTGGCAAGGCGTCGCGTCTCCAAAGCGACCAGAAACCCAAACATGAAATAAAACGCGCATGGTGATTGGCTTAACGTCATTACAGGCATAATGGACCCAATCTGAATCGTACTCTAGCCACTAACAAAGCCACTAATTTAACCATAAGCGAGACCCAACATTTTTAAATGCTGCCCCAATTATACACATATAATACGCGCGCTTCATTCACAATATATATATATATATATATATATATATAGATATATATATATATATATATATATATATATATATATATATATATATATATATATATATATATATATATATATATATATATATATATATATATATATATATATATATATATATATATATGGCACTGAAACGAATTTGACCCTTGCCCTCCCCCACCCCTCTCCACCCAATGTGAAGGTCATTTTTATCTAACCCTAGCCGAAAAATTTATTTGGATATATTTAAATAGTTCACAATATTTTCATGTGTTATTTCTTGGTTTCATTGATGCAACCTGTATATTGTCTTTGTTTCATGACGCGCGCTTCATTCACAAAACAGGTAATATTTGTAACTTAGTGGTCAGGTCCTCATGGCATGGTGCTGAACAGCTTTTGCATTAGGCTCAAAGTTGGATCAGTAGTGGTGTCGAAAACAAAAATGATCCTAGCCCCATCCCCCACCACCGATATTTATTGCCTCCTCCCAACCTTCATCCCCTCCCCTCCCCATCGCCCCTACCCGGCAGATAGATAAAGAATGATGTCAGACGCTCTCGTGTACGTCATTTCATCGATAACACAGTGAAGCTTTGGAATAATTAGACAGTTTTGATTATATCGGCCAGCCATATTTGCCTGAACAAGGCCGTGGATTCGTCGATGCTGATTCGTCACTATATTTGCTACGTTTGGTAAGGGAGGTTAGATAGAAATGTTCGGTTGTCAGGTAGAAGGGTGCGGAAGTGGACACTGCTAGTTGAAGACCTATGATATGCTAAATAATCCAAGATAATAGTGTGTTGCTTTTATCTTTATATTAGAAATATGTTTTAGAACGAGGCTTATTTCGAGGGGATCCATCAAACAAACTTGTAAGCCCAACAACACGAGGTGGCGAATGGTGGACATCGGAGTTGACTGATTAGATCCTCCATATAGAGGTTCATTTTTGCAAGACTCCAACAAGCGACTTATGATCGTTTTTTAATTACGACAATGGCTGCAGATATTGTCAATACTATGGTCAAAGATGTCAAAGCAGGCCAAAAGAACATAAATATTGTATTTATTGTTCTAGAAATAGGTAGGTGGTATATTATGGCTGTTTTTTCGAACAGACATACGCCCTCTGTTTCTTTTTTTCTTTTCAGTTTCTGTCAACACACTTTCTAGAGATATAGTATTTTATCTTTATTGTGTGGTAGAATTTGTTGTTTCATGCCTAGATTTTGATAGACTTTGATAATTTCTGCTACACTACGATATACAAAACGTTTGACAGTTGGTGTGTGCCAAAAGTGTAGCTAATGCAGTGTAACCTTGCTTATTAGACATTATGAATACAGGATACACTATGATTGTGTTTGCTTCCCAGGAAAAAATGATCGACATGTGGCATCATATTTTTAATACCACCCAATATATAGCACCACTTTTATTAACATCGGGGTTCTAATAACAAGAAATGTGAAAGTGGGCCCTTGACCCCGGGTGCTGGATTGGGGCACCGGGCCTGAGGATGTTAAGTGTGTCGGTGGCATAAATCTAAGTTGTAGACCTGGGATGGAGCCACAGTTAGACCGCAAAGAAACATTATTGCAAAGGGTCTTTCATTAATATTATATTCGATCTAGTAAGCATGCTATACCATCCATCTATTATCATTGAATCATCCATGTCACTTCCCTTGGGTTAATATTTGTATGACCACAAGGCCAAATATATTTATATTACATTTTTATTAGAATCCAGATTATTTATTGAAGTTATGACGTCTGCAATCAAATGTCAGACACTCTCCACTCATGTTTTGACACATGTCCCAATTATAGTTGATTATGAGCTTTAAAAAATTACTTGGATGATCCTAGATGCACATAATACTTTGAGCTATCACATTGAGTTGTCCGTTCCCAACAAGCATCAACAGATTTGTGGGCCAATATTGATTGTCTGAATAACATGGAAGTGGCGTAAACACAGACCAAATAATAAAATACAAAGTCAGAAACATACAATCCAATGCCATAGACGACAGATAGGGTATTGCGACTAGATCTCCCACTTTAAGTGCTACTGAATCAGTGAATAGATCCATTAATTAAGTAAATATGCTTTCAAACCGTAACATTAATGCAATGCACTCAATAATTTTAGATGATGTATTGCAGCAAGATATATGAATACATGTCTGAATTCCTTGTTGTCAACCATATTCTAGGGAAGCCAAACCACACCAAAGACGGGCACAGTGTCCGTCCAGTGAAAGTAGCTGACAAATCAGGAAGTATCAATGTATCGGTGTGGGACGAGGCAGGGGACCAACTTCAGACTGGTGATATATGTCGCCTTACCAAGGGGTAATTTTTGTTTGAAGTCATCCATTTAGTCATCAAGAGTAATAGGCATAAGGAAATAGAATATCTGAAGGGAATTGCCTTGGTTGATTTAATAATTGAATTATGGGATACAGGTATGCTTCACTATGGAAAGGTGCTTTGACTCTGTACTCTGGAAAAGGAGGTGATATTAAAAAGATTGGCGAGTGGGTACCTTTTTATATTATTATTGGTTTTAAGCAGTAATTTATTTATTTCAATGCCATAAAATGTTTGCCCCAAAAATACTTGCATCTGATCAGGTGCATTAAGTGCCACATGCATTACACAATTTCTGGAATATATTTTCAGATTTTGTATGGTTTTTTCTGAGATGCCTGATATGAGTGAAACGGGTTCAGAAAATTCTACCAAGCCGGTAAGACAGCTTTAGTCATCAGCACATAGTAAGAACAAACAGTCTACTCAAGAAGAAAAGAAACATGAGAAATATTGCTCAAACTAGGTCTTTAAAGATGAACTTTTGTATTATTCTGCAAGCAGGAACATGGTGGCAATGGTAACCAAGGAAATGGCAGCAACAATCATCAAAGGAGGTCTCCCCCAGACACTGGTGGGGACAGTGCGGCCAATACACCTATGCCTCATATGCCAATGGGCGCTGGAGGTCTGGGTCCCCAGCGACCTACTGGTCTCCTGCAAACGCCAGGTCAATCTTATGTATCATATCATTGTTAAACCGTTATCCATCTTTTTCTTTGTTTTATGTTTGAAGCTTGTGATACTAAAGATGATTCTGTTGATGCAGGTCAAGGACAGAGGATGCCTCAGCATCCATATTCAGGTAATGGACGCCCTGCTCGGCCAATGATGAATCGCAGCCACCCCTACTCCCATAATGCAGGCGGTGGTGGGCGGGGTCGTAGATAGCAGGGTAACTCGGTGGCCCACCCAATGTGTTCAACTTACTCCTATGGTGACCCTGTGATGATGAGCAACATATCAAATGGTGATCACAATGCCTATGAGAGTGCCAGAGAGAGAGAACCAGAGTGAGTGGCTGATTGAAATGCCTGTCAACTGGTGACGAGAATAGCTGACTTAGTCCATGCAGTGCACTTTCCAGCAGGGTCTACCACTTATACCTCGCTACCAAATGCATCTAGATGACATCACTGGTGCTATGCGAGGTTTCAGTCATGTCTATATTATCATATTTATGTACAGCAATCACTGCAGGATTTTAAGTAATCCTCAAGTATTTAACAAGCTACAAAAACTTTGTTTTTTTCCTCTGTTTAATAGCACCTTGTCACTTCACTTTACACAGCACCCATTTGAGAGATCATCATTTTTATATTCATGTCAGTATTTTCAAATTTATTATTGTTTCTCCTATGAAACGACTGAAATATACACACACATTAAAGCAGTCATCCATGTGAAATAAGCATGCCCCTTTTGGCTTTCTTAGCAGAACTCAAAATGTTTCACCTGGAGCACTACCAATGCCAATGGGGAAAAAAACAGCAGTAGAGTCACACAGCCTAGAATCAATGTTTGTATGAGACTGGTTTATTGTGAGGCGTCAGTACAGATGTGGGGTAACAATCATAAATAGCCAGCCAACCATGCATGCAGTTGATAAAATAACCATGTTATCTTATCAGCAATGATAAAGAGAGAAGGTAGATAAGCAATATGTTCATTCAACTAGTACAAAAAAATACCCTGAGATTGGTCAACTAAGTGAATTTGATTAAAGAGGAATGAATAAAACCTGATTAAAGCTGTGTCTACTAAAGTGGAATAACATGATGGTCCCTGTCAGTTGCTTAACTAAGATTTGAGCAAACCGGATAAATTCCTTTTAAAGTGACGTTAAGGTTTTGATCTTGCGACAGCTGAGTCAAGATTGTAACCAGGTTTATGATTTGTGAAACATAGCTAGCACAGTAGGTATGATGACATTTGGTTCTCCCAATAATGACAGAAACAGATGTTGATAACAACAATCAGTGCAATGCACATTGAAAAGTAACAAATCCACATAACATTTCTCTAATGTGCAGCCTTAATGAGCAACATGGCATGAAGAAGATCAGACACAGCATCCGCATTTTAAGTAATAACAAATCCACTGCAACACAGACTGTCAATAAGATCTTTCTAGTACCATATTCAAATGAGATTTTTGAAAGAGGTAACCGGGAAAAATTCCACGCAAACTAATGAACTTGCTTTAGAATTATACTGCAAATTATGGCAAACCCCAAAATAACAGATGTGCATTGCTCCACTAGAAATGGATAGTCACAATCGATTCTTTTTTATGATTAAAAAAACTTCAATAATTGGGTGTCTGATGCCTAACTCTGTTATAATCTCCTAAAGGTAAATACATCACACTGATTTAGCAGACATCAATGGTGATATTGCACTTCTTTTTTGGCAGCTGTCAAAGTGTTTTTCATGAGCATCGCCACCGTCATGGGCCCCACTCCCCCAGGCACAGGGGTGATATAACTTGCTTTCTCACTCACACCTGCAAAATGTGTTTATACAAAGTACTTGTTAAATGAGTAGATGAACATGTTGAAAGGGATATAATCATTAAATTACACACTTTCATGAAGATGATGTATTCATACTGAAATAATTGATATTTTGGTACAACTGGGTTGCTACTACTGTGTTTCAAATAACAAAATATGTCATAAGGTAATGCATTTACCCTTCAATATAGCATTTAACTGTGACTAGCCCATTAGCTGCTTGGCCTACCATTTCACATACTCTAATCAAAAACTAATTCCTCTATTCAGGCAAATATTATCATTGTAGGTCAAAACAAAATGCAATACATGGTCTCACCTTCAAAATCCACATCCCCAACAAGTTTAAACTTGCCAGTTTTCTCGTCTTTGACCCGATTGATTCCGATATCAATGACACAAGCGCCCTCCTTCACCATGTCTGCCGTGATCAGTCCTGGGATACCTGTAGCAACAATGAGGATGTCTCCTAGAAGGGCCAGACGCCGTAGCTCTTCTGCCGGGGTGTAGCGATGGCAAATGATGGTGGTAGCATCACCTGACCAGGCAGAAATAAAGAACCATACTGCTATATTACTTACATTAAGATCTTCAGTGTGTGCATGAAGCCAGCACCCAGAAATTGGCCGGATGGCTAACCACTTAGCCTGACTGAATGCAGATGAGAACAATACAATAAGTGGCCTAAGGTTGAGAAGGAGCATGTTTGTGGCAGGAAAAGATTGTTCAATTCAATTACCAGAATAGCATACTTCTGCTTCTAACATGCAGCTATCACATTCAAAGACTGACAATTTGTGGATTAATTAATATGCGAAATGTAGCTGAGAGAGATACTTCATTGGCAATCATATAGGGATGAAGCACTAGTTTAAGGTATTGCTCTTAGCTATTTTGATTAGGATAAGTTGTAATTAGACATGATATTCCCCCATTATGCCTATAGTCATTGTGCCAAACACATGTCGGTGCTAAAGGGATGATAACCTGGTGTGTTAGCAGATGGACCCCCCTATATACCCACAGCAATATAATAATAAAGAAGGGGTAAGAAAATGTTCGGTGTGTTAGTAGATGGACCCCCTTTATACTCACAGCAGTATAATAATTAAGAAGGGATAAGAAAAGGTTGGGTGTGTTAGTGGGCGGAGCCTATTTATGCCCACAGCAGTAATACCCCACACATAATGAAGAAGGGATAACAACAGGTTAAGTGTTTTTATATAGTTGCAATGAGATTATATAACTTACAGGCATCTGTTTCTCCGATTCCATCAGAATGGAGGAGCATGGAGATCGGCATTCCTACATTTTTAGAACGTCCACATACTACAGCAGTCTTGCCGAATGTTTCCACACCTATATTCAACACACAGGAGTTGACAGCTTCATTTTTGCATTACTGCGATTAGGAACCAGTATGCAGAAACTGCTAATTTATTGGTTTTTCAATATAAAAACAGAACATGAACAGATTTCTGAAACTGGTTTGTGGTTACAACACACACAGCAGTTAATTTATATACATAACAAATGGAAATCAATATCAAATTGGACAGATAAATTTACATACAATTATTTGGCCATGCTTCTAGACATAAAACATACTTGCCTGTACGTTTGAGCATCTCAATGACACCTGCAGGTGTTGCAGGGACCATGGACTTAAGATCCACGCAGAATCGTCCCACATTGATGATATGGAAGCCATCCACGTCTTTGTTGGGCGCTATGGCATTGCACACTCTGCGCTCACTGATGTGTTCAGGTACAGGAAGCTGGACCAATATGCCATCCACTCCATGATCATCATTTAATTTGTTTATTTCTCCTAGCAACTCTTCTTCTAATACGGTTTCTGGCAGCTTTATTGTGTCACTTTCAATACCTATAGACACAAGTATGTAACAATTAGCCGACAAGGTGACTAATGAACATGCATTATGAGGTTGAATATTAACCAATTCTGAAGTCAACTAGCCCCATCATGCTTTCATAATATTGATCAGGACAATACCCATGCGGTTCAATACCTGTGAATTCAGCTGCTTTCATTTTGTTTTTGATATATGTTTGACTTGCGGGGTCACTTCCTACAAGAACTGCAGACAGCTTGGGGGCACGTTTGCCTGCAGCCTTCATAGCTTCAACCTCGGCCCGGATCTCAAGCTTGATGTCCTTTGCCATCTTGACGCCATCGATCAACTTAGCCTTACATCTGAATCATGGTTGACATTAATGTTACCACTGAGGTATGAAGACGAGGCAGGTACAAAGAGTATTGGTACCTATGCTGCTGCATGTCAGCATTTACCATGTCTGAAATTGAGTGATATGGCTAACATTAAAGTATTCTGACATTTATAAGATGCCAATTATTTCAGTCTTTCAAAAGCTGTACTAATTTAACTTGGTTACTTTCGATTCCCTCACATGTGGTTCAATGGTATCAAGGTGGTTGTTTAGCCTAAAATATCATAAGCATCCTAGGTTTTCAACTGTTGGTCCTGGCTAGGTGAATGTTTCATGGGGTGGGTGCTTAGGAAAATTTCATGTTTTCGGGGTCATGGAAGATAATGATTAGATCACCAAGACATGGAGCATTCAATAAGCTGGTGATTTTAATGATATGCACTTAGGTTGGGACTCAAGTTGCTCAGGCATGAGTGTTGGGTTGGCTGGAAAGATGGACACTGATGCATAGGTTCCAGCCTACATGTGCAAATTGACCAACTCCCAGATGAAAGCAACTTGTTCCCTTAAACAGGTGTATAGAATAGAATAAAGAATAGAATATAGTTATTCTTGTATGAATTTGAAGCAACGGAAGTGTCTATAGAATATAAAGAAGACAATCAATTTATTTAAAACAACAGGGTACCTTGTTTGAGTCATGCCCCGATACTACTACTCGTAGAATTGCTTATATACAGATATAGTCTAATCATAATACGATTCATAAGTAGACTAGAGACTTAATTAGCCCTGACCAAGATGCAAAATTTGGGTGGGAAAGAAATAAAAAATTGGTGGTGTGATCGCAAGTCATTAAAACAATTCAGAAAAAGAAGAAAATAATTAGATCTCTATGTGACGTAAAAGTTAGTTAGCAATGCCAATGGCAATGGGTCAATGCCACGACCAAGGCGACAGATCCGCATGTTAAAGAACCCTAACATCTTATATATTACATACCGTATGTAAACTCTCACCTTAAATTTGAGGTAGAAAAACGATTCCCCAATTGTATATTCTTTGCAACGAAACGCGAGCATTTATTAAGAAACATCTTCGTGATTAAGATCAGTTCCTACACGTTCCACCTGGAGCATTAGAGGTGGCTGAGAATGTGAGAAGCAGCGTTGTTAAAGGCCGTGGATTCTTTTCCAATACGAAGAACATGAATCCAGTAATTTTCCGTTGCCGCACGTGTTCAGCGGCTGGTATTGGCCGAAAGCCCAGAACAGCGGTTTGCGCTTTCCAGGCTGAGCGCTGCCGGGGCCATGATTATGCATGCTTACCTAGCAGACAACCCCTCACGACCCTTTACAAAATGTAAATATCATACCATCTACGCATAATGAAAACATAGCACCCGATCTTGCTGGTTTTTGGTTTTCGACCATGAGATATTTTCGCACATTTGGGATGCATCTGAGGGGATTCGAAAGGACGTTCATTTGAGGATATATATGTCGGTGAACTTCTGTACCACGAAATAGTAGCTCGAGACGGATATGATTCTCCAGAAGCAGCGTCCTTCTGTGTGAACAATTGTAGTTTTTACAAAAGTGGGTCAACGGGTATTTCAACCTTGTTGACATAATGGACGCATTTCTTTATTTCAAGTTTAATCAAACAAGAATGATCCAATATTGTTGAATTAAAAAGAAACGATTTGTTTAATTAAACATAAAACTGACTGTGCGTTGCCTCATTCTCACGCTGCGAATTTATTATTGCTTAACAACAATAATTCAACACAAATTCAACAACCTTTGTTTTGTTGACCTTTTCAATAAAAAATTAAATTAATAATCAAGGAACACGCAGGGGCCCAAAAAAGATTAATTTTCTTTCTACCAAAAATTTAACATGGTCTGCAATTAGGAAATACACCCAATGTTGACCACAAATGAAGTATTCACATTAGCCCAATAGACTAACGTCAGGTTTTATCACCTTCCGTACTTAGTTCGAAAGAGCTAATCCACATTGTCAATAATAAAGTACATTATTTAATAATATGAACAACAATAAGTGTGTGTGGCGAATAAGACACTAACATACAATGGGGTGAGGTAATAGTTTACTTATCTTAATTTATAAATAAATTTTTATTTATAAGTCGTCTAGACGGAGGAATATATTTACTGTTTTATAAAGTGGAATTTTGTAATAGGCTTAATATGAAGCATGGAATAGTAATATTGATTATTGAATTAATAAATTACGACGACCTTTTTTTAACAACAATAAACTCGATTTTTTTTTTGTGGCTGGAAAATTTGAATTTCACTGTAACATCGATATTTGCATACCTCTACCACCTCCACAATGGCCACAAGCTGTGCTGAAAATGAGATTATATCTTCTAATAACGAGCAAACAACGGAATCTAATGCCACTGACATCAAACAAGACGACAACAAGAAGGGTGACTCATGGCCCATCCCTGTTCTTGCAAGGAGATGGTTAGAAACTACTCCTCCAGAGAAAAAGTCCACGAGAAAAAGTAGGTAGACTATCTACGATTCTGTTTGGAGACTGAGTCTGTGGCCCTCACAAAATCACTAATAATTACGTATCCATGTGGTATGGAATTTGAGCAGTTGTCAAAATAAGCAGTTATCAGGTTATAACTAAATGCTGGTAAATGATTTGAGAGTTACATCTGATCGCATAATATGACAAAAATCAATGATGTGTTTCTGGGCGATAACACGGTCAGTTTATATGTTTACGCCCCACGGACTCTGATAGGGGTCAGGATTAACCTAGCCCTACAAGACGTCCGAGTATATATTTATATTACCGTTCGACCGGAGCTAGAATTAATCTAGACTGAACAGCTCTATTTGAGCAATCAATTGCATATAAAATAAGACATCACCTAATTAAGGAAAACAGTTTGGAACTAAGCTATTAAACCTAAATTTCAACAGGAGGTAAGATCTGATAAGAAAAAGTCACATGAGTGACATTTAGGAGTGTTTACAAGGACCAAGCTATTGGCGGGGAGGCATGCAAGCGACTCTGTTGAGCAGACGGACAGTGAGAGAGATTGCTTTGTATTGTCAGGGTTCGACAGTAAAGTTTCTAACCAACTTGTCCTGTAGGACAAGTGCTTGGTCCATTTACTTGTCCTTCCTAATTTTTACTTGTCCCAAGCATGTAATTTTTATATATGCAAAATCTGGAAAGTTCTAGTTACAATTAAGTAATTTTATTATAGTATGTTTAATAAGAAACACTGCTGTATGAAACATCAGTTTATTGTCAGTTTATTTATAATGATAACTTCACAAATATGACAGTACTACATACAGTTTAAACATCCACAATCAAACCCAGGTAACTTTTAACTCGCTTTGATCCTGTCAGCCAGAGCTGAACAGCCCGCTGGGCATTATAATTTTCTGTAGTTGGACCACAAATTGATAATGCCATCAATCTGTCCAGCATTTCAGTACAGTACAGAACATACCCGTTTCTTCATCATAGTTGGACCACCACCCTTGTCCAGCATTTCAAACGTATTTCTTTCCCATGTGGGCAAGAATTTGCGCTCCCTCTTATTCTGATCGTATGACTGTTGGGAGACTTGTCTACCTTTCTTGTACTTTTTTGTGACACTCTGGGTTGGTGAGTGGCATTCACTGTCTGGAGCAGATCTTTTGAAGCCAAATCCAAATAGACTCGAAGTGGCCAAAAGAAAGTCCGATCATAAGACAAAAGATTAATAACTATGTCCAAACCTACTAATCACACTTGTGTGTGTGACAAGCAGACTTATTGTAACGGCGTAAAGTAACTTTATTGAATGTTCAATCAGATCGCATTATAGTTGCATATATTATTTTTTTTTTTTTCATTCCTGGGCTCACCATCTCCATTTTTTTCCAGATTGTCACATTTTCTTTCCAGCTTATGCATCAAGAGAATATATGTGTAAAGAAGAACTATTAATTTGATGAATTTGCGAGAATATTTACGCTGAGGCGATCTTCGGTTTCGGTTTTCTCAATGTCCTTATTCAAGCTGATATGTCTATAAAAAGGAATGTCAGCTCGCGTCATTTCTGGCAGCGCGTGCGAAGTCAAAGGTGCGTGGTCGTTGACGTTCGCGTCATTGAATGGCGTGCTCATTTGTTTATATAATGTTAGTTTTGAGAATTTTTTAAGAAAAATAACTACCGAAAACCTGCAGGTTAACGCTGAGTACATTTTAGTTTGTATCAAATTCTGACATGACATGCATAAAGACATCTATCGAACATAATTTGAAAATAGCGTTGATTATGTGCTGTTGAATAACATTTTGACACTGGTCTGTGCATACTAAGCAACGCCCGATCGGTGCGAGAATGCTAGGGCCAAACGACAAGTAGACAACGGAGGCAATTTTTTTTTACTATAAGTTGGTTAGATATACAGAAACTTAATATGAAACTAATGCTTTGCTTCTTTTCCTGCGTGAGTTGAGTTACAAGCATGTAATATCGTAAGTTATCTGTACTCTTAATTGGTATCATCTAGGACTGTAAAGTGTCCTAAAACAGCAATGTAAGCGAAAAGTTCTTCGTTCTACATAGCATTCTTTTCGTGACTGGCACCTTATCACAGAAAAATTACAAACATGCAATAATCTAGACAACACTCGTTGAAAGCTACAATATCTTTCAGGATATATAGAAATGTAGCTATATGGGACATAACCGTTGCATCGTGTAATTGGATCAAATAGTGGACTTCATTATGATCACTGTCAAGTTTGCTTTTTAAAGTCTCGTACCAAGCTCATGTACTGCTGAAAATCATGGTAAATCCGTGCTTGTTGTGGTTCAGGTCTACTTCAGTGCCCTAAACACTGCTAAACCCCCAATATTTTATTTACGGTTCTAAATTATTTGCGGTACATGGTAATTGCTCCGCAAGCCGTATCAAATTTGACAATCCGAGCATGAGCAAACATAATGTGTCCCAGCACTGTATCTCATTGTTAGCGTCTGCGTAAATATTAATTCGAACCATAAACAACAAGACTGTCAATGTCATCTCTTATCTATCGATCGGATTTACTTAACACAGTCAATTAAAGACCGTGTGATAAAGGCCCCGCTCAGTGTGAAACTATTATCCTGGCGCTGCCGAATGCAGGCCTGGCTAATAAAAATCACTTGTCCGGCAGGACAAGCTGACTGGACTAGCTGCTTGCCCGACAGGCCAAAAGATTCAAGTTTTGAATTACATTACACACACAATATATATATATATATATATATATATAGTCAATATATATATATATATATATATATATATATATAATATATATATATATACTATAGTATATATTTATATATATATATTATATATATATATATATATATATATATATATATATATATATATATATATATATATATATATATATATATATATATATATATAAAGGTCATTACAACTAAAACTTTCAGTCTTAATAGCTGAGTTGGGTATTTTATTATAACAAGACCTTTGCCATCACCCTGTAGGTGGCACATCATAGACCAGCTTGGGACAATAATTTTGACTTGCCATGTGCAATTATATAGTGTTGAATTGAAAAAAGAAGTGTGTTGATGTGCCTCCCTCCTGGCCTGCTTCGCTCACAAACTGTCAAGTATTGGATTAGACATACATCACATACAAGCTGTGTCCCATGCACAGAGGGGTTGTTGTGCTCATATGCAATAAAAACTGTCACATTTTAGGTTTCATTAGAATGAGGTTTCATCAATCAAAAATAATTTGGTTGTTTGGCAATTGACTAAATTGTTACTACAGCATAAACTTTGCATCTCTTTATGGTGTTCAACAACATCATGACAAATTACAAAAAAACTTGTTTGATGTGTGAGAATGACTTAGCAAAACCAATGTGCATACTCTAAATGAACTGTTTGCGGCCATGGATTCAAAGGTGCACAAAGTTATTTTGGGTTGGTGTAATACAGTAGATACAGTTGTTAGAAAACTTTTCCTGAGCTACACAAATTCTCAAATGGTCGGCACATCTGACATCACAAATTTAGGAAATTGATGGGCAGTTATCTCTGCTGTCGGTTATTAACCATGCAAGAGCAGCAGAAAATCTGGAGGGAGTGTTTGCTTTGTCAAGTTGCAACCGTGAGAGCAGAGCAGTGGCCAGGTGGTAAGTTTCATGAGCTGGGCTCTCTGGTGCGACTTAAGTGCCACTTCTGTTGACATGCTGGACCCTGCCCATGCAATGATGCTTTTATTATTTCACCGGTTCCTGCAGTGTAGTGATTATCTGGGTCACCTTTCAACCAACAACATGTGGGTTTTATCCGAAGGTGTGACTCGGAGGATCATGGTAAATGGCTGTCCCATCTCTGGAAGGAGATGCATCCCACCCTGTAGCTCAATAGTATCATGGACCTTCAATTTAGCAACATAGGTTTCACAGCCTGGTCGGGGCAAGGGGTTAATGCCAAGTTGGCATTAGCACTCCAGGGGAGCTAATAATAATCTGCTTCATCCATTAGCATCATGATATCACATTATTGTATAGAGTGATGTAAAACTCCAACATTAACATTACCATGAGATGATAAACAGGTAAGGGATACCTTGTTATTCATGGTTTCACATATTATGAATCATTCCCCCAGAGATTTATATTGTAAGGTTCTTGGTTTACAAAACCATTTGGACATTATTCTTCATTTACCCTAATCAGCCGATATGTGAGTTACAGGATTCAATATTTCATATGAATTTAATGAAAACTTTCCTGGGCTGGAATGCATATTTTTGAGTGAAATATCAGTTTCTTCGACAGCAGTCAGTTCTCAGGTGTGCCCCCAATTCATCTAGAGCAAGGCTGCATACTCACTTCCTAAACCAGTGTTAACCCAGCCTCTATTGACTTATTAGTACAGAACACACTCACAATTATAACTAGTAAGTCGCTTGAATTTGTATGTATTAAGATGAATTGGTGAATATCATCTGGAACTGTAAAAGGCTAGATGGGGGATAGGTCTAGTATCAACTGAAAACTAGTGAAAAAATACCAGCTATTCGTAAATGAATTAGTCTGGAATTTGTCACTGAATTATCTTTTTCAGGACACAACAATTTGTCTGTGCATGAGCCGAGTTCTATTACTATCTCAGATGTTCATGTCTGCATCTGAAAATATAAGATATGGAATATTTGAATAATCATACAGGTACATTGTTGTTGTTGATGTGTCAAGGTTGGATTCATAAATATATCACATGGCTAAATGCCAATGGGAAGAACAAGTGAAATGTTTGATGTTTGACACTAGGATTGGTGCATGTTTATGAGGCGATGGAAAAGTACTGTATCCTAATCAAGAAGTGTCCAATGTTTGTGTACACATTTTTTTTATGTCAAGTAGATGAATTAAAGGGCACTGCAATGACAGACGGTTGTTATCAGTTTATAACCGGTTACCAGCCAGTGACTGACCTGTTTAAGTGACTCATTCCTACACACATGATATAAGTCTGGGTTCTGGGCTGATAAACTCATCAATGTTTAGTGTGCTGATGACCTTCTCAGACTTCAACTGTCTGCTTTTGCCTTGAGAGATTTGTCAAGTGGGAGCTGACATATGGCACAGAGTGTAATTTATAATGACCTTCTCAGACTTCAACTGTCTGCTTTTGGCTTTATAGATTTGTCAAGTGGGAGCTGATACTGAAGTGACGACGGCAACGCCTTGTAGTCCGCCCCTTGTGTATCCTAGTTGTTTTAACTGTTGTTTAAAACCAAGCATCTCATTTTTATTTTCATTTCTAAATATACTCACTTAAGTCTTAGGATATACCCATTTTAATGTTTATAACTAATAACACTAGTCATCAGTGTTTTAATAGACTAAAGTGTATGAAAGTGCTTATTCAGCATGTATTAACAGCTGAATTCATTGCTAGAAAACCACTCATGTCAGCCAATCTATAAGAAAACAAATACTCAAATGGGAAATCATCAGAACTCTATCTTCTGGCGATGCTCGAACAAACAACATAAAACAAATAGAAAATCAAAACTGGGGCAAAGGGAAGTCTGACCACATTCAGTCAGAACATGGAATGCTAGATTCCAGAGGTCATGCAGGAATACTTCCAGCAGTTGCGAAAATAATGCAATTACAACACTCTATTTGTGAGTACGTCTAAGAAATAACGTGGTGATTCTCCATCTTATTGTTGTTAGAAATTGGTTTATGCTTCCATGGATGAAAATGTTTAGTCAATTTGAGCTAGGTGGCATTCAATTGTTTCTTCTTGCAAGCCATCGACCAACATTACAGTCAGAAATATGACTTAGTGGAAGCTGCTATGTCATTCCAGACCATCATGCATTATCGTGAATACTAATCCATAAGTCCCACTCACTTTAGCCCCCCCACAACAACACGCGCGCGAGCTAATGCAAATGCATATAAAAAGCACTCCGAAGAGCCCTATGAATACGTACGTCCGCTATAATGACATGCTGACGTTATTGAGATGGCAATGTGTCGCGTGGTCACTTTATTAATCATTTGAAATAGAATAAAATTCAGCATGTATTAACAGTTGAATTGGTGAGTCAGCAATTAAAGAAAAACAAATGGTGATTATCAGAAATGTTGCTTCTAATGTATAGATTCTTAGACATTTCAGTCAGAACAGGAATGCTAGATTCGGTCATGAGAATACTTCCAGTAGTTGCTGTTCATGATTATGACTCTATGCCATTGTTAAGAAATAGTTTGTCTCCCTTCTCCATCTTATTGTGAGACAGATAGAGTGTTTGCATTCAATTGTTTCTTGCAAGCCCATCGACCAACAATACAGTATATTTACCTAGAAATATGACTCCTAGTGTTGCAGAGCTGCCAGGTATGTCACTCATCACTCTATGACCATCATTATTATGATCATTATCGTGATGATCATAATAATGATAAGTCCCACTCACTTATGCCCACCATCACGCGCGCGAGCTGCCCCCAACAACACTGCGTAATGCATTATAAAAAGCGAACCCCGAAGAGCCCTATGAGTAGAGATGGCGCTTATCGTTAAGCCGCTGATTATGACATGCTGACGTTATCATCAGAGCATGAGAGATGGCAATAATACACTCGCTTGGTCGTGTTCTTCCCGCATCCTTCCATAGGCACTCGAGTCATAAATCGCACCTCCCCTCTGGCGCTAATGTATAGAGTCTTTTACATTAGCGGTCAGAGAGCAGGGGTGTTTTATGACTCGAGTGCCTGTGCCCCCTTCCACGCGTGGCTACCTCCAGTCGCAGCAGCAGCAACAGCAACCCGAATCAATGTTCCTGGTGGTAAGTGCGCACCGACGGTTGCCATCCCGCCCGTGCTGTCTGCCGTTAGAGCCTCTATGACGTCACTGCTACTGACTTCCTTGCACGCCCATCTGTAGATGTTGACATCTGAAGCAGAGCAGGGATATGTTTCGTTTATTGTCTGGCCTATAGAGCTCGCGACGAATTCGTCACTGGCTACCCTACATCCTGACTAACTATTGAGGTGAATTAAACATGCCCGCAGTAGTCGTGGGTTAATGTGGAACGCGTAGAGTGGCAAGTTACGTTGTGGCGCGCTGTCATGGCAGAAGAAACGATCTATTTGTGTAATTTCCGTGTATCTGTGGATGGAGAATGGTTATGTTTGCGGGAGCTAGCCGACGTACAGCTCGAGGAGAGCATGTATACCTCACAAGGTGGGTGTGACTCTGTCTACAGTGTGTAGTACATGGATACTGTTGTCAGCTGGCCACACTGTGACGTCACCATGACTGCCTGTCAGCTGGGGCATTGTATAAATGGAGCCTGCCATCCATAAGTGTCATAGTCTTTTACATGTACCTAATGTTTATGCATAGCCCTCCTCCATCCCCACTTACATCCTTATCCCCACTTACTTTATCATGCCCACCTCCATCCGCACTTACTTGTGGCCCTCCTCAATCCCCACTTACTTTATCATGCCCTCCTCCATCCCCACTTACTTTATCAAGCCCTCCTCCATCCCACACTCCATCCCCACCTCCTCTTCCCCACTTTATCATGCCCTCCTCCATCCCCACTTACTTTATCATGCCCTCCTCCATCCCCACTTACTTTATCATGCCCTCCTCCATCCCCACTTACTTTATCATGGCCCCTCCAGCCCTCCCTCCTCCATCCCCACTTACTTTATCATGCCCTCCTCCATCCCCACTTACTTTATCATGCCCTCCTCCATCCCCACTTACTTCATCCCCACTTACTTTATCATGCCCTTCTCCATCCCCACTTACTTTATCATGCCCTCCTCCATCCCACTTACTTTATCATTTCTCCATTACTTTATCATGCCCTCCCCATCCCCACTTACTTTATCATCCCCACCCCACTTACTTTATCATGCCCTCCTCCATCCCCACTTACTTTATCATTCTTTCCTCCATCCCCACTTACTTTATCATGCCCTCCTCCATCCCCACTTACTTTATCAAGCCCTCCTCCATCCCCACTTACTTTATCATGCCCTCCTCCATCCCCACTTACTTAATCAAGCCCTCCTCCATCCCCATTTATCATGCCCTCCTCCATCCCCACTTACTTTATCATGCCCTCCTCCATCCCCACTTACTTTATCATGCCCTCTCCTCCATCCCCACTTACTTTATCATGCCCTCCTCCATCCCCACTTACTTTATCATGCACTCCTCCATCCCCACTTACTTTATCAAGCCCTCCTCCATCCCCACTTACTTTATCATGCCCTCCTCCATCCCCACTTACTTTATCATGCCCTCCCTCCTCCATCATCTTACTTTACTTTATCATGCCCTCCTCCATCCCCACTTACTTTATCAAGCCCTCAAGCCCCTCCTCCATCCCCACTTAATTTATCATGCCCTCCTCCATCCCCACTTACTTTATCATGGCCTCCTCCATCCCCACTTACTTCATCAAGCCCTCCTCCATCCCCACTTACTTTATCATGCCCTCCTCCATCCCCACTTAATTTATCATGCCCTCCTCCATCCCCACTTACTTTATCATGGCCCTCCTCCATCCCCACTTACTTTATCATGCCCTCCTCCATCCCCACTTACTTTGTCAAGCCCTCCTCCATCCCCACTTAATTTATCATGCCCTCCTCCATCCCCACTTACTTTATCATGGCCTCCTCCATCCCCACTTACTTTGTCAAGCCCTCCTCCATCCCCACTTACTTTATCATGGCCTCCTCCATACCTACATGCTCCTAGTGTTGCTGTGGTATGCTGAATTCGCTGTGGTATTCTGATGTTGATGTTTCTGTGTGAGCAGGACAGGATCCCATGACAGTAGAGCGAGCTAACCTGCTCTACGTCTGTAAACTGGTAATCAAGGAGCTCATCGACTCTTCCTTGTCCCATGGACGCATGCTTGATGATGACCACGTCCCGCTGCAGCAGTTCTTTGTCGTCCTGGAACATGTGCTGCGACATGGCCTTAAACGTAAATCCCTGTTTCTTCTCTCTATTAGCTCTATCATATACCTTGGCCCCAGCTTCTGTCCATCGGTTTTGAGAGCTCATTTTATTATAAAGCAAGTTAGCAGTTGCAAATAAGACTTTCTCATGTTGATATTTTCTTGCAAGCTTAAATTCAACTCCCTGAGTTTTTAATAACAAACAAACAAAAAAACACCATGGAAACTCAAAGGGTAATTAAAATAATAATAAGCATTCAGAAGACCTATTGTTATTTCTTTCAGACCAAAGTCAAGTTCCTAAATACATTCATGTGGTTTTGTCAATGATGTAATTGTACTTTAAACACATTTGAGCATGCAACTAATGTGGTTTAATTACAATGCCAATGTGAATTCAATATTCATTTCATAACAAATCATAAAATTTCTGCTTTGAAGAAAAAAAACCAAGGTTGATTCTTTACTTAGTTTTACAATGATTAATTAAGTCTAATATGTGACCCCTGTTATTTGTCAGACCTATGTTAAGTCTGATTCCTTATTTATGCTGGTACTTAGATTAAAAACAGAATATGGAACCTGGTAGACAATTGAAGCTAAGTTTGGGTGATCATATTGGAAAATGATGGAATTAAGAATGCATAGTTACTTGACCCATTCGGTTCTCATTGCATTGCAAAATTGGCAGGATGATATCAATATATCAACACTAATTTAATGTTCCCATAACGAGTAGTAGATAACAGTTGAGTCATTATAGCAAATATACAATATTGGAAACAAAATGATTGAACCTGGAACCAACATAATGTTTCTATAAATGGAGGGCTCTGTCACCATTGGAGTGAAAGTTGTGCTCTGAGTGAACAGAGAGAAAACTATCTCTGCGCTTCATCCACCTTTTTTTATGTTAAACTTGTCAGTAGGATTGCTATACGGATAAGAAATGATAATGAATTTATCATATTGATTTTTTAAAGAGATGATGGTCGATGGGAAATGCAAAATGAGCTGATATCATTAAGTTGTTGGCTGGTTTATATACGCCTCCAGCACCAAACCTTATTCCCACGGCCTCAGCATGGAAGCGAGTTGTGAAAGTGCTCTATCACGAATGGCGGATGTCAAGAAGACTACTGTTTTTGTTTCTATATTGTTAAAATAACTCGCTATTTTGGACAGATAAAACAGGTCCTAGACTTAACCGCGAGTTATGCAGATTCACGAGTAAAAACGACGCTAGTTATCTGGGCAGAGCTGTATTATCTAGTCTCTCATGTGGTTTTGATTATAAATCATGTCAAAAGCAGCTGAGCTTTGAGATCTTTGGCATCTTGCTATTATTTATGTGCCATTATGAGTAATGTACAAATCTGTTTGCATATTTGTGATCAGCAATATCCGGATAAATAGGGTGTGGCTTTTGCTAATGTGCACCAGAAATTTGTACTAGTCAGTTAAGAGTTATAATATGGTGGTAAAGATGGCATTGATTGGTGAAACAGGCAGCATTTATGATCAAGTTTTGCATCATTAAACGGTTTGTTGCAGCGAAGAAAGGGATTCTGCGAGACAAGAGAGAATTCTGGTGTGTCTTGGAGCAAGTGGAGAAGTTCCACTCTGATGCTGGTGACATCACCATCAGTGTCAAGGAGATGCCCAACATCAAGTGAGTACAATTCAGCTTGTACAACTTTCATAATAATAATAATATAATAATAATCTTTATTTTTGCACAGCAGGTGTACAGGAACATTATTATTTGATAGAACAGCAAACAACACACGAGAACAAATAAACAAATAAATCAGTTACGATAAAACACAATTCCTTTAACATAGCTTCAGCTTCATGTCGAGTAAGCACTGATAATGAATCCCGATCTCTAATAGAAATAAGCTCCTTTATGAGCATGGCAATATTCTCATATTCAGAATTACCTGGTGGCTTAATCTTATAGCTGGAGTCCTTAATGCATTCACTATGCTGTAATAAATAACAATTGATGTTCAGGGCATGCATTATTGTTCGAACATTATCACTAACAATGGTTCTGCTATGGAAACAACATCTACTTACATAAGATACTAAAACATTGGGGCTGCTCAGGCACTTATGAAAGAAATTGACGAAGCGAAACATCAGTTGATTTCTAAGGGGCAATTTTCCCGAAATGAATTGTAAATACTTTGAACATGTTCTGGACTCTAATTTCCATATAGTTCGAATACACCTCCTCCAAACACTACACAATTTGACCTGCTGGTTGGGTCTCTTAAACCCTTTCATAATATAATAGTAGTAAATAGGGTGAACCTCAGGATTGGAGAACTTACCTGTAAACTAAGTCACCATAAACACATGTAATCTTGCTAAGTTGCTGATGCACTTGATGTATCAATATAAAACAACACTGTGTCAAGTCAAGAGAAACATATGGCTAAAAATGGAAATTCTACAACAGACAAAGCAAGCACTCACAAGACTACTCACTATATGTGCATTGCTTGCAACATGAAGCAACGACCATGATATTTCAAGATATCCATCTTGGAAAGTCGTGACTAATCTGCAGGAATATCCAATATGACAAGGCCAAGTAATCAACATATTAAGCTTGTCAGCTGAATTCAACTTAACAGCCAGATTTATTGAAGGCTAGTATTTTCAATGGTGATGAGATGGTATGAGATGAGTAATGTATTAAGGGCAGGCACACATCTGGCACTCGATTCATGCATCAGAAACTCTAATAGAACAAATTTCCTTATATTACAATAAGCAACCAATCTAGACTCACTTAAAACTGTCAATGGCAAATGTTTTGCCACTTTCATTAAACTGTCGGGTCTGTGAGAATAAACTTGAGCATATGAGAAGAGACTGGTGCCACAGAGGTGATACATGAATATGTGACGATGTGGAATGTAGATACAGGATATAAAGAAGAACAGAGTCAGGGGCTTGCGATCCACTAGCTGGCAGGGAAGGAAAACCGCTAGTTGTCCTAGTTTAAATTCATAACTGCCAACAGAAAGAACCATTTACTCACTGCATTTACACATGATGCTGCAGATCATTCACACTTTACAATCCAAACACGTGGCCTGCTGAAGTCGCTTAGGACAGAAGAGTCTACACATGATAAGACTGATTGATAGCAAGTCATAACATAGTACACTAGGAGTGGCTGTCTGTCGGGCCCCAGCTTCCTTCTGTGCAGACATCTGATATTTTAAATTTGTATCTATATTTTACTCTTGTATGACTTATTATTATCATTCGATCCAGGAAATCTACAATAACCCATGTCATGTTTGTCAAAAGATACTGAATATGCCCGTGATGGGCGCAAATGTTGTTCCCTTCACATTATGATTCCGTAATAGCATTATGATGACAGGCCAGTAAATGTATGCATGATTGGTGACAGGCTTACTGTGGTCGGTTGTGATGTTCTTGCAGATCTTCATTAGGACGTGCCAGAGCCTGGATCCGTCTAGCATTGATGCAGAAGAAACTGGCAGATTACTTTGGTGTTCTGGTGGAAAAACGAGATAAAACTCTTGTGTGGGTACTTCATTCAGCTGTCTCTAGTAATCCGTATTTACAGTTCAGGAGCAACAAATACTGTTGGTGGTCAACCATTTTGAAGCCAGTTGTTGTTAGTTACTCGCCATCCATATTGTCTTCCCTAGGCCTATAATTAATGTTTTCAATTTCAATTAATACAATTTGTTTGAAATTGACTCTTTTCAAATTGAAATTTCTCCAGGACTGTCATTATGAAGTTTAAACGTTATGATAAGGATGTGAGTCTGTGACTGCAGAACAAATAGTTATGTGCACACTGATGAGGTGAGGTTGTTGCAGGGAGTTTTATGAGGAAGGAGCGCTGATGCTTACAGAGGAAGCCCATGTGATTGCTGGGATGCTAGTGGGACTTAATGTCATCGACTGTAACATTGCAATCAAAGATGAGGACCTGGATCACCCTGTACGTCTAAACTGATTCAAATAATCATGTGTAGACAAATACGATACACTTTACATGCGTGTGACTTTTTGTACCTAATGCCAGCTGATCATAGAAGCATTAACTTATTGAATTCTAGAAATGATATATAGAGCCTGACACATTCACCAACTGTCAGATACTTTGTCCAGTTTTTGAAAACACTATTATGTATGCATCATGTCACAAAACTGATGTGATCTAGGTGTGGTGAGAATGTGAACTTATTGTGAGGAAAAACAGTCTGAATAGAAGCTTTCCCCGAGTTTATTATGCTGCTGCTAATGGTGAACCTCTAAAGAGGTGCCTCTACACTAAGCCAAGTTGTTAAATGAGTTTTGTTTATGTGGTATGATTGTCCACAGATGGGCGTGATTGACTTCAGTCTATACTTGAAAAACAACTTCCAAGATGAGAAGCCCCAGGAGGACAGGTACTGGTGATAAAGTGGGCTATCATGTTCATATCACCCTATGTTGACATAGTTTGATGAGAAGTGAATGTGTAATCATAACTTATGGAATTTTGCATATGTTGTAGTGAGGGGAATGCCAAGATGGCAGCAATTTTAGACCAGAAGAATTACCTGGAGGAGCTAAATACACACCTCAAGTAAGTCCCCAGTATGCTGCCTTGTTTGCCATCATCTGTCATTGGTCACCTGTCTTCTTATATTTGAAAACACCATTTTGGCAATAAGGATCCAGCTTGATATATACATATATATACATACATACATATATATATATATATATATATATATATATAGAGATATATATATATATATATATATATATATATATATATATATATATATATATATATATATATATATATATAGGGCTCGAAATTACCACCCGCCCGCACGCCAATGGCGGGTGGAATTTGAGTCGGGCGAGCAAATAATCACAACTAGCCGCCCGGCTGGCGGGTAGATTTTTTCCGCGCTAACACGACGCGCCCATTTCAATACAACAGCAGCGGGGCTCGCGTGATTAAGCGCCGCTTGAACCATAAATATGTGACAAACACATGAAATAAGAAACTTCTCGGCTGTATACTATCATGTCTTACGTAATTTATTGACCCATAGTATGTACACTGTTAAATAAACCGATGGCATAGATAGGCTTACACAAAAAGTTATACAACTAGCGGGCCTCGATTGTTTGTGAAGACTTTATAATCCATAGGTCAGGGATCAGCTGGCTGCAGTCAGTGTTAAATTTTGGACCCATCACGATATCTGGTGTGAAGACTAGGCAACTTGCCCCTGGTGTTTTGATGATCTGATGACACTACAGCTCGGATGTGAGAGATCGAAAGTAGTAAACAGTGCGGAGGTGTCGGAGGCGGAGTTTCTTTGCCTAGTGTGAAGACAAGAACATGAACTATAGCCCACCCCACTCCCTCCCAAGCTATCTAATGGCAGCCTCTCATATTTAAATACAACATGCACCTACTGACCTGAATAAGTCGAACGGTTATTGGCAACAACGAATCAACGAATCTCCCTATTTCCTGTCTGTTGACAAATTTTATGTAACCGCTTTTCCATCGCATAAATGCATTATTATTTGAATTCATTAATTTGATTTACCATCTATCATCTGTGAATGGTATTCATAAAAAATTGAGATAAATGCCAGGTTATGCAGAAAAGCTGAATTCATGCATACAAGAACATTTGCAATGATTGTCTAGAATCGTAAAAACCACAACAAAACAAAATTAATACGACTGTGAAATTAGGCAAGTCAACTCTTCTGGCGCAAGTTACATTTGTAAGTGACGCGACGGAAAGACGTAACATCACCCATACGCGCGCGATGTTTTCTTCGCGCGCTCCTCGTGACTTTTCGTTCGCGTCTGCTTTGTGATTGCAGTGCGCATTTAACGATAGGTCCACCAACAGTTGTATGATTTACCTAACGCGCGTGGCATGTTTTCTTTAAGTGTTTCTTGGGAGTTGACTTCCAAGCCGTCAGGCTCATCTTTCAGACTCATTTCCAGTATGTCTCTGCCTCATTGATATCCTACAATCACTACATGAAGCCTACGCGATTTCACCAACTTGGACAAGATAGCGTTAAGTGAAGATTCCGCTGCCGCTAACTTGTCCAACTTGACTGAGCCTATATCTGGCTCACTAGGCTTCAACAAACCATCAGGCTCATCTCTCAGACTCTTTTCCAGTATGTCTCTGCCTCATTGATGTCCTACAATCACTACATGAAGCCTACGTGATCTCACCAACTTGGACAATATAGCGCATTTAACGATAGGCCCCCCAACAGTTGTATGACTTACCTAACGCGCGTGGCATGTTTTCTTTAAGTGTTTCTTGGGAGTTGACTTCCAAGCCGTCGGTAAGCAAGCATATAAAAGTGCATGCGATTTTTCAACAGTACACAATTTCTGAAGATGTCGATGTGGCGTTATGTTCACGGTTCTAAAACGCAAATTTGAAGAGAACGAAAAAGCTCAGAGAGCACTGTATGAAAAAGAGAAGCGCTGCAGACGCTGGAATCCTGCCTGGTTAATTAATGCAGGAGAAAAACGCGAATGGCTTTAGCATGACAAAGAGAAGGAAGTGATGTTATGTTCTGCATGAAGACCGTTTGCCATTAAAGAAGGTCAACGTAAAGGACCATATGAATAGAAATAGAATAATAGAAACTACAAGTTGGAGAGTGTCAAGGATCATGAAAATTTGTATGTTTTGACAAGTTTGTAAATATTGATTTAAATGTTGCATTAAATATAAAAATAAAATATTAAAAAACAATAAAAACTACATTTTTATTTTTTACCATCATTTATAACTTTAAATGTAGGGCCAGTAGAAAATTTGTAGGGCCGGTGGAATTTCAAGGTTACCGGCCTGCCTGGCCCGTTTTGAATCTGGCTAATTTCTAGCCCTCTATATATATATATATATATATATATATATATATATATATATATATATATATATATATATATATATATATATATATATATATATATATATATATATATATATTTTATACCAAGTAAGAACATGCTGAATATGCCTTCATTTACATCAATTCCTAGCCATTTATAGCTACTTTTCAGCCTGGGTAATGTCTAGCAATCTGATAGAACACCTGAACCCTAATTTTAAGGGCCCTGATTAACCACAGATTTTTGGGGTGAAAAACTGTCTAGATCAGATTAACTGATTCATGGTAAAGTTTTGTGTATAAAAAACTCACTTGTATAAGATGCACCCCCTCTTAAGCGACTGATTTCATGTCCATTGAATGTTTCTGTTGTCAGTGCTACTGTGACCAACCTGCAACAGAAAGTTGAGGCCTTGACCACTGCTAACACATTAATGAAGGAAGATTTGGCCATCGCCAAGAACAACATTGTGGAGTTACAGACTGAGAACTCTGTGGTGAGAGGGGAGCATGAGGAGTTACTGGAGCAGCACCGCAACCAGCTTCAGGTGTTACCATACTTCCACTAGTCATGGTGAAGCCACTAGCTGCTCTCATACTACCACTAGTCATGGTGTAGCCACTAGCTGCTCTGATACTACCACTAGTCATGGTGTAGCCACAAGCTGCTCTCATACTTCCACTAGTCATGGTGTAGCCACTAGCTGCTCTCATACTACCACTAGTCATGGTGTAGCCACAAGCTGCTCTCATACTTCCACTAGTCATGGTGTAGCCACTAGCTGCTCTCATACTACCACTAGTCATGGTGTAGCCACTATCTGCTCATACTACTACTATCTGCTTTGATTTTAGCACTAATGGTGTAGCCACGGTCTGCTCTGATACTATCCCTATTCATAGAGTAGCCACTATCTGGTCTTATACTACCACTAGTCATGGTGTAACCACTATCTGCTCTGATACTACCACTAGTCATGGTGTAACCACTATCTGGTCTGATACTACTACTAGTCATGGTGTAGCCACTATCTGCTCTGATACTACTACTAGTCATGGTGTAACCACTATCTGCTCTGATACTACTACTAGTCATGGTGTAGCCACTATCTGCTTTGATACTAACACTAGTGGAGTAGCCTCACTCTGCCACTGGTCAACAAGAAGCCCTTTGATGCTCTGATACTACCACTAGTCATGGTGCAGCCACTAGCTGCTCTGATGCTAGCACTTGTCATTGAGTACCCATCAATTGCCCTCATACTGTCATGGAGAACTTTGCATCTCTAGATTTAACTATGATATTGGTTATTTATTCATGGATTGTTATGCTAAGCAATTTAACAGCACTATATTATTGAAATACCCTGATAATCCGACTTACACTACATTTACAGTAGCCATCGTTAACTCGTGCGTTATGATGCATTTGAATATTGTACGCTCCATATTGTTTTTGTATCATTTGTAACTTGGCTTGTCTTGTTGTCATATTTGACATATGGTACACTTGAGTCCGACTTGTTAGAGAAAGTTAGAAAAGTAATTTCAAAGATTGACAGAAAAACACTTATTCTTAGTTGTCAGTGGCATTGTCTCATAAGTCTGGCATCCATGCATCTAACATGATCTGTAATAGTATTTTGTTCCTAATCAACAATCTTGCCATTGTAAAATGTGGTGTTCCTGCTCAATACCTATGAAAATGCAGCTTTGGCAGGATCCTTGTGGGAACAGATGGGCGACCACGCTGTAATCAAATTTACACTTGATCAATGTTTTTGGTATGTTATGGTAAAACGTACATGTCAGTTTGACATAGATCAGTTATAGATGAAAGCTTACCATCATAGGGCTCTGCAAGGACGTGGAATATAATGTGATGGCAATGAACTCCTAGTGCTGTATGATTCCTGTGTTATTACTTGTCCAGCTGATATATATAAGTGGAGCCAGTATCGAGTGACCTTATCAGTCTGGATATTGTCATATTCTTCCAGAGCATTTAGACAGGGTGACTAGCACCAACAAAAACTGTGATGCGCCCTTTTTGCTTTGTTATATTAGTAACAGGCATTCAGAAAGCGGATCAGTATCATATAGACCACAAACTGAAATTTACAACCAACACTCCTTAATTATATGTGTCTTTAGGGCATAATTATTCCCCAAAATGCCCCATTGATGTTTATTCATGCTCACAGTAGTGTGATGAAACTTCATGTCATTTTCTTCCCATCACGACTGGTCATACTGATGCTTCTTGTATTTCTGATGCTGTCTACACGTGCTGTATATACTCTGTACAGGCATGTCTGTTCTGGCTTAGCATGTATGATGGCTGACATGGCCTCTTGTCTTCAAGTCAGTGTGTGTTGTGTGTACATAGACAGCACACAGTGACATGCACACAGAGCGGAAGACGTACGAGACATCCCGGCAAGGCCTCGATGACATGTTTCAAGACACACAGAAGAAGCTGCGCGAGGAGACCCAACTCAGGATGGTACCAAAACTATTAACTTTTTTTGAAAACATATCTAGCTAGCAAAGGAGGAAGGAAAAAGAAAAAGAATATACCCATGCCTCACATGGTTTACCATAAGCACTTGGGTTGGACCATCATGATCCTTTCATCATGATCTCATATTGTAGTAGCGTAGATTACTACCGTGAGGAATCATAATGGTCTCCCACAAACGCCTCAGGGCTTGGCCAGTGCATAAGCTTTGTTTACAATATCCACTACTATAGCAATATCAGCACTTTTGATCTCAACAAAGGTGATTGAATAATTACTCTCCTGTCTCAAATTGTACCATTCATAGGAGGACAACAGTAAATTGTCATAATGTGAGTGCTTGTGTTTTGGCAGGAAGTGGAGAGGGAGTTGGAGTTACAGATCTCGATGAAACAAGAGACCGAGATGGCGCTACGCCTTCTGGAGAAAGACATCCATGAGAAGCAGGACTCCATTGTCACCCTCCGTAAGCAGCTCGACGACATCAAAGGAATCAACCTACAGATGTACAACAAGCTACAGGTAGGATGAACCTAAATGTACAATAAGCTACAGGTAGGATGAACCTACAGATGTACAACAAGCTACAGGTAGGATGAACCTACACGTACAATAAGCTATAGGGTAGGATGAACCTACAGATGTACAACAAGCTACAGGTAGGATGAACCTACACGTACCATAAGCTATAGGGTAGGATGAACCTACAGATGTACAACAAGCTACATGTAGGATGAACCTACACGTACAATAAGCTGCAGGTAGGATGAACCTAAATATACAATAAGCTACAGGTAGGATGAACCTACAGATGTACAACAAGCTACAGGTAGGATGAACCTAAATATACAATAAGCTACAGGTAGGATGAACCTACAGATGTACAACAAGCTACAGGTAGGATGAACCTACACGTACAATAAGCTACAGGTAGGATGAACCTACAGATGTACAACAAGCTACAGGTAGGATGAACCTACACGTACAATAAGCTATAGGGTAGGATGAACCTACAGATGTACAACAAGCTACATGTAGGATGAACCTACACGTACAATAAGCTACAGGTAGGATGAACCTACACGTACAATAAGCTACAGGTAGGATGAACCTACAGATGTACAACAAGCTACAGGTAGGATGAACCTAAATATACAATAAGCTACAGGTAGGATGAACCTACAGATGTACAACAAGCTACAGGTAGGATGAACCTACACGTACAACAAGCTACAGGTAGGATGAACCTACACGTACAATAAGCTACAGGTAGGATGAACCTACACCTACAATAAGCTACAGGTAGGATGAACCTACAGATGTACAACAAGCTACAGGTAGGATGAACCTACACGTACAATAAGCTATAGGGTAGGATGAACCTACAGATGTACAACAAGCTACAGGTAGGATGAACCTACACGTACCATAAGCTATAGGGTAGGATGAACCTACAGATGTACAACAAGCTACATGTAGGATGAACCTACATGTACAATAAGCTACAGGTAGGATGAACCTACACGTACAATAAGCTACAGGTAGGATGAACCTACAGATGTACAACAAGCTACACAGGTAGGATGAACCTAAACGTACAACAAGCTGCAGGTAGAATGAACCTTCAGATGTACTACAAGCCACAGGTGGGACAAACCTAAACGTACAATAAGCTGCAGGTAGGAAGAACCTGCAGATGTACAACAAACAGGTAGCTAAGCCAATTAGAGTGAGCCCTCTTAGTGAAGCTATATGCTTCTTGGTTAGATACTGAGAGGCCAACGAGAGGTATGTTGGCGTAAAGATAAGGCTAGATCATTAAAGCTTGTCACTTCTATGATTCTTACTATAAAAAACTGGCAGGTGTTGAATGAGGGATGTTTTTGAAAGGGAGAGATAATGGCTGAATAAGTGGCTGAATGGGGGAGTAAATGAAATGACCCACAGGGGGTCACTTTCAACAACGAGGTGGTATCCTGAAGGCGATGGGTGTGGATGATTTTGATACTTGACAAGTGCTGATTAAGTGCCATCCCCCACTTGGCACAAACTAATTATCAACACTGGGCTGCAAACCCGCAGTTGCTTGGACAGCAATCCACCGTGATTGCATTGAGTCACCTCAGTGAGAGAGTCAGGCGTTGACTTGTGGAGTCAAACAGCTAAAACACCCATCGATGAATCTATTCGGATCTGATTGTCAACCCATTACATGCAGTGAGACCACTTTATTACAAATCATCATACGGCAACCAATGTTTACAACTTTCGGTCAGCTCCGTAATTGTAGCAGGAAAAAAGCATTATGATGTGAACCACAGGAAATGTGTGCGCTATGATGTCTCTAGGAAATTACAATTCACATATCAAATGATTCTGTTCATTGTTCAGGGAGGTGTTAGTCATTTGATTCACTCGGAGTTGGGTTTCATTGACAGTTCAGCGTTCCTTCTCCCGACTCCTCATTATTTGGTGGTCACTGTAGAAGGCATGAGAAGTCGGGCAGTTATGTAGTAGTGGGTTGTCATCTTTCTTGTCAGCCTTACCATCAATTATTCCTCATCTTGGAATAATGCTTCTTCCACAGCTATATTTTTGTCTTCATTCTGTAGTTACACGTGAAAAAAACATGCTACAGGTATAGATCTGGACTCCACATGAGGCACGTGTCGTTGTTGGGCTGGTGTTTCGTTGATGCGTGGACGATTTCTACTATACAGGCACTCAGACTGCCGGTAATGACCCCAACCCACATCCGCCCCGGCGGTACCTGGCAACGGGAATGCCTCAGTCAAATAAACCTGTCGTGGCATTTTTCGTACCTGTGTCTTTTATGCCACTTAACCTTTTAGACACGATGTATAAAAGTCGACAGAATTGTTCAAATATGGTCTGATTCTTCGGATGCGAACGGTGGACGCTTTTATGATCCGTTCAACGATTTCTCGTATTATAAAGAATCTAACTCTGTCTCGGTCATAATACTTCTGCTGCTGTAAAGCAGACGACAATTGCACTTGTGTTGGCTTCCATACCACAAGTAGCGTTCGTGCTGGTACGGACCCGCCTCTAACGGCCATAATCCGACAGAGAGCCCGTTAGTACGAATACCAGCCGTCGTAAGCTCGATCACTTCCCAGATTAACCCAGATTAATAACATCGTAAAGGAACAAAGTATTATAAGGGCAATTTCTAACAACTCGATAGTCCCTTGTCTGTGTGTGGGGTTTTATTAAATATCAAATCACACTACCCTGTGGGTGGTCGTCATGTGCTTTTTAAAAAAATCCTGGACTGTCTGTATGTAATTGCTAGTTTATGATATGTCTAAAATGATACAAAGTGAGCCGTGCGTACCTCTAGCCAGTTGACGAGCGCCGCCTCTCGACTGGCCGGTGCTGTGATGGGATGATCCACCCCGGACCTTCGTAGTGCCTCCCTTAAACGCCTGTCTACCTCCACCTGGACACCATCATAACGACACAACTGACAAATGTGTCCTTCGTCTACTCACCACATTAATGTGATATATTGTGCACCTGTTTTTTTTAACATGTAAACCTTGAATGATACCAGTTCGCGGTTCCTCGTTTGTCGGTCGGGAAGGGCCCAACAATGGGGTGTTAGGGCTTTTGTATTATCAAACCTGATTTTGGGAAGGGTTCAAAATGAAAATGCCCTTAAAATGATGACAGAAACGCCTTATCGACAAGAGAAATTCAGAACTTAACACCGAAAGAGAATATATACGCCCAGTTAGTTGCGGGATGAGTTGGCATTGAGGATTGGACAGAGTGTTTCGTGCGGTAATTAACTTCAGCCAAATGCCGTCGAGGAGAATATCGACTGTTTCCTAGCGCCACCGTGATCCCGTTAGACGTGTCGGTCTTCGCGCTCCGTTTGACGCCGTGCCCATCAGACCATGACCTCGCCATCCTACACGAGTTCAGCGCTACATTAGCTGGTACGCCACCAGAGACGCGGGGACAATGTCGGGTCACTCAGTGCCAGCGAAGCGAATCAAGCGATCTTCAGATCCGACGTTGCACCTATCAAACTCTCCATTTTAAGTGATTTCATCCACACCCGCAATCAAACGATCTTGACACTCGTCTATTTTCGGAATTTCGATGGTTTTATACCAAGCTATATTTGTGTACAACTTAGCCCTTGTGGGAGAGGAAGTTATTGGTGATCCTTGTTAATATTTGTTGGTATGCCTCGATATTTTGCTTCCAATCATTATAATCGTATGTTGTCATGACGTAAGTCTTCTGATTGTGTCTGGTCATAGCCCCTGTCTCATGATTGTGTCTGGTCATAGCCCCTGTCTTATGATTGTCTGGTCATAGCCCCTGTCTTGTGATTGTGTCTGGTCATAGCCCCTCTCTGGTCATAGTCCCTGTCTTATGATTGTGTCTGGTCATAGCCCCTGTCTTATGATTGTCTGGTCATAGTCCCTGTCTTATGATTGTGTCTGGTCATAGCCCCTGTCTCGTGATTGTGTCTAGTCATAGCTTCTGTCTTATGATTGTCTGGTCATAGCCCCTGTCTTGTGATTGTGTCTGGTCATAGTCCCTGTCTTATGATTGCATCTGGTCATAGCCCCTGTCTTGTGATTGTGTCTGGTCATAGCCCCTGTCTTATGATTGTGTCGGATCATAGCCCCTGTCTTGTGATTGTCTGGTCATTGCCCCTGTCTTGTCTTTGTTTCTGGTCATAGCCCCTCTCTGGTCATAGTCCCTGTCTTATGATTGTGTCTGGTCATAGCCCCTGTCTTGTGATTGTGTCTGGTCATAGCCCCTCTCTGGTCATAACCCCTGTCTCATGATTGTGTCTGGTCATAGCCCCTGTCTTGTGATTGTGTCTGGTCATAGCCCCTCTCTGGTCATAGCCCGTGTCTTGTGATTGTGTCTGGTCATAGCCCCTGTCTTGTGATTGTGTCTGGTCATAGCCCCTGTCTTATGATCGCGTCTGGTCATATCCCCTGTCTTATGATAGTGTCTGGTCATAGCCCTTGTCTTGTGATTGTGTCTGGTCATAGCCCCTCTCTGGTCATAGTCCCTGTGTTATGATAGTGTCTGGTCATTGCCCCTGTCTTATGATTGTGTCTGGTCATTGCCCCTGTCTTATGATTGTGTCTGGTCATAGTGCTGATCTTATGATTGTGTCTCACCGTTGTTTCGGTCCGAGTTGTATTGTTCTGTGTATTGTTTCAAATTATGTCTGTTACTAAAAGCCCTAATACCAGGTATGTACTACCTGCGCTTATTAAGAAGATTCTTTAGGATTTCCCAAACACCGATTAAGCCATAATTTAAGGCATATGATTGACTGCTTCTGTTAATTATTCGATGGATTCCATTTAAGCAGCAGTAATCCATGGACAAAGATACACTTAGACCATTGTTGGACAAGGAGCGGCCGTCTTTGGGCTGACGTCGCCGAGCTATCGTCTTGGATGTCACCGCCGCTGGTGTGATATTCTTTGGGATATGAGGGTGGAATGTTAAACACAGGTGCCCGTGGAGAATTCCCAGGATGTGTAGCACCTGCTGTTCTCCCACACAGCTTGATTAATGAAAATGGGGTAGAAGTAGAGGTAGAATTATTATGTGGACACATGCACCGTCAAACTAACCACACAGCCATCTACCTTGCAGGTACCCAAACTAAAAATAGAGCGCTATATCTGACCAAAAGCTTACAGGTGTTTCCTAACTATGCCATTTGTTTCGTAGCTTCTCGCTTTCCACGTGATCTCATATCAACAGGCTGCATCGTTATACTAACCGAAACACCGCAAGTCCTAAACAGAAGAGCGATATGCGTCCAAGCAAATCCCTATGTCTCGAGACCGTGTGCAATGAACATATGGCAGCCTCACATCGCCTATTAATTAATATGTACTTGTCCCATTTCTGTGGTTCATCTGCGTACGAAGCGTGACCTAGGCTTGATTTGGTGCGATGCAGACGGCCTCAGTTAGACATGTGTGTGTGTGTGTGTGTGTGTGTGTGTGTGTGTGTGTGTGTGTGTGTTTGTGTGAAGATATAGCGTACTGACTTATTGACAATGCTCGTCTTTTACTCGGGAGCTACCGTTAGTGGTTTCAGGGCACTTTAAAGGGCGGGAGGTTGGGAGTTCGAATCCACCTATATTTACAGCACCTTTTTTATCATCAATTTTCATTGTCACTGCCTTTGCGTTTGATCCAAGGTGTTTACAGGGACGTTAAGCCTCATGCCATTATTGTCACCGTTATAACAGCGCCACACATCTTGGCACGATCTTGGATTAGTGATATCTGCATTCGGTTCTGTTTTGTTTCCGTGGTTATTGAGTTTTAAAAACCACGGAAACATATATATATATATATATATATATATATATATATATATATATATATATATATATATATATATATATATATATATATATATATATAAAGCAATGAATTACGCCGCAGTTTCAAGATGATTAAAACAGAATGACCTCATTGAGATCGAAATGCCCATATACATTGACGCGACGTATGAGCAGCATCAGATTGTCACTTGGGCAGCATCAGATTGTCACTTGGGCAGCATCAGATTGTCATTTGGGCTATGTGAACTTATTCAATCGGCGACTATCAGTGGTTGCCTGGTGTTACAACACTGGGGTAAGAAGGCAGCTGCTACTACCAGAAGAGGTACACCGGAACTGGTTTTGATGGCTGCTAGCGACAGAGGCGCCGCCTTCTGGTGTCATCAGCCTATCACGTCGCTGCTTAGGTGCTTGGCATCTACGTACGATCTCCTTGCGCGTCGGCTTCTGCGCAGGCTAGGATTCGCCTCTGCCCCATGTAAATCGCTTTGGGATAAATACGGGCCATTACGCGAGGAAATATTGAAACGAATTATCAACTCTTAAATGTTACAAATATTTTTTTCTGTTGTGTTCGAATAGAAGAATAATATGCATATTGTTGTGGGGAAGCTTTTCTGTATGCACGAAATGAGGCATTTATCAGAAAAATAGTTCAGCGCACGTTTCATGGTCGCAGACGTTTCTAAAAATGGCTGCAGTTAAATGATTAAACGATTTTGTTATCGAGAACGACTGATAAAAGCAATAGAGGGTTACTAGCCGGGATTCGAATTGAAACACAAGCAACGAGAATGTTGATCATTCAGTTTTGTTTATGCTTGACGCTCCGCTTGAAATTGCTTGCGCTCCGTTACATATTGTAGAGATGTTATGTTAGCGTAGCACGTTATGTTAGCGTGGCGTCAAACATGTCTGCCATGGAGAGAAATCTGCGTACATATGCCCCTCCCCCCCCCCTCACACACACACACACACACACACACACACACACACACACACACACACACACACACACGCACGCACGCACGCACGCACGCACGCACGCACGCGCGCACACCACCCCGACGTTGTGGGCTTGAAATATCGGTAGAGATTATAATGTATAGCTGACCTGTATTGCGCGGGAGACTAGTTGCAGTGCTGACGGCAACAAACTGGATGGCTGAAGTCTCAGTTTGGACGACTTGTAGTATATGTCTAGTATAGCCGCCTTCAATGCTTCCTCGTCCAGCGGACCCAACTTGTCTCCGTGACCTCTGCTGGTTTTGAAGCTGGGCGGATGTTGGGAGGAGCCGACTGTGTCGATGGAGCGTTTGCGGCCCGGGAACCAGCCCTGGCTGTAATGGTACGCCTGGCCCTCCACGAGACCTCCTCCGTGAAGGTTCACTCCGAGTAGAACCACAAGAGAAAAGGCTGTCAGTAACGTGTATGGCTTCATGGCCCCAATATAATCTGAAAGAAATCACTAATCGTGATATGTACTATTTATGGGAGCAATGCGAGAAAACGGGGTTTTATCGCTTGATTAACATGTTCAAACCCACGCACCAACGAACTCGGAGCTCTTCAAATCAGTAGCGGTGTTTTTTTTCTACATTGAGATTGTATTTGTGGTCTAGGTGCCTAATACCCCACTTGACCTATTCTGCACGTTGTTAGATATGCCCCCCCCCCACCCGCAACCCCATCTCTCCGACTGAACATCGCGTCACACGCCCGAAGACGTACGCCACCCTCGTGACCTGCCGTGATTCAACGTCAGCCCGCTGCGCGGCGCTTATTGCAATATAAGGTATTGACATTACAGTCCGAAGAATCGTTACCATCGCATGTGCTTGGGATAGCTTCTGCTCTATCATCAAATAACATATTCTTAAACGGCCAATCTATGCGTCAGTCTGTGATAATCATGTCGAGTTATGCTTTTGAGTCCAGTTTTTGTCACCTTGGATGACTGCCCAGCCATCTATCATTGGTAAATTGTGTCCTATTTCAGAATGTTCTGATAATATCATCCATGTTTCGTGAATCCAGATGCCCACAACATTAACGGCAATACCTTTACCACACCTGTCTATTTTGACAAAAAAAAAGTTCACCAAGGTTGAACATCGCTTTTAATTAATGCAGGAGGTTGCGAGCGTCGACTTTATGACAACTTCCCCAAGATATTGACTTTCTCACTAGTAGGTACATGAGTAAATTGGAAAACTTAGCAAATAATGGGATTCACGAAGCACGTATCGAAAACGCCTCAAGTTATTTCAATTCTTCACGTGGTGTTGTGTTACGCAATACTGAGTCGTTATGTCGGAACAATATCTTAATATTGCTTGATTGATGCGTGTGCAATGTTGTTTTTAAATCACTTAAATTTATTCAATTATGAGAAAATCTATTGTTTTCTTTTCTTTTCGATTCAAGAACGCCTCATAGTCGCTCGTCGGTGATGTTAGTACTGCCGCCACCATTTCTTATAGGCCGTTAGTGAAAACAATCCACGCGCCTCCCACCATGACCAGTAATGATGATACGTGATATTTGACGTAAGCGAACTACTCACCTGTTGGCTGCTTGTATGTCGGTTCGACCACCGCCTGTGCCCTACTGATGTCTGCCTTTAGCGTCGCGCAAATCCTTCTGTCCAAGTCGCTCAATTTATCTGTCGCCTTAAATACCCGGCGGCAGCGGGGCGTAAACAATTGCCTGTCACCCAGACATGCCCTATGTCGTGGGCAAGCTCGCTTCGGGTTGCGGTGGAGCGCCCTCTGCTAGAATACCAGAATACCCTCGCGCCACCCTGAGTGCTACTTGAGGATGGTGCTGAGATTCTGGTAAGCGATTCCCACCAGACTTGTTAAGTCCGGACTGTTTCGACGTGAAAGAAACAGTCCGCCAGGGATGCCCCAGTTAAAGTAATTAGACAAAAAATGATATGATCTATTTAAGGTTATGTTTATGAAAAATAGAATGATTTGTATGGTGTGGTTGATGTTATATGGAAGTGATGTGACCTGGGACACGTAAGTTCCACTTGACAGTCACCAGTGACAGTCACCAGTGACAGTCACCAGTGACAGTCACCAGTGACAGTCACCAGTGGCAGTCACCAGTGACAGTCACTGGTGACTGGTGTCCCAGGGCGCATTTTAATTATGTCAACAAGTGCCAATGTTGTCTGTTGACTTTTAAGCCATACGAAATACGTTGACTGACAATGTATATTGAAACTAGAACATTGTCGATTATCGAATCAATTAACGAGAGAATAAGCGTTAATTAGTAATAATAATATTTAACACATTCGAAATTATCTTGCCTAACGATGAGTATTACCGTCCATATGGTACATTTTAACGAAGTTACAATGCATTGACACACGTGTTTATGAGCAATTATAATGCTTGATTCCGTTTTCCCGCCAAATCCAGCTGGGTTGCTCGGAAGTGCGTTTGGCTGGGATGGGATGCGTTGCGACCAACATTGACGAGTATTACATGAAGGATGAAGATGTATTCTTCAATAAATCGGAAATGTCGTGTTAACCTTTGAATTGTTCATCCCCGCAATTTGACTAATATGTCTTCTTCCAGCAGTTTGTGGACGGCGAGTGGCGTCATAATCGCGTTCACTGGTAACAAATGTTTGACATTATAAAATTACGACCAATGGCCGGTTCAGTTTCTGGAAAATCGGCCAACTCAGTAAAATAATTTCATATGTAATAGTTTCCTTCTGTGTAAACCGTCAAATATAATTTGTAGCTTCCAGGTATTGTCATTCGTTATTATAATACGTTCTTATTCCCATGCATCCTAAATTGTCACATATCGTCAATCCGAGTTGGTTGACAAGCCAATGAGGTGCAGTTACTTTGTACGGTCTAATCACTGGTAACATTATTAGATTGGTTGATGGCACATGTAGATGACACATGTTCTATGTGGACCACACCAGTTGTATCCTTCTCTGTGTTGATGGCCAGAAGTTTTACAAATCGTATCAAGATATTCGGATGCACTCAAGTAATATCTGTACGAAAACGTAAGATGTTGTGTGTCATCATTTCCCAAGGCTGTTGTGTGCATAATGATGTGAAGTAGCGTTGATATGGGACTGTTTGTCATGCAAAACGCGGTTGCCTTTTGCCTGGACATCTTGGTAAAGCACGCCCAGCGGAAACGTTTGTTGTTTCCGCGCATGCTCACTTGATAATTTTGAATAAGTCTAAACGCAGTGACCCGCGACACCTACCATGAGATCTGTGCGCCGTTTCGAATATTGGTTTGGGTTTAATAAGGGTCGTTCTATTTGCAAACGTGGGTTTCTTGAATTTTGTGGGTGTGTGACGTCAGAGGAGGAATCGACCTATGGCTTTTTATCGTCATTGATAACCGTAGTGTATTTGTAAACGAGTTGATTCTTGCTATAAACAGCATCTGGTCATCACATCTATTGACATGTGGTACCGGCATGGCGAGGTTATTTAAGGTCGCGTTAAGTACTCTACTGTTTCTAATTATAAACGGCTGCAGTTACTTTTCTGCGATTTAATTGTTTTCCAATTATGATGACTGGGCGAAGTGGTCAGTAAACTGAGAAGTGATAATGTTTTTCTTCGTACGTATGAGAAGACGATGAAACAGAAAGGTGTTCAAGATTGTACACGGCAGTTACCTAGCAACGTGACAATGAAGCTGTTACGGCGGCAGCACGCGAAGTGGACATAGGTAGGAAGATACAGCAGTGGTTATCGTGTAATTCCAGCCGACTACCTGGCACGACCCATCTCGGCGCATGTATAAAGTTCGTCTTGTGCAGGCTCCTGATTTCGCGTGTGATCTGTCATAATTCTTTGCGTTGTACAATGAACACTCGGTGGGTATTCTCTCTCGCTACTGAGTTACGATCGGGTGTAGGCGGACTCGCGATGTCTCCGCCATGCCACTACTTGTACGCTCGTAAAGATCGGACTATTTCTGGATGCGCTGTCAGACGTCTTGCTATGTTGTCGTGAGGTCTTAGTTGGCTTGTAACGCCGCTAGATCACGCGCATGCGTATGGCGGTGGGGTGAATATGGTTGTTACCTAGTAAAAGAAACTATGCCACCTTAATTTGACCTATTCGCTTTGCAGGGCGGCGTTTTATGAAGAATACTTCTTTTTTTGGTAAGATGCGTTGTTACAATAAAATGTGAAATATGTAGTGAAACTCAAGACGAATGCGAAATGTTAGGCCAACATGAATCACCATACTCTATATTTTTTGTCGTATTTATTAATTAATCCATTTCTGCTACCTGCCACTCTTGCGGTTTATTAACCATATCCCTCACACACACATTTTGTCTCTCTTCTTTTTCACATATTTTTCATTTTAACATTGCTGGCTCCTATTTGATTCCCTCCATCCATTTTCTCCCTTCCTACATCTTCCTTGACGTCTTTGAATGTTCTCTCCACCTAACTCCCAAACGGAACAGCACAATGCCTCGACCATTAAGAAGTCGTTATGTCGTGTACAGGGAAACGAGACGGCTCTGGAGCATAAGACAGAGCTTGTCGTGAAGTTAGAGGAACAGAGTCGGCAAATGAGTGACACCATACGACAAATGGAACAACAGTAAGTGCGAGTTGACTTCATCTGGCTTCACCAACACCCACTGAAATAACGTTTTTTGACGATCGCACGTGTGCCCCTTGTGTACATAGTTTGAAATACCCTTGCACAAATTAACATAATTTATGTAGTTGTCATTTATAGCAACTTTTCTACTTCGTGGTCGCCACTGCTTTAAGAGCCACTGCCCACACCCTAATCCCCTCTTCCTAGTCATCACGTACGGGCTCCCACGTCAACAATGTCCCTTTGGATTTATACATTCCCAACTCAATCTTGGCGGTTGATTTCCCCTGTACGACGGAAACACCATGCGCGTCGCATAACCGCCTTTGCTACGTCAATATGTGTGTGAGTGTGTGTGTGTGTGTGTATTACGGTCATCCCGGCCCGTCAACGGCTAGCATGCTAGGCTGTGACCCCTATATCGTTTTTGTATTTATCATTCACTTCCCCTCGATAACTAGGATCCATCTCTCAAAATGAAAAAGTATCTCTCGACATTTTTATTAATAATCAAGATAATTATTTACAATGAGCGTGTACTCTATTAACCGTTAAATGACCCCCATTGTCCCGCTGTTCAGTTTACCTCTATAATTTGAGTGAGTGTCGCCCACTAAGTTTGCTATTTGTGTTTTGCTTTGCATGTTGCGTGCGACCTGGCAGACTGAAGCTCAGTCAGTCACGCACGACGGCTGCTGAGGAGACGTCAAGGAAACTTGGTCAACACCTGGCTGATAAGGATGCTAAAAGGTGAGACGCTGATTGATGGGTTGTGTATATCTCGTGTGGCAGGTATTCAGTTCCATTGTAACGGTAGATGGCTTATTTGTTTATTATTGATCACCGTATGCTGTTGTGTTTGTCAATGCCCTGCTGTCGTTATTCGGGTATGCGTATAGCTGTTAGTTATCATCAGTTTGACGTCACGTGTTTGATGGTTGTGGTGATTCGTTCGAATTTGACCCAAGCCTTCGATGTGTGCGGCGCTTAACACCCCACTAACACTGTGTATCCCTCGTATTCTGGAGTATTGAGTGGCTTTGTGAGTGCAGTGGCGGGCACGATGTAGTGGTGGAGTACGAGTGGCTATTCGACTGATTCACTGTGCAGGTTAGCCAGTCATCATCAGCCATAACAGCCAGTCCACACCATGCTCGCCGACTTAACGCACACCCGCTACCCCGTACCCCTCAAACCGCACAGCGAATGCCCAACACAGGCATGTCCTTCCGCCAGTAATTGGAAGTTGTAATAGCCGTGTAGGCGTTGAATCCTTTGATTCCTTATCACCGAGTTCCAGTCAATGACGAAGACAAGAGAAGCTCGTGGATCCACCCGGATCATCAATGAACCCATGTCACGAATTTTAAACCTCCTTCCCGATCGGCCACCGGCAGGCCCACACCACGTACGCGTTGAAACATCCACTTTTGATTTGTTTCTTACTGGAGATTCTTCCAGTCTTAAGGACTTAACACGGACACGCAGGTAGTTTGAATGTAATCTATCGCCTCATCACTCCGCTGGTGTTAACCGACTCGCCTACTGTGTGTTTGTTCTATGGTTTTCTGCCTTTCCAACAGAGGCATAATTTCACTAGACGTGTTCCAGATCGACTAAGACAACCACACCCTTACTGTTATTTTTTACAGAAAAATATTGTGCATGTTTATATACAAATAGATAAAACCCCGAAATGCTGTGATTTGTCATTTTTCGCAACTACTTTTGTACTTGTCAACATGGTGTGGTTATTTCATGTTGTGTTAAAACGAAGCCGGACGCTGCAGTGTGCTATACACATTATGTAAATATTGCTTCAGATATTTCATGATAACAGTATTATGTAATTTTACGCGTATTAGGATGTAAACATTGTTGCCATTTTCCTTGAAATGATACAATAGCCAAGCATATCTATTTCTTGCTTCTCATGAGTCAATGATCTCACTAGGTTTAGAAATAATCATTGATCCCTCACTAATGAGTTGTTATCAAATCAAGGTATATTCAAGTATTATTCCGTTATGTGGTGGCGAGAATATTTTTGACATATTTGTGTCCATCGTGGGGGTGGTAACATGAATTGATGCACTGTTTGTGTCCATCGTGGAGGTGGTAACATGAATTGATGCACTTTTGTGTCCATCGTGGAGGTGGTAACATGAATTGATGCACTGTTTGTGTCCATCGTGGAGGTGTTAACCTGAATTGATGCACTGTTTGTGTCCATCGTGGAGGTGGTAACATGAATTGATGCACTGTTTGTGTCCATCGTGGAGGTGGTTACATGAATTGATGCACTGTTTGTGTCCATCTTGGAGGTGGTTACATGAATTGATATACTGTTTGTGTCCATTACGGAGGTATTTAATTCGAATTCCATCATCTAGTTGGTGCATTTAAGTGCGATATTGTTGTATGCGATGGTAATTCCTGGCCACTGTTAGATAGTCCCTTGTAGTAGACTTATCTCTCTATCTTTTGGGAAGTACCCTCATCATATAGTCGATATCCATACTACTAACGTAGAATTGTTTATTTATCGTTTTGTATGAAATACCTCGCTATGGCTCCAAGATTCAATTTCATCATAACTACCTTCGTATAATGGGATGAGAGCATTTGTTGCGTAGTAGCCTTGCTGGTAGTTGGCATTGCTCCGGTTCATGTCAACCATTATTACATGGACGTCTACTGACATTGATGTTCATGACATGGGATCTAACTGAACACCGTAAATTCATTATCTAAGAGGTGCAGTAATGAAGAAGGTGATTGTGACGATATTGAAAATGTAGGTGTGTATGTATCCATTATTAGTGCAATTGTTATTGATGTTTAGAAATAATAGCGGCGTCTTTTTTGTCAATTTATTCAGACAGAATGCTGGTGTTATGTTAGTGTTATGAACGATATAGTTTTTATGGTCGTTCTCGGTGCGGTTTCTCGTGACTGTGTATACAATATGCTCATTGACATCAATATACTGGTTCCTCTGTTCGTGGAAATTGACTCCAATGATCACACCCCTACCCCGAACCCATCCACATAGCTACCCACCTATCACCCTCAACGCTCTTAACTACCCAACTCCCCGTTCCCACTCTGAGTTCTCCATCCATTCTACCCCTCGCCACAATTCGTCAATGCCCTTTATGCCCTTTCAATGTTGAGATTTCTGCTGATACTTTGTCCCAAATAGAGGCCAATTGACCTGTCAACATTGGTACATGCGTCATTTGAAGTGTCGCATATATGCCTGAAAATCTAGTCGATATTTTACTTCACCTAGAGGTGGTGTCCTACTATAAATGCGTGATTATTCGTGTATTGTACCGTGAATCACAAGTTTCGTTTGCTTTCATGAAATACTAGCGACCAATGAACCCCGCTAAAGTATCTCACAAGTATGGTTGAGATTATTGCTTTCTATTCTGAATCGTTGCTGTGATATTTTGTTATTTAAAGTGAGTTGCAAAAAAAAACCTATTTATTTTGTTGATAAAAATGTCATGATTGCTGCAAACTTGTTGCCTGTTTTGTGTAGGAATCTGATGCTAGTTGCTAATCGCTGGTTAGAACCTGTCAATAACTCGTCTTTGCGATCATCTGCTCATGTGCTACTCATTAATGGTTTCGTTAACCTGCCCTGATCGATTGTAGCGTCGTCTTAAACGATGTGAATCGTTAGAGGAAGGACGAAGTGACCACGTGTGTTGAGGTCTGATTAAATGGTACGCTACTGTGTTTGTCCAAATGACTGCACTCAACATTCGGCTGGGCAACTGATCTTCTTCTTATTGCTACAGTCAACAATTCCTTTGCATTTTGTGATGAACGTTTCTTTATATTCCTGTGCACTTTCGGGCATGAATAAGGTACAGGATTTGTACAGATAAAAGATGATGATCCAGGTACACATGCTGCTGACATTATATACCTCTGGTAAAGTTAAACATGTGTTTTGAGTAGATTAACACAAACATGTTTTGAAGCAATTCTTGTTGAAAAGTACTGGCCCGTGTTTTGGCACACTCCCCGATGTCCACATACTGTAACAGGTCAGCACTGGAGACTGACTTGAAGATCGAACGTGAATGGCGCGGGACGCTGCAGCACCATCTGGAGTCGGAAAAGGAGAAATCCACACAGCTGCAGAGTAAGCTGCAAGAATTGCAGAAAACATGCAAGGTGCGACTCTACCATCAGGCTCGTTGCTGGCTTAAATCATAAAATTAGCTGGCAATTGCCAAACCTAATGTGAGGGTTAAAATAGAACGTTGTCATCACATGATATATGAGTGACTATATGACTATATGGGTGACTATATTATTGCTAACCAACCTGGCGAGCTCAACGCAGCAGCGACTGTGCTCTGATAGTGTTCTGTTCCGTACAGGTGTAAATTGGTGGTAAGTACCCGCTGCTTTTACCAGAAATTTTCATAATGACAGTCGTCGCCACCTTCATCCCCACCCATTGCGAGTGACCATAACTGGAAGGTCAAATTCAGTCAGGGTTTAATCGGAAATCCAGCACACCGCCCACAGAATTTATTTCTAGAGATTAACGGGGATATTTGCTTGAAAAGCCACCACAAACAGAACCAGTGAAATGTCAGGGCGATGATACAACGTAGAGAAAACGGACGTTGTTATCCTGTGGTGGTTTGGTTTTAGGATCTCGAGGCGTTACAAGCAGACCATTCGCAGCTGAGGGTAACGTGCAAGGAACAAGAGAGCGCATTGGCTGAACTCGGATCACATCTCAGCAAGTATGGCCCTTTAATCCGCTCCATGTAATGTTGGTTTGTAACTTGCATTGTAAGCAATTAACGTATTATTTAAAGGCAAGCACAGAAGAACTGATGTCGAAATTATTCTATTTATGGCAAATTGTTTTTCGTGCAGATCTAAACTTCAGGTCGAAGATTTACGCGAAGCCCAACAGAGTATAAAAGAAGCGCAATGGGCTGATGACAAGGAAATCACTAATTGTAGACAATGTGACAAACCATTCTCTTTGTCGAGGCGCAAGGTAAGCTGTTACCTTCACGTTAAGACGATCACTAAATGGTGAGTTGAGGCTAGTGATATATTCTATACCTCCTTCACACGCAACCATAATGTGGTCAAGTATATTACCAATGTTAGAATGCGGCTGATGACTTTGAGACCTGAGGCCTTATAATTAGCGTCATTTCTGGACGATTTCAATCTCTACCTGGCCTTCCTGTGTTTAGCATCACTGTCGGAGCTGCGGGGAAATATTTTGTCAGGAATGTTCGGACAGCAAATTACCTCTGCCATCTTCTGCTAAACCCGTGCGTGTGTGTGATCCTTGTCACACGCAGCTTCTACAGCGTTACTCAGCCAACTGATAGCCCCAAACTGCCGCCCAGTCTCATCGGTGCAATAGCTTGTGAATCGCAGTGAATGGTCGGTCCAGTGTAGCAGACGCGAACTGCGCCGTTACTAGTGCATTGCTGTATTAATTTCATGTCATTTTGATCACATTTGCCTTGACATCATTCCATTCACAGCTGACTCCAATAAATGATTACATATCCCGTGTTTTTGCGCGGGGTACCTGGTGTATCCAGTGCTGCTGCTGCTGCTGCTGCTGCTGCTGCTGCTGCCACCACTGGGTGGCCATGACGACTGAATTTATTGGGAAGATGCGTTTGGTGTTGATGTATCCTCGTCTGCCTCTGTGTTTGTTTCGCGATAGTTTGCAAGCCAGGCTATGGTGCTTCGTGTTATGTTGACGATATAGAGAGTTGATATGATTATGGCCATGTTGTATACTCGGCATGTAAGCGTATAAAAGCTGTGTCACTTGGCTGTTTAGTGAGGCCTGGTGTCCCCATCGTTTTCTACTGTGTGGTGATTGGACATATCAAACACTCGCCATGTGTTGTGTAATTTGTCATGTTATCTCTGCCAATTACGAAACCAGGAGACTGCTCGTGGCTTAATGTTGGATGTTGATTTTCTGACAGTCCCTCTGACTGTTCTGATATTGGAATGTTAGTGTTTCGTTGAAGTGTTATGAATAAAGCAACAACACCTGTGGGTTGCAGATTAACCCCTAGAAGCCAACAACGTGAGTGCTGGCTTACACAAATTGGTCTCGAATTGTCATCCTCTCGGGCAGATGCCCCTCTACTAGTCCATGATGGGCGTGGTTAACTGGTCAATACTGCACAACAAAGCGCCATTATAATGAATGCGGCGGCATAATAATTGATCCATGGAAGTTATTTTTCCCCTCAATGTATTGGTTGATCTGGTTATAACCATCTGTATTGTAGTCAACTTTAAAAGGGCTCGTTGTGGACGCGATGTTTTGCTATGTAAATGCCGACATTGCTGTTTGTCCAGCTGATATATTTCCGACTTAAAGGTAAAAACACAAAAGATGAGGGTGTGCCGTACTGCTAATGAGAACACAATCGCCCTCTTAAATGGATAGAATTACCTACATCACTATCACTCTCTATGAGCGAATGGGGAATGGTGACAAATGAACGTATTAATATACAGTCAAACAGAGAACATCGGGCATTGACTACAATCACCGTTGTGACGATTGTCCGACATTTCATTCCATCGCTTTACCGATCATATTATTGTAATATTGTTATTGTTTCTTTGTCAATCTTGTTTCAGATTATATTAAATACGTTACGTTAACAAAATCAAATGAAATAAATTCAGTTGATGAAATGGTGTGCAATAAACGTTGCTATTTATTGGTTCGTCTCCTACTCGGCTTGGGGAGTCTAGATGGGATAACCACAACATTCCTCCCCTGGCACGGTATCACGGACGAACTGAACCGCTGACGTGAGGAAGAAACGATTACCTCAACTGAACAGCGAACAATTCATCACGGTACTCAAAACTCTTCGTGTAAAGTAAAGGTTCTGAAAGTTAAATATTTTTGTGACAAGAAAATGCGAGGCAGTGAGAGGTACTGACATCAAGAAACAAGCGCCCCTTCATCATCGTCCACTTGGATAGTCTCGTAGTAGTATGTGAACACATCATCTCTGATATCAGCCTGTCAGCGCAAGAAACCAGTCACTCTGGCAAGCTAACTTCAGAAGGACATCCTCGAGCTGATGATTTGGCAATGCAGCTTTGATTCCCACTTCGCTCTTGTCTGCTTCTCAATTACTTCACAATGTACGTTTTGTTTGAATATGCGAATGAAAACAGATTTCATGTAGGTTCCTGTTGAGTCCAAAGTACAGGGTGTATATACGGGTGGTGGGGTAACCGACCACAGGGCGGTACTCACGCGCGGTAAACGCTCACAGAAACGGTGGCTCACCAAACGTCAAACAAGCTAAGCTTGTACACGTGGACGGTACTGCTGTTACGTGATGGTGTGGGTGACCTACATCGTGTCGTTGATCAGGCTTGGCCTGTGGTCCCCTTTTGTGATGCATGATGCGGCTGCTGAAGAAAGATGATAAAGACATTCAGCTCTCCTCTCTCCCATCATATGACCGCTATTTTTTCCTCCTGTTTTAAAAAATAAGTGTGATATATAGACAGTAGGAGAAAAATCTGCGCTTTTCTTGAGAATCATAGGAGTCCAATTAAGTGAAGGATTCTGATTAAATTTAATAATAACCCAAATGGGTTTCTTCGTAAAATGAGCTTTTTGGATTGAGTGAATGATAACCGGCACACCTGGTTTCATGACATACAAAACCTCGATCGCCAACCAAGAGTAAGAGCTGATATCATTTATAATATAATTATTGTGCTAGGTCGTCTTTAGTATCCCTGAAGCCTAAATGTGGTGGATTTGTTTTAAGAATCTTACGCGATCTATTTATCACCCGGCATCTCGTCCACCCACCAGGTGTGAGAATCGTGAAGCAGGAAGAACTGCAACGCTGACCACCATGTTAGGAATGTATTCCAGCTGCGGAATCCTCATCATAACCGAGTTGGATCTGATGCTTATTCTCTTGACCTTGGAATGTTTACTTACCAATTAGATTTGCCTCTGCTAAATATATTTCTCACCAAGCACCCGCGGAACATGTCCTCGTAGGCCGTATTCTTGGTTGGTTGTGATGTCACTGTCGAGATACAAGGTCAGATTTTCGTTGTAATAATCCTGTTAAGCGATTGACCAATTGCCTCTAGCGACCGATAGTCAGCCATCAGCGTCTGTCAAGCGCAAATGATGTGCTAAACTAGTGTGTATTGTATCTCTGAGGGATGCATTTAAATTCTACCTGACCTTTTCAAAGTTCACTGGGCTCATCGCAAGTGGCGCCACAGTGACCACGCGGTGATTAGTGGCGGCGATGCTCCAGACTGTCCAGCCATAAGACATACCCACAGAGCAGATTGCCACATTATGCCATGTGTAATGTGACTACGATACCACAGAACATCTTACCAGAGTAACCTTAAAGACTCACAGTGCACTACTATTCCTTATTTGGCAAAGTCATTCTTGAAAAACAGAGGAAAGTTGGATTGTTAAATTAATGTTGGTAATGGCTTTCTGTGTTCATGGGTTCGGGGCATGTTGTGTTCGTATTACAGGTAAAACTCCAAATCAAGTGGATAACAGAGTGTCTTTATTGAGCGATAATACGGATGGTAATACATATATATATATATATATATAACCGGATGCACAATTCAAAAGGTCACTCTGAATAATCTAAGAGGTAGGTGACGAACTAAACTACGGAAGTAAAGAAAAATTAATAAAAATAATAATAATAAAAAAAAAAAAAATTGACGTGCGCTCGCTGCTGTGGTCAAGACTAAACTGAAGAGAGAGCGGGCTGGATATAACGAACTTTACGATTTATCCCGACTTACGCCCAATAGGGTCCCCTACCCTACCACCAATAAAACGGGCCCCCTGGGGGAAGCATCTTTGATAGGAGACCTCTCCACGGGGGAGGGCCCGCAGAAGCAGCAAACTTCTGAGTTGCCTACCCCGCCCATTGACATACAAACATAGGTTTCCTGTGATGAGAAGGCTATAAGGACGAGGCACACTGCGCTCCCTTGATTGTTGTTTTACCGGCTTCCTATATCAAGGAAGTTCGATAAAACTCCAAATCAAGTGGATAACAGAGTGTCTTTATTGAGCGATAATACGGATGGTAATACATATATATATATATATATAACCGGATGCACAATTCCAAAACCCAACAAGGTTGGTGTATGAGTAGATAATTAGGTAGGTAGAGAAGAAACAATGGGAGACATTAATTTTAGTTTGGTGTTGACATCAAGATCGAGATATAACTTGTATGAATCAGATTTCCAGTCCCCTAGCACTTGGATAAGTTCTCCGGGTAGCCCCGCTTTGAACATGGCCGTCGCTCCGCCCCTGCGAAAACTGTGAGAGCTGTAGCCCGCACTTGGTACACCAGCTATCTGAAGGTGGCGTTTCAAATGTTTGTTGAACTCAACATGAGATAGGGGGCGGGTACCAGAAGGGGTTGGGAAGGCGAGGAGAGGAGATTCCGGACACAGGCTGGGATCAAGTAGGAGTACCCGGTATAAAGCTGTCACGGGGCACAATGGGTGGTCAGCGATGTAGGGGAGCGGGAGTTGTGGGTTGCGTTCACCGAACTGTATTGTCTTTGACGACTTCAGTGATATGGCCATACCGCCGGGTATGATGTATAGGTCCTTGCGACATAGGTGCTTTTTGGCGTCAAAGGGGGTCGTTGGTGTAAGGTTGGATTTGCGGAGGAGGGAGAAGAAAGCCATGGTGTAAGCAGCCCACAAAACACACTCGAGCGGCTTCGACCAACAAATAACTCGGTGAATTTTGAGAAGTATGTCCGGAGTGATGGGGAGGCGCTGAGAGGTGACATCGCCTTTATCTCGTCTGATTCCCCGCATTACACATCGCACATCCCAACAGCTGTTGGGATTAGGCAAGCCTTGTGAGGCATGCAGGAGACGCAAGATATTAAAGTATTTTTGGACGGAAGTGTATTTCAGTCGTTGAGCTAGGTGGGCAGCGTAGCGTACAGCTGTTCGTGTGGTCACAGGCAGTGGTACGGTGTTGGTGATTGAGCAGAACGTAAGGTACGAGTTCAGGTGGGTGGAGTAGGAGCGTTGAGTGGCTTGTGCAAACGTCAAAGCTTTGTAGCGGGCGACCTGGGTGTCTAGGTGTGGCACCAGCGCATCAGGCGGCGGAACTGGGACACAAAATACAGTATGCATTTCATAGACATGTGATGCGTAGCTAACTGCTGAAAAAGCGATGGCGTCATGGGTTGTCCATTGGCGAGGAGGGAGCACCAGAACATGAAATGGCCACGCTGGCGCAGACGGCTGACGGCGTCACTGTAGATGTTGAGGTTTCCCGGTATGTGGCGGCAAGTAATGTCAAAATTGAAGATGTTTTGAAGCCAGAAGATTTGGCGCAGGTGGGGCATTAATGCGGCGTCGCGGCATACATTTTTGTTTAAAATAGATTTGGTACAGGTGTTGTCGGTCAATATGATGACATTGCAGTTTTGTAGGCGTGGAGCCCAGCGAATAATGGCGATGATGGCTGACAACGTTTCTTTCTTATTGATGTGTGACTTGTAATGATGAGGTACATCCATTTCCCAATCGATGTAGGCCCAATCGAGGTTTTCAAGGATGATGCCGGCGCCCCGGTTGGATGCGTCCGTAGAGATGCAGATATTGCTGCGTGCAGAGCGTGCAAAGCTTACGCTGTTGAATAGTGGCATGCAGTCCAACCACCATTTGATGTCGGCTTGGATATCTGGTCCGAGCTTGGCTTTATGGTGCGGCTTTTTAAGCGGACGCATTGTGTCGAAAACACGTTGGAGGTAAGTTCTACCTCCGCGAATGACGCAAGCAGCCCATGCTAGTTTCCCAGCTAATTTTTGAAGCTGTCTTAAGGACGACCTTGGTCGTCCCCGGAACTCCTGCAGGAGTGACGTACACTCTAGAACTTTATTGTACGGTAAATGGAGAGTCTGTGTCACAGTGTTTATTGCGATACCTAGGAAAACTATCTCCTGTGACGGTCCTTCCACCTTTGGGTAGGCGATGGAAAATCCTAATTGCCTCAGTATGGCGATGGCTTTTGCCGTAGCGACGATTGCTTCCTCACGCGTGTTGCTGATGATCAGGAAATCGTCCAGGTACGCAACCACAGTAATGCTATGTCTGGCTAGTATACGCTGGGTTGCTCTGGATAGTCTGTGGAATATTTCCACCGATAGACGCGCACCAAAGGGGAGACGAGTGTCAAACATATAGGTAGGGCGCTCATTGCCGCTGAAGTGCCATTTAAGGTCTGTGTATTGGTAGTGTTTCGGGTTGATGCTGACAGAGCGGTAGGCACTTTTGAGGTCGATTTTGCTGAGGTAGCATTCAGGTGTGATGAGCGAAATAGCATCATGGACTGTCTGATATTTTATAGATGACGTTAATTGAGCAAGGTCATTAAGGCTATTACCAACCGGTTTTGAGCAGTCGTGGATCAGTCGAATTCCACCGTCCGGTTTGGGCACTGATCCTAGCGCGCTGACAAAATGAGGCTTTTGATGTGTGATGACGTAACGTCCTTCCGCTACCTCACGGCAGATTTGTTTTTCAACGGAGGCGCGGTTGGTGTTGTCAGTAGCCGAAATGTAGTTAGTTATCTCTATCGATTCTGTGGGTGTTATGTTGTTAACGATGTCAAATCCATATTGTATGCCATGCAGGAGGAAGGTGCGGTCTGGGTCATGTCTTAGCTCCTGATCCCAGCTCTCTAGGTTGAGGGATTGGGCGGTTTGTGGTGGTAGAGGCAGGGTAGGGGATTCTAGTTTTTTGAGTGATCACGCTGGGGATGAGCGGCGTTACAACCGGGATGGCTGCATATGTGCCTAAACCGGCACTGAGTGTCCCAGTGGCATTTCCCGGCGTTGTAGAGGCGACATATTGGTATGTCACGGAGACCGTGAGTACGTTGGGCACGGTCGTCCTTGCGAGGCTGCTTGGGGCGGGCCTCTAGGTAGAGCTGTACAAGGTACACGTTGTCAGCTCCCCAGTGGGACTGGGTCTGGGTCTGCCACTTTCTGTATTCGCGATCGTACGTGATCACTGACGACCATGTGTATTTGGCGTTGAGGTCACTAACTTTCTCCATGTACCAAAGGTACAGGCTGGCATCTGTTGGGGCAAGGTCACCACGCGCGATCAGCTCCCTGAGGATGCGGAGGCTTGCCGCCGTCCATTGAGTGGGCGACACTTGGTCAAGACGTATTCTGGAGCCCCCTCCTCTAATGATAATCTGCTCGTCATGGTCATTGAGCAGGACACGTTCTGACGCAATCTCGTTATTCCTAACGAAGTCTACAATATCCAAATGTTTAGCCAGTCTGGCCGAGATGACATTACGCTCACCTGCTTGGATCTGACGTGGAGTAGTACTGTCATTGTCCGGAGATGGGTCAGCAGCGGAAGAGTGGTGAGTCTGTTGAGGTTGGCCTATGCCCATTTGAAGTAGAGCTGCGACAGCAGAAGCAGCGTTGTTACCCTGAGGTGGTGCCGTGGTCGAGTCTCTGTTGGGATTTCCATGAGCAGGCGACCCTGGCGGGAGGAGTTGAGGATCAAGCTTGGCCTCTTCTACTGCAGCCTCCAGAAGTCGGTGCTGGCCCAAAGGCTGTATGTCCATGGAGGTAATGTCCTCCGGTCGAAGTACTTTGACTGCCCGGAGACTGTCGAACCCATAGTGAACGAGGAGGTCATGGGTGGATTGGTTAAGACTGCACTTCAGTGTCCATTCACGAAAAGGGGTCCGTAATTCGGACTCGGATTCTTCAGAAGGCATTGCAATGGAGAGGGGAAAAAAATTGACGTGCGCTCGCTGCTGTGGTCAAGACCAAACTGAAGAGAGAGCGGGCTGGATATAACGAACTTTACGATTTATCCCGACTTACGCCCAATAGGGTCCCCTACCCTACCACCAATAAAACGGGCCCCCTGGGGGAAGCATCTTTGATAGGAGACCTCTCCACGGGGGAGGGCCCGCAGAAGCAGCAAACTTCTGAGTTGCCTACCCCGCCCATTGACATACAAACATAGGTTTCCTGTGATGAGAAGGCTATAAGGACGAGGCACACTGCGCTCCCTTGATTGTTGTTTTACCGGCTTCCTATATCAAGGAAGTTCGAGAAAACTCACATTAGAACCACCCGTGACAACAAATCTGTAAACATCCTGACCGGGATTCTTCTCAGCAACGAAATCATGTATGCAATCCAAACCACTCTTCGCTGACTGACAGCCATATTATCATAGACTCTATATAAGCTTTGAATAATCTTTTTGAGGTACTAATTATAAGCCAGTTGTTATCTTGATCAGATTATGATAATAAAACACTGGCGTATTGCGTAAATTTCAACAGCGAGGTGCTATCGCAATGGTATTAAATGAACGCTGTAATGCATGGCCAGTGCCCATAAGTTTACAACTGACTCCTACCCCTTGGCATGACCTGGTTTCGAACCCGCCTCTGGGAGATGGGTGCTTATACCTTTGTCGTTGAGGACGACTTGGGGCTGGGCCGCGTTCGCCTCGTCCAGCAATGATAGCGTCCTCACTTGGACAGAATGACACGACAATCAGGTCATTCTGGAATTGTACCATCGTATAAGAGTTGATTGCGTTCTAAATTAACCCACCAAGGTAGTTGCAGGTGAAAAAACAACAACATCGGAATGACGCGCGATATTCAGGATTTACATGTAAGCACCACCCCCGGGGAGGGGGGCACTTAAGTGTATAGAGATAGTAAACATGTGTAGCGCTACGGGGTATGTTTGTACGGCCTCTCGACTTGTACGACGGGTTTTATTTGGCCTTATACTTGTACGACGGGGTATGATTTTCAGCTTCAATCTGTACGACGGGGGGGGGGGGGGGGGGGGTGGGGGGCTTCGTTTTGTACAGCGGTGTATGTTTTCTCTTCCTATGTCGAAATTTTCTCCCGGGATTCCCCACTGATCGTTGGCAATGCTAATATAACGAATGGTCCCTGTGTGACGCCCCGCGAATCACACTTTCAGCACACAGGGATTTGCATTGGTCGGCTAACCGATATCTTCTATGTATACAAACCCTTTATGCTTTATGTATACGTAAAAGATAGCGAGCGACCAGCCAGTACAAATGCATGTGGCTCGACCGTGTCCTGGTCTAGGGAGTGACATCATCATGGTCTAGAGTAGTGACATCATCCTGGTCTGTGGGAGTGACATCATCATGGTCTAGGGGAGTGACATCATCTGGTCTAGGGGAGTGACATCATCCTGGTCTAGAGGAGTGACATCATCCTGGTCTAGGGAGTGACATCATCATGGTCTAGAGGAGTGACATCATCCTGGTCTAGGGAGTGACATCATCCTGGTCTAGGGGAGTGACATCATCCTGGTCTAGGGGAGTGACATCATCATGGTCTAGGGGAGTGACATCATCATGGTCTAGGGAGTGACATCATCCTGGTCTAGGGGAGTGACATCATCCTGGTCTAGTGGGAGTGACATCATCATGGTCTAGGGGAGTGACATCATCCTGGTCTAGGAGTGACATCATCCTGGTCTAGAGGAGTGACATC
>CM067347.1:42088943-42280676 GCA_034190875.2 Urechis unicinctus | reverse complement strand
CGGGGTGTTTTAAACTTCGTACTAACTGGTGTTCCGCGGCAATCATTTGTGAGCGCCCGCAAGGACGCGATGGTGTGAACGAAACAGATGCATATAAAAATATATGTTACAGGTGCATTTTTTCGCTGGCACTTTCTAATTATATTCAGTGTCCTTTTTTGCATATTTGTTCTTATGACTCGATGATAATCTTGTCTAAGTATCGGGACCACCAAACCGGTAATAATTTATCCGTATTAGAGTAGTGATGACATACTGCGAACATGGTGCACAAAGATATTCCAATAAGTAGATACCTCGTCGAATACTACGCATGTTCAGTTCCATCATTTACTTGTATTTTCGACCGTTATTAGCTTCGGAGGTCTAGAAGTGTCTACCACGTGCCATATTTAGTTTGTAATTATCGTCACGTCAAAACATAAGCTGTGGGACTCAATAAAGGCCAGCGATTTAGCGGGGACTACAAAGTATGAAATCGGTCCATGGAGTTTTTCTCACAACTGAAATTTGTTGATTTTTTTTATCAAATGCACCGTTAAGCGAATGCGTGATCAAATACGTATCTTAACCTAATCAGGTTCACCAGCTACAGATATGTCTGACTGACTGAAATGTAACAAATTTGAAACATCGCTGCATTTTATAACACCTACACCATCGAGGGTGATCGGTAAATATCAAATTCTGCTGGGGCAATGTTACGCCCAATGATTCTCTAGATAGAAATCTGTGCATATACTTACTCTTTTCAATGGTTTATCCTTATCACACGAGGACATTAACGTGGCAAGGTCAGATCAGCAATGACGGCGGGTTGATAAAATGGGAAACACACCACGGGGTTGACTATTTGGACGATTGTTGTCAAATATTTGAGAAGCCAAGTTGACCCGCAACATGAAGGTGGTAATCATACTTCTCGGTCTCGCAGCTGCTGTCAAAGCTGACTATACTTGGGTGAGTTATCTAGCAACGCATATTAGAGTCTGATTGACAGATTTGTCAATCAATTTTAAGATCAACCTTGCAGAGATAGTGGGTATGGATAGTTTACATACGTTTTAATGATTTGAAGTTACATCATTGATATTTTTTGCGTAATAGTAACTATGATGTTCAGTAGATTATGCAACAATTGGGGAGTTAACATTGATATTAATATAATCTATCAATTCATCTAAATACCAATTAATTTGTAAATTACTTGGTCCGTTTGTTTAATTCGTCCCTCTTTGAACATTCAATCAATCGATCCATCAATCCACCTGTGATTCGATCTTCATCTCAGGATGACTGGACGGCCTTGGATGACTATGTGCATCGAGATGATGGTGCGTTTGGCTTCACAGAAGTAGCTTCCTACCGCTACAATGCCACCAACTGTACCATATATATCTTCAACATGACGTCGCAGCACTACCAGGATGGTAAGTAGACATTCCACTGACGTCAAAGGTCAATGATACCCCCCCCCCCCCAAGCTTCTTTTTATAAATTTCCATTATAGGAATTAAACAGTTTTCAATCGCTGTGTTATTATCACTGCCTCACACTCGCCATCTCAGTATTACCTTAAACCTTACAGCTTGCTTTTACTTTCATATATGTAGCTTATATTTGTCCAATGCTATGTATTATTTGATGTGAATCTTATTTGGCATATTGGATCGGTTAAACGAATATAAACCCAGAAATGGTCGTTGTATGTGCCTGCGTGGACAGAGGAGAAAGTATCACTGTCAACCTGGTGGCATTGGGTCGGGGTGGGCATCCCTGATAACTTGATCTACTCCGATGCTGGATTCATGCTGATAGACGGAGGCAGTAACAGAGATACTAGCACGTAAGTTACTTCCCGTGTGGACCCGAAACGGGAACAGTCGGTGCGTCTAGGCCAGAGAATGTTATCAGTGAACGTAGCGATAGAAAAAGGGGAGAATTGAAGATATTAGGGGCGCTTAATCCTAGTTGATATTAATAGACCATCGCCAAGTTGACTTATTCTGGGATAAGTCCGGAATTATTGCCCGTCCACAGTCATTACTTTGGCTACGTTGATATGAGGAGGGCACAATGTAATGACGTCTATGGTGCAATATACTTCATTGGATTTGAGTTTCGATGCAATGTATAAGCTAGAAGTATAGTAGTAAGTTTTGACTACAAAGAGAAACAATGATGACTAATATCATCATCATCATCATCATTATCATTTTCGTCACCATCACCATCATCACTATCATCAATATCACTATCATCACCGTCATCATCATAGTCGTCATCATCATCATCATCATCATAACTATTTATAAGCAACCGACACATGGATGGATTGTCTTAACCCACAACGCGCATGTGAACGCCAATTGTCATCTGAAATAAACCATGTTGTTGCTGTCATCAGCCCACCCGACTTCGAAAGTCTGGAGAACGTGGGTGTGTGTGCCATTGCGCACGACTCGGGGACAATAGGGGGCTACGTCAAACAGGTGCCTAACCAGCCCATCGTGTTCGCGGTGAGTACTGCTTGGCTCCATACGGGCTACGCTCCCTTCTGGCGTCTTCTTTCCTATATCGATTGCATTAAACTAGAGATCATATCATCAATTTCTGGCCACGTGATGATGATAATCGTGACTTATCGTGTGACACAATATTTATGATCCAATGAGTAAGCACTTGTATCTAGCGGGCGGGGATTGTTTGTGTAATGTATCAATACTGAACCAATTCATCTACTCACACCTTGAGTTTGATGTCTGCCGTCAATAATTACAGAACGACCCGTCCCAGCGGAGTCGTAGTGAGGATTCACTTATTGCATGGTCCTGGAGGGTATTTATCGACAGCCTCATTGCTGGAGAAGAAGCAGACCCGGAAGTCCTCCTTCGAATGTCCATGACTAAGGTTCTATCATACAGCATTCCTGTCACAAGATTATGGCCCGTTGAAGGGGGTGATTAGGCTAGCGTTATGTAGCGTAATGAGTGGGGGAGGGGTTATAAATCGGCAAAGAAAAGAGTCACGTGATTTATGAACAGTCCTAAAAAGCGTTCAAAAAGTACCCCCATTTAAATGCGCTTCACTTAATCTAAAAATTCCGCGTATTGATATTTGGGACAGAAACCCGCTCAAACTGAGTAGTAAGACGTTGCTTCAAATACCTATCAATCGCGATTCCAGGCTGGTACGACTAAAACGCGCGCAGACAGAAGCGGCGTACGCTATTTTTACCGTCTATCTAGATTCAAACACTACTCCCATTTCAATGCAGTTCGCTTAAAGAGACTGTTCAGCCCCATATTTGGAACGAGGTTGCCTAGCAAGCTGCTCGGCAACCGCACCTTGGAAACCAAAAATGTTAAGTTTTCAGACTTTCAGTCGCTACGCGGCGCTGTGGTCTCAGAAAATAGATCCTTACTTCGGCTGTCGCCATTTATGTTGTCGGGCATTATCCTTCCTGGATGTCGGTCTAATATGTGCACAATTATGCGCACAACTTGAATAAGTGAAGATTTAATGAAATCTACATTATGTAACTAAAGCGGAAGAATACACATCGTTAGCGAGGTAAATTCAGAGCGCGTTATGATTTACAGCTAACATTCGTGTGTTTCATGGTTTTAGGGAGGCACCGTTATCGATGGAACGGCATAACTGAATAAAACAGATTTCCATAGTAGATCATTAATATTTCCAGTCAAATAATGTTAAAAACTTATCAACATAATTTCCATCATGTAAACTCTGCGGCACAAATTAGAAGATGTCAATACTTACGTCTGCGTTAATCGTAGTAATGTAATAACGAAATGATCCCTGGTTGCCTTGTATGCAGCTGAACAGTCTGTGGTGATATCAACCTTTGATTCGGCGCACAGAAATTATATAATATGTGGTCAGGCGAAACATTGTTGAGTAATTTCGTTTAAACAATTAAGTATTGCTTAAATAACACTTCTTTTGTTGATGACTGTTGCTTTTGTGTGGGCGGGGCAGTCAGCGAAGCGCGGATTAGATACGATAGCTGCCGTGGCCGCCGAACGAGTTCCCGGCGTATCCATTGATAGGTTCTTCGTCACCGGAGCATCAAAGGTTAAGACGATTTCAATAATATATTAATACTCCTGGATGTTCATAAAGGGTCATTCGATGGGAAATGAACCCCTTTTACAGTTGTTTATCTGTGATCATGTGCTGTGTCAATAAGCGAGGCTGGACCACCTACAGTTTGGCAGCCACGGACCGCAGGGTCAAAATCATCGCCCCGATCGTCTTCTCATTGTTGAATGCTCCTGTGGTGGGTAGCTCACTCACTCACTCACTCACTCACTCACTCACTCACTCACTCACTCACTCACTCACTCACTCACTCACTCACTCACTCACTCACTCACTCACTCACTCACTCACTCACTCACTCACTCACTCACTCACTCACTCACACTCTCACTCACACTCACTCACTCACTCACTCACTCACTCACTCACTCACTCACGCACGCACGCACGCACTCACTCACTCACTCACTCACTCACGCACTCACGCACGCACGCACGCGCACTCACTCACTCACTCACTCACTCACTCAGTTGCTCACTCACTCACTCACTCACTCACTCACTCACTCACTCACTCATACATGCGATGTGTGCCTACAGACTTTACAGAACCACTTCCGTGCTATGGACGGGGGATGGTCATTTGCTCTGGGGCCCTACTTTAACGAGGACCTCACGCTCCACCTCCTCGATGATGACCTCATTGGACCTGTCATGGATGTAGAGGACATGTTCAGTGAGCCCAAAACGCTCCTGATATATTCGTCCTCATTCTGTACCACTCTTCGTATGTTATTTGGTGTTAAACGTGGAAACAAAAGTTTCATATTGATTTCAGATTATCGCCAGCGTTTTACGGATATGCCAATGCTCCAGATCGTTGCTACTGGAGATGAGTTTTTCTTATGTCAAGATTCTCACTATTGGTGGAATGAGTTTCCCGCCAAAAAATGGATGATGTGAGTAATCATAACGTACCCGCGTCTTCCATGCTATGAAAATATGTCCCCTTTGTCGCGATGATACAGCATTGACGAGTTTCCCTCTGTCTCTGCATTTGTCGATGTAGGATGAACCAGAACGCTGAGCATGCCTTGGTGCCAGCGTATATCAGGATCGCGGAGACTGTGGTGGGATACTGGTCAGGATACCTCGAGGTCAGCTGCTTTCTCTGGCAAACCTAGCTCATAGACGGACGTATTAATATTTTGGCTAGTGTCTTCTACATCTGCTTTCTTCATATTTGTGTCTAGCTGTGCATCAAATATCTGAGCAGTCTGAGTTTTAAGTATTATCTGCTTATTTAGCTTGTACTGACTGTCTAGGGCTGGACCATGCCCGAGCTGAGCTGGGACATGCAGGAGGTAAGAGCATCATCTGTACAAACCCAACCAGTCAATACTTCTAGTGATAGCAGTAGTCTATATTCGATGGAAAAAGCCGTCTTATTGTGACAGTGTTAATTGATATTAGCATTCGAACGCACCCCAATCTTACAGAGACCTTATCATGTGTTAGACTGAACAAGGGGGGTCCATCCGAATGACCACTGTGCCCCCAGCAGTGAATGTGACAGGCTGGCGAGCGGAGACGCTTGGCAACAACACAAGGTAAGAGGTAACACTGATGTCATTGCCTGTGTTTCACCGTGTGCCTTTAACCGATCTATTGAGTGATAAAAGTAGAGACTTTCCAGGGGAACCGGTTTCAGAACGAACCTCTGGACAGCGCGTTATGATATTTGTTTTTGCAGACGAGACTATCGCCTGTTTGAAGGCGAGGATCCGGTGCTGCATCCGGTCTGGTGGAGGCCAACCATTGAGGTGGAGGACACGGTGAGTGGCGTCGAACGTCCAAATCTTACCCACACATGGAGTACTATGCTGTGACAAAATTTCCGTGAAATGTCTGTGATCTTTGATTGTTTACAGAGCAGTGAGGATGTTGGCAGGTACTACGTGGAGACTGATAAGGTAGATGACGAGTGGGTGGGCTTCTTTATACAGGTGAGTCAATCTCAGAAAACAGGTGAGTCAATGCATGCCCCATCTCACTTCAGCTGGTGGCGTGTCTGAACGTTACCTTTGCGCATTACCGAGCGTCCCATGCCTGTTGTTATGCCAGCAGTGATAATCTGACGTTAATGTTAACTCAATTAATTGAATGGTGATTGTTTAAGCTATGCGACCCAAGAAACATGCATGTTGTAACATGCATATCTCATTAATAACGAGCCTACGACTGCTGCGACTCAGTTGTCAAGTCTCATATTGTTTGGCAGGCTGAATTCGAGGGACCAACCGGTCTGCGCATGTTCATGACGTCAGAAGTGAATATCATCCCAGATACATTCCCCCGGGAAGCGTGCCAAACGCCAGAAGATTGTTTCGGCCATATTGTGTAAACCTTGGTACCCGCCATTATCAGCGGTGTTGAATAAACTACACACAAAGCTTGCATTTCGACCTCATACTCACTTCCAAAGGGGGGAACCGTGTCACAGTAGGGTTGGGTCAATAATGCATTTTTTTTTGCGTGCCAATATTCTACAGGGGTATTTCTTAGACCGATAAAAATGAAAATCGATTCCCAAGATGGCCGCCAAAATGACCCGGAATATGTGAAAGTAACGATTTTTTAGCTGTAATCTCAAATAAAGGTTTGTTATCGTGCTGAATATGGGCCAATAATGGGATTTCCAATTGAATAAACATGGTAAGCTGTCACTCGAGACATTTTCTTCAGTAGCAGTACCTGATATCCAATATGGCGGCCGAAATCCAAGATGGCGATATTCAGTTGTACCATCCATTATTATTATTAATTTGAAATTTATACAAATCAAAATAAAGTCTGTCTAGTTGACCGGATATGGCATTGTCATCCATTATGACGTCACATTCTGTTGTTCTGGACTGCTACATTATGATGATAACAATCAGTCCAACACTCGCATACATCATAGCGTCGAATCTGCCCGTTCCTGTACAGCGTTCGTCGTGGCATATGTATTTGTACCACGCCATTGACCTTTTTCTGTGTTTCGCCCTAGTTACTGTTGCGATGATACACAACTTGGCAATGTTAACGTTGATTCGTTTGCTGTTATGTTAGAATTGCATTCATTTTCATAGGAAGTTGCGCATTTAAAAATATGTGGCATACCATAATATACGTGTGACGAATCTTTTTAAAAACATTATTCTTTGTTGGTGAAAAGTCAAATATATATATATACTCAAAGAAGTTATTGATGTATTCATATATTTGTATTCTTTAACGTAATTTTTTATATGGAAAATGGAAATGCCAGTTGATGGTAGAGACTGGTATTACTGGGTGTTGCTTAGTCTTAGCCTAAAAGTATGTTTAATTTCCAAACAGGCTATGACATCAGGCAGGAAAAGTTGAAGTAATTTATCATTTAAAGTTGTTCAATCAGGATGAATAACACAGGATAGATGCTTATTTGATCATGTTTATTTCCCCAGTTGAGTTCTTGAAAATTGTACAGTGAACAGAAGGTACGCCAAAGTTCCCTACTAACTGAGGCCGGAAAACAGTTAAATCTGACCCCTATATCATTAGTTTTAAGTACCACCCTTAGACGAAACAGAAACATGAACAACTCGTCAATGAGTTGCATGCCTCTAGGCTTACCTGCTATTGTAACATATGTACTTGGAACATAGTACATGCTAATCATGTTCTTAGCAAAAGGCTATAGTTATGAATACTGCACATTCATGATAGTTCCTGGACCCCGGGACCTCCTGGGTTGAAACGATCAGTACACAATAAGCCCCAGTACAAAAGTGCAACTTTACAAACAGCGGAGAAGTATATATTACCCAACATAATCTAGCTTTTCTCAGCTTCATGATTGATTTTCTAATGATTTATTTAATACTTTGCTTGGCATATAATATTACGGTGCTATATATGCAGGAGGGATTGCATCAAAAGCTGCTATCAATCAGATTGAACATTGCATTCTATGTAGGAGGAATTGTATTAAACGTCGCTATGTATGTAGAAGGAATCTGACTGAACATTACATTCTATGTAGGAGGAATTGTATTAAACGTCATTATGTATGTAGAAGGAATCTGACTGAACATTGCATTCTATGTAGGAGGAATTGTATTAAACGTCGCTATGTATGTAGAAGGAATCTGACTGAACATTGCATTCTATGTAGGAAGAATTGTATTAAACGTCACTATGTATGTAGAAAGAATCTGACTGAACATTGCATTCTATGTAGGAAGAATTGTATTAAACGTCGCTATGTATGTAGAAGGAATCTGACTGAACATTGCATTCTATGTAGGAGGAATTGTATTAAACGTCACTATGTATGTAGAAGGAATCTGACTGAACATTGCATTCTATGTAGGAGGAATTGTATTAAACGTCACTATGTATGTAGAAGGAATCTGACTGAACATTGCATTCTATGTAGGAAGAATTGTATTAAACGTCGCTATGTATGTAGAAGGAATCTGACTGAACATTGCATTCTATGTAGGAAGAATTGTATTAAACGTCGCTATGTATGTAGAAGGAATCTGACTGAACATTGCATTCTATGTAGGAAGAATTGTATTAAACGTCACTATGTATGTAGAAGGAATCTGACTGAACATTGCATTCTATGTAGGAGAAGGAATTGTATTAAACGTCGCTATGTATGTAGAAGGAATCTGACTGAACATTGCATTCTATGTAGGAAGAATTGTATTAAACGTCGCTATGTATGTAGAAAGAATCTGACTGAACATTGCATTCTATGTAGGAAGAATTGTATTAAACGTCGCTATGTATGTAGAAGGAATCTGACTGAACATTGCATTCTATGTAGGAAGAATTGTATTAAACGTCGCTATGTATGTAGAAGGAATCTGACTGAACATTGCATTCTATGTAGGAGGAATTGTATTAAACGTCGCTATGTATGTAGAAGGAATCTGACTGAACATTGCATTCTATGTAGGAAGAATTGTATTAAACGTCGCTATATGTATGTAGAAGGAATCTGACTGAACATTGCATTCTATGTAGGAAGAATTGTATTAAACGTCACTATGTATGTAGAAGGAATCTGACTGAACATTACATTCTATGTAGGAAGAATTGTATTAAACGTCGCTATGTATGTAGAAGGAATCTGACTGAACATTGCATTCTATGTATGAAGAATTGTATTAAACGTCACTATGTATGTAGAAGGAATCTGACTGAACATTACATTCTATGTAGGAAGAATTGTATTAAACGTCGCTATGTATGTAGAAGGAATCTGACTGAACATTGCATTCTATGTAGGAAGAATTGTATTAAACGTCGCTATGTATGTAGAAGGAATCTAAAAGGCATTGTATTAAACATTGCTCCCGTCAAATGTTACTATCCGCTGCTGAATCGCTTTTCAACGTTTCTGGTCGATACTAGAATATAAAGATGTACCACATTTTGTATTTGAAGGCTAGCATTATCTGCATACTGAGGAGATATTGTGTGTTGTGACATGTTAGTGTAAGCTATTAAACATTGCGCCCTTATAAGAAATCCATATGGAGAGAAAACAGAGGGTGTCATATGAATACTAGAAGCAGTCCAATTGGTTGAATTAGTCGGATAACATACTGTAAGGTGATGTGGCGGTAATCCGTCAGTGCGCAGTAAAGAGCCGTTGACACATTTGCAGGTGACACAGGTGTCGCAGATCGATATGACGTTTGCTTTTGAATAACTCACAAACGCTTCTACGAATAAGGACAAATGGAGACTTACATGGCTGCATCCAGGCGGCATCATGACAATTAAATCATCATCTAGCCTCTTCCAATGCTCGTAGCTTTGCGAGTAGGTGTGGTCTGTGTTGTAAACTCGTCCACAGATGCTCGGTTCCCATCGTCAGGATTCCGAGCACTGCGCGGAAGTCTGTATTGGTGATAACAAGATATGGTCCGTTGACGCCGACGCACCGTTCTCTCATTCACGCTTGAATTGATCTTCCCCTCGGGTTATCAAACCTAATGAGGTGCGTTTCTAATGCCTTAATAGAGCCTTGAACTCTCAGTCTCAAATATAAGTATTTGCATAGGGGCGTTTTAGACTCAGATCCAGTAACATACCAGATACGTCCACAATAATCATTAATGTCGTAACACAGAGAATACTTGTGTGAAATGTATAAAACTTTAGAGAGTCAAGCTTTATATGATAGACTAGCTGCCCCGTTATGTTATGTAATAAGTCGAGACGCAGGAAGTTGTAGGTAAGTTGAACCAGGTTGCGAAACATGACCTTCCGTGAGACTCATTCGATAAGCCCTGCTATGTAACAACGACATGGACTAGGTCTTATCATAAGATATTGGACTTCGGTATTGGCTCTATGGAGCGAGGTGGGGTTACTGTGCCCGAGGGGTAGTGGGCCGGAGGGATACTCGGCCCGTAGGTGTATCTGGTCAGAGGTGTACTAAGCAGGAGTTGTACTGGGCCAGAGGTGTACTAAGCAGGAGTTTTACTGGGCTGGAGGTGTACTAAGCAGGAGTTGTACTGGGCCGGAGGTGTACTAAGCAGGAGTTGTATTGGGCCGGAGGTGTACTAAGCAGGAGTTGTACTGGGCCGGAGGTGTACTAAGCAGGAGTTGTACTGGGCCGGAGGTGTACTAAGCAGGAGTTGTACTGGGCCGGAGGTGTACTAAGCAGGAGTTGTACTGGGCCGGGGGTGTACTAAGCAGGAGTTGTACTGGGCCGGAGGTGCACTAAGCAGGAGTTGTACTGGGCCGGAGGTGTACTAAGCAGGAGTTGTACTGGGCCGGAGGTTTACGGTTAGCCTCTCTCAGCGAATGATGCGACCTGATGTTCTCAATAATACATATTACAGCAACATGACACTTGAATGATTCACATTGAAATAAATCTAATGGGACCTCTTTAGCAAGAATGGTTACTACCCTGGCTTTCACTTGCTGTGTCAATGAGCCCTTCCTTTGCACTTTTGTAATTCTTCTGGTGAACAAAATCACATGCAGGGTCATGTATATTATTGACTACAGAAATTTTGTTTCGGCATGTTGCACACAGCGTTTCTTTGAATTTCCTGGAAACATATGCTTGAACATTTACTTTCTGGTTGGAAAGGCCTTCGTCAATTCAAACAGTTAGTTGCAGCGAAGAAATGCCCATTTGTGTTTGACTTCCAGTCAGACATACACTCGCAAGTCATAACGAAGTTGGTTGCTGCGCGTCAAGTAGCTTCCACTACAGTAGGGGGCGCTGTCTACACGGCGTCACGGAATTTGCCGGGCGAATAACCGAGTCGGGTATCTTGTTTATCGCATGGCACCCTTCTCTCAGCCAATCACAGCTCGAGAAAAAGCTCGGTCTTTTTCCCATATCACCTCAAACGCACAGTTTGCCATGCGATAACTGCAACCGTGTCGATATATCACCGAGTACAACTTCACTTGAGATAGTCCCTCACAGAGCACCGCTGCTCTAGCATGGCAACACTACGGAGGTTCTTAATATCACGCACACTTTACAAGTCTTAAAACGAAGGTTTTCTCAATAGTCATTTGCTTGCCAGCCGCTAATGTGGTTGCGTAGCGCTCATCGGGATGTCACGGTATAATCCCATCTCCCCTGAATCATGCTGAGGCGCGAAATTGTAACACCTGCCGAGCCTTGTCTACTGCGCTTCAGCGTTGCTAGTATCAAACAACGACCAAGTCGGCGGAGCTCTGATTGCCGGAGTTAGGAAGTCTCACACAACAAACTATCAAGCATTTTCTAATAAAACAAAAACGAGTATAGAAACAAAAGTATTAATCTAATTATCTCTTAAACACAGGCAGCTGAGGCCGAATGGGGGAGTAAGATCTACCTCGCTTATTAACAGGTCCCAGGCAGATACCTTACATCGTGTTCTTTCCCCATATCACCCACGTGACCATGCGATAACTAACACATAACAAGATCTTTGAGCTAGTGGCGAATCGTTGTACACTTTGGGTTTCTGTATGCATAGAAGATAGCTGGGACCGGGCCAATGCTAACCCCTGTGGGCTGGGGGTGTTCCTGGCCGGAGGAGTACCGGGCCGGACTCCGGTTTTCCGGGCCGGAGGAGTACTGGTCCGGAGGTGTTCTGGGCCGGAGGTGTACTTTGTTAAATTCTGTTTACTATTGCTAAGTACACGGAATCTCTGTGCTTCCAGACCATTAAGCATTGAACCACGAAGATGAATATAGCATTACAAGATAAGAAACAGTAGACAACTTTATTTCTCCATCAAACCCACGTGTAAAAAAACCACTTAAAGCCTTAATCAATGGGGATATTGAGTTACAACACACCCTGCGGGATCATGTTCGTAGAACAGGTTATTTGTCCACATATTCGAGGTACATTAATTCACTTACAGAAAACATCACACGTTACATGGTACGGTTGATACGTAATTCATATCAAACCACAATTTAATAACCATCTCAAAACTAGATAGCAAATTCGGCTTTTGAATTCAAACTGATAACAAGTTGAAATACGTTAGTACAGATTGATGACGCGACAACTGTTAAAGCCATGTTTAAATATGGTTGTGGGAAACCGGGAATTGGTTTTCTAGGTCCGTAGCCTTCTCATCCATTCGCCCTTCACGAAATATGCTGCTGTTGTTCTCGCCAGCCCCTCGACCAAGCCATTTTCGCGCGGCTATGATGGCGATGCAAGCCACGCGGACTTTCCTGAAACCGTTTCCGCTGTTATCTGCCTGCATTTGGACCGCGTAATTTTGACCTCGATCTGACCCACTTTCTTGGACGTTATGATTTCGTCCATTGTTTTTCGACGAACGCTTCATGTGATAAAATGAGCCCTTGCTGCGATGTCTTCGTGTGTATTCTTGGGTTCCTTTTAAATCTTCCATCAATTCGTTTAAAAAGACTTCCTTGTTTGTGGAGCCGATACTGTCACTAGTATTAAACCCACGAGATGTCCCTTCATGATCCAAAGCAATAGTTAAAGCAGCGCCACTCACCGGACATACGATATGGCTCACTGCCTTCCTAAACCACGCCCCGAATAGCAAGAAAACAAATATTTTTAAGGATCGGTAAATTAGATCTAGGGTTGAAAGGAACTCCTTAACCATGTATCTGTGTCCATTCGTGTTGGGCGTGAACGTGACCTCATTTTCCATGACCTTGATAACCAGGGAAGGTACATGGCACAGAAGGAAAAACAAACCCAATCCTTTAAGCATCATCGTCATGGAGTTCCCAATATGAACAAGGTTGCTGAAATTATTATCGTTTACCAATGGCTTGTTTGCTATTGCGGCTTTGATTTGCAGAAAGAGCAGGAATGCTGTTTCACTTACGATCATGATTGCTGGCATTATTCTCCATAAGGTGTGGTGAAGCCATATCCACGCGTTGCTGAGGGTCGAGCAGCACGCGACCACGCTCCCCTCAACCCATACGTCCTCTTGCCTCAACAGACCAGTGTTCCAATACCAGTGGATATTGTAGACAAAAGAAGACGCGCAACTGACGACGCAGGCAACGCGCGTGCGGCGTCTATTCCTCTTACAGCGTCCTGCGAGCGCAGCAACTCGCTCCCCCAACAGGAAAGCGAGAATCCAGACAGCTGTTCCTTCCAATCCATGACTGACGTGATTAAATACCTTGCAACTAACATGACCGAATGACGACACATCGACGCGCGTGTCAGTAACCGCGTATACAAATCTCGCTAGGTGAACGAGGAGAAGCAGTCCTGCATCACAACTGACCAACAGGATGAGGCCATGAGAACTGTTGCGCAAAAAATGACGACTTCTCAGAATCAGTACAATGAATAAAGTACTGAACAAACCGATAAGCAACAAGAAGGGCGACAAATAAAGCCTCAACACTTGGTAAGCCAAATATTGCCAGGTGTCTTTAGCACTAAATATGTTGCTGTATTCTGATGTTGAGGCTTGTATATCTGAAGAACCCGACATTTGGCTAAATTTCACGGCTAGCGCCCGGCATTCGTGGGTCTGTTTTTAGTCGTTCTCTGGACAGCAACTTGGTCAAAGCTACAGGGAGAACTATTAAGCTGCTACGAGACACTGCTTCTTATACTGCAGCATGTTACCATGCCAACAAAATGACAGATATGGGCGTTCCCTGTGCCACTCCCATAGACTGCTGCTGCTGCTGCTGCTGCTGCTGCTGCTGTTGCTGCTGCTGCCGCTGCTGCTGTCACAGGTGGTCAGGATGATTAGGAAGGGGGATAAGCATGGTAATGAAATGCCTGTTATTTTCCTCTGGCTCTTTAGATTAGCATCAGCAACATCACAAGATTTAGATATAGCATTCATGTTATCGCATGGCACCCTACTCTCAGCCAATCACAGCTTGAGAAAAAGCTCGGTCTTTTTCCCATATCACCTCAAACGCACAGTTTGCCATGCGATAACTGCAACCGTATCGATATATCACCGAGAAACAACTTCACTTGAGATGGTCCCTCACAGAGCACCGCTGCTCTAGCACGGCAACACTACGGAGGTTCTTAATATCACGCACACTTTACAAGTTAAACCGAAGGTTTTCTCAAGAGTCATTTGCTTGCCAGCCGCTAATGTGGTTGAGTAGCGCTCATCGGGATGTCACGATATAATCCCATCTCCCCTGAATCATGCTGAGGCGCGAAATTGTAACACCTGCCGAGCCTTGTCTACTGCGCTTCAGCGTTGCTAGTATCAAACAACGACCAAGTCGGCGGAGCTCTGATTGCCGGAGCTGGGAAGGTTCTGCAAAGTCTCACACAACAAACTATCGAAGCATATTCTAATCAAATAAACAAACAAGTATAGAAAGAAAAGTATTAATCTAATCATCACTAAAACACAGGCATCTGAGGCCGAATGGGGGATTAACAGACTACCTCTAATATTTACAGGTCCCAGGCAGATACCTTACATAACATAGGTTCACGCTAATTATCATTATTAGGAGACAGCGTCGCGCTTGATTATCGCGTGTAGGTGCCATCGCGATAAGTATGTTATCGCATGGTCACGCGGATGATATCACCCACGTGACCATGCGATAACTAACACTTATTAAACATATTGCAGCATTAGTCGCCATGGTACGCAGAATGAAACGAAGAGCGTGTAATGTTAAAGAGACTGTTCAGCCCCATATAAGGCAATTAGGGATCATTTCGTTGTTACATTATTACGTTTAACGCAGATTTAAGTGATGCCATCTTCTAATTTGTGCCGCAGAGTTTACATGATAGAAAATTATGTTGAATAGTTTTTAACATTATCATTTGACTGGAAATATTCATGATCTACTGTGGAAATCTGTTTTATTCAGTTATGTTGCTCCATCGATAACGGTGCCTCCCTAAAACCACGACCCACACGAATGTTAGCTGTAAATCATAACTGGCTCTGAATTTACCTCACTATCGACGTGTATACTTCCGCTTTGGTTACATAATGTAGATTTCACCAAATCTACACTCATTCAAGTTGTGGGCATCTTTGCGCAATCATTAAACCGACAAGCAAGAAGGGTAATGTCCGACAACATTAATGGCGACAGCCGAAGTAAGGATCTATTTTCTGAGACCACAGCGCCGCGTAGCGACTGAAAGTCTGAAAACCTAAAACTTTTGGTTTCCAATGTGCGGTTGCCAAGCAGCTTGCTAGGCAACCTCGTTCCAAATATGGGGCTGAACAGTCTCTTTAACACTGCTTACCACGTTCGCTTCCCCCCTTACGTCCCGCTGAATCGCACTAGCATCATATCATCTCTGGTGGAGACTTTAGGAAAGGTAAGGTAAGTAAGCGTTAACGGCACACCACTACTACGGCTTGATAGGATGTCTACACCTATAGTGTCAATTTGAAGACATAAGATTGCCCTGATTGAGCAACCTCCTTCTAGGATCAAAGGACAAAATAGGGAAATCCACGTGGATTAAAATGAACCAGAAAATGGGAAAGATAAAAATATGAACGATTATATTTGAGCATATCACCACCAGCCGATTGACTGGACCAGGCCATTCCAGCCTCTCGTCTCGGTGAAATCCACCTACACGAGTCGCAACCCACGGCCTACAGGTTGCCCCTTTTAGTCACCTCTTACGAAATACAGGAGGATACAATGGGTTTATTCTTCTTCTTCCGGACCCACACGAGGATCGACACGTTTGGGGCCACCATTAATCTATACGGTGGAATTTATTAGTAATAAATCGCTGTCGGTCTTCTTGTAATGAATGGTCACAGAATTTGTGGCTATTAGATTAATTCCATTATTCTGTGGAAATAGCTTTAAGTGCTACAGAACTTACTTAAAGTAATGTTTAACACCGGGGCTGACAATTTGATTCCTAATAGTCAAATCGGTTTCACTATAAATTGAAACTTGCCCACTCGACTATGGCGATCCCATCATAAATTTCTAAACTTTTATTGAGTTGAGATAAGTTAATGTTGCCAGTATGCTAATTTATAAACGAACTTACCAAACCGAACTCCCTCTAATGATGAACAGCATGCACACCTCTCAGCAAACAGCTAATTCCTGACGTAATGTCAGTCATTACCAGATAAGCAGTAGCATTACTTGCGTTATTCACGAGAGGGTGGTGTGCAGATGCGTTATTCACGAGAGGGTGGTGTGCAGATGCGTTATTCGCGAGATGGTGTGCAGATGCTTTTTTGACCCAAACTGACTCGACGGATTTGAATTAAATAATGGATGGCAAATTTCATGGATCAAATAATATAAACGACGGTAATCCTTTCATTGTCGTTATTTGCAGTATGATATATGCCAGGTCATATATACATTAACGTTTACAGTGGAATCTCATCCAGGCCACCGACATAAGGACAGAGCCAAAGTGGGGTCCATTTGGCATGTTAAGTATAGGGAATTCTTATAACGGGACAAGATAAAAGTGGTCTTACAGCGGGGGTGGTCGTCTAAGAGAGGAGGAGGTCGTCTAGTGAGGTGCCACCGTATATACATATAATATCGCAGTATGATTTATTATTGGTTAAGCTAACCAGACAATGAGTATTGACAACTTGTTGCGGAGATCATTTGATGAATAGATCTCTCCAATTCGAAAGCCGAGGAGCCATTGGATGAGTCAATATCCAGTCACTTCCGGACACTCCTCCATTGGATGTGTCAGTATCCAGTCACTTCCGGACACTCCTCCATTGGATGTGTCATTATCCAGTCGCTTCCGGACACTCCTCCATTGGATGTGTCAGTATCCCGTCACTTCCGGACACTCCTCGCTGCAATTTCATATATCACTTTTTCCACCGGAAGTCACGAAGATGGTATGAATGCCTCGGTTACAAACGACGCAACACAATGAATCAACTTAAATGACCGCTCACAAAGCAACCACATATTCATATCGCATTCTTAATCATACCACCTGTGAGGTTCTGCTATATAGCAATCACATAACAGATCCATGAAGTTTACACGTGTTTATTCTCGAACTTACAGAAACGGAACCGACTATAGCGCCACCCGGCGAATAAAATCACAACTAGTGAAAAGTAGTAATTCATTATGTTAAATAAAGCGGGGATATCACACCACCATAGCTTTGTATGCATGAATACTGTTACATTATCTATTGACAACAATTCCAAACTCAAGCATCACCAGAGAAACCCTCTCGTTTGCTTTGTTTTCGCATTGCCCAGTGCAGGTGTAAGGTGACGCCACGAGCTACGAATGGGAGGAGTTGCAAAACACACACACACACACACACACACACACACACACACACACACACACACACACACACACACACACACACACACAAACACAAAAGCATATACAGATACATACACACATGCATACATATATGCATGCATGCATACATACATACATACATACATACATACACACATACATATATACATACATATATACATACATATATATATACATACATATATACATACATACATACGCACACTTGCGCGTTACGGTTCATTGTGGCTTCAGGGCCAATTTTATCTCTGTAACCTTTGATATGTTGCTGCCTTCTGAGTTGACCGGGAGTGTGTATAGCTGTATGAATTGGGTGTGCGTGATAAGCTTAATGATGCCTTTGCCAGTTCAATCAGAAGGAACGCAGAAGAATATCAGCGTCAATGATATGAAGTCGCAGTAAACTCGCAGCCGCGCGATGCCAGCGCACAGCCACTCGAACCGGGAAATACAAATACACAATGATGGCAATGGTCAATCCAGTCGCTAGCATGAGGGATGTCGTACAGAAATGTCGAGTAACCCCTCCACTATTACGCAAAGGCAATCGCTATCTCCTGAACGTGTACCTGGTCTCGCTTATCTGACCCAACATGGACTTAGTCCCCAATGAATCCCGTCGACTTTCTTATGTTATCCGGTCCTGAATCACTGGGGATAAGATGGTGTGATATCGAGGTTTGCAGGCAAAGAGTAAAACCTGTCATTATGTGATCAAAACAGAGGAAGTACTCGCTACTCCAGGCACCTGCATACGCCCCCCTCAAGATGGCGGTGTCTGCATCCATCCTCTCTGGTGTCTTCACCATCGCTGTCATCATCTGCCGAATGATATCTTTCATCGCCAGCCCTCTCTACCTCGACTCCCTCAACCCCCCGGACAACATCACACTGCCTGCTAACGCTACAAACACCACGTTCCCCTTCTTCCTCGTCGTATCACAGACCACGTTGCCGCTATGTGTCTGGTCAGCCGCTTTGGCCATTGTGGTCATCTTCTTTCCGCATGCTATCACCCAGCGAGAGCGAGCTCACCCCAAGAAGTGGCTCATCTTTCCCGGAGCAGCCCAGGCTCTCTCGTCGACGCTCGTCAACTATTCCCTGAGCGGTACCAGGACACCTACCTACCTCCAGGCACTGCTGGCCAATTTCAACATTCCCATACAGTTTATCACTAGGTATATACGCATGATAATTCATTTATTTGTGATATGCATTCCTGCCATTTGTAATAGATATATACTGTGGTTTTTGGTGTAAAATTAATGTTACCACCGTGTATTCTCGACCACCATCAACACCGCCTCCGGTATATAGTTAACAAACAAAGTTAAAACATGACCTCCCAGGACCTTCAGCAGACGGGTGACCAGGGCAAGAATCAAGATAGCTGGATGTTGAATAAAATGAAAACGATGACCTGTTTTTCAATAAGTAGTCATATCCGCATCACAAAATCCTCAACGTGACTCAAGCACCTTGATTTTGCCCGGCGCCAGTTCTAGGGTGGGTCGTGGTGACGACATAGGGAGAGACACGGGTCGGATGTGTGGGGGTGAGTAGGGCGGGACGTGTGACGGGGGGGGGGGTGGATGTGGATGTAGGGGTCAGTAGCGAGCAGGAGGTGGCTACGTAGGTACGTCGGCCGTTGAAGGTGTGTGGGTGTGGGGGTGGGTGTGGGGTTGGGGTGGGGATGAAATGAGAGTCAATAGCGGTCGTTGATGGGGAGGGGGCTGCGGAGATTAGACAGTTATTTAGAGGCGTTGGGAGGTGTATGTGAGAGTGTGGGGGGATCTTGTTTATACATTACTATGTTTAACAAAAACATAAGTAATACCATCTTTACTTTGTGCCACAAAGTTTACGTGATCGAAAACCATGCTGATTAATATTCAACATTATCATTTGAATAGAAATTCTCATGATGTACAGTAGAAATCTGTTACATCTAGTTGCGTCGTTCCATCGATAACGGTGCCTCTCTAAAACCATGAACCTCGCGAATGTTAGTTGTAAATCACTCAGCGCTCTATAACTACCTCGCTATTGGTGTGTATACTTCCGCTCAGGTAACAACATGTAGATTTCATCAAATCTCCACTTATTTAAGTTGTGAACATTATTGCGAAAAAAATTACACCGACGAGCGCTGAAAGTCTGAAAACTGTTTTGTTTCCTATGTGCGGTTGCCAAACAGCTTGCTAGGTAACCTCGTTACAAATAGTGGACTGAACAGACTCTATAACAGACATATTTACAGGTTGACAAACGGAACCAAAATAATGTAGATAACCTTCAATGCCCATGTTTTCACCATCAGGTATATAATCCTACACAAACGGCCGTCATGTCGCAAGCTGCTCTGCGCCCTCGCTGTCATGGTGGCTGAGTTTCTCTGCCTCTTACCCACTATCTTCCCCAGCTTGGAGCCCGACAGCGCTCTTGCTGATGACGGCGGAGCCACGGGGCTCGCCCGCATCCTCTTCCCCATGCTATTCATTGGATCAAATGTGAGCTTTTTTAATGACCTATTACCCTTAAGAGGCGAAATTAGCCAGTGTTTGAAAAAAGGAGTGCGGTTGATAAATGTAGCCTAGGGATGTAACATCATCTGCAATGATACCGACAGCAGGGTTCGTGTCAGAAAAACTCCCCTAACAAGTTCATATGATATCAGAATGTTATTGAATGATATTATTTATGGTTTATGATTGCATACATGTCACACTTGAATAATCTCTACGATTTGTAAGCCATAAGGCCTGTTTTACATTGATTTGGAAACTCCATCGTCAGCATGGCAACAACGTGATAACCTTTAACCCCCAGATCCCTTATGCGATCGCTAACGTCATTATGGAGCGCAGCATACAAGAGAAGCAGTCACGTGACCTAGGCGTCCAGGATGACGTAATCGAGTCACGTGAGGACGTCGGAGACAGTGATGTAGAGAGCAAACCGACTGGGTCGTCTTCAACGGAGCTCAACATGGTGTATTACCAGTTCTGGTACAGTCTGGCGCTGTGTGCCGGATCGTGGTTCTTTTTCTGGGTCGATCTCATTCCGGGAATAGGAACGTCAGAAAATATCCAAGAGTTCGGAGAGAAGTAAGAGTAGACGAAAGTATTCACAATATTCAAGGTGCAGTTGAATTGCAAATGTTGGGACACTCACCGTCCAAATTAGTCTGACAGGATGCCTGAAAGTTGACAAGAGTTGTATTCGATGCTGTTAGGTTCTTATTCAATCTGGACTGTGTGGTGGGCGTCGAGTGTGGTCCTAACGTCTACCTCATGGCCTGGGGGGTCATTCTTTCCAACACTGCCGGATATGCTCTCGTCGCATACCTGCTACGTTATTCAGAAGGCGCTAATTTCTTCATCGTTGTTATGGTATTCTCTCATACGATAATTTCGCTGCACAAACTTAACAATATTTTAACCGTACAGTATTGCTAGCATATACGTTGGCGGATTGTCTCGGATCCGATGCGCTATTGCAGTTAATAGATCAAGTAATTGATGTCCTAACGTAAGTTCTTTGGATGTGACTCGTTTTAGACTCTGAGGTCCCCTTTACTGTTCCTGTTCTGGACGCTATTTGAGGAGAACCCGTTTGCCTGGCACCCTCATGTATACCTTAGTACCTACCTGAGTATCGGGGCGCTTGTTGTCATGGTTCCCGCTGTGATTCTCTACAATACCGGGTGAGTATGACGTCATGCATCACGGTCTATTTGTGCCATGACACTGGCCTAATGGTAGGTCTGCATATTGACAATCTTCAAGATGCCATAGCCCCCAAAACATGTCCTTTATTAATCGAGTAAACGTTGTAGCATAATTCATTCTCTAAATGTTAAATATTTCATTGATTTCGTTAGGGTGTAGGGTTCAATTATACATACATGTTCAGCCCTTATTATAAACAAGTCAGTTGAAGAAAAATGCTGTTCCACAGACCTCCTGAAACGACTGTCACCTCGGAGGCATCACGTGACCAGATGGCCGAGCAGCAGGAGGACAGGTCACCATTACTGGGTCAGGTCACAGACGAGAGTCACGCACAAGAGCGTTCTATCCAGAGGTAGCGCCAAGCACTCCCAGAGATATACATCGCTTGCGAGAAATATACATGCACCTACAACAGTTAGCAATGATTTTATTTTGCCTATATAATTCCGTTTATTCCATTGAATGTTCTGAGCTGAATAAGTTAGCAATATATCGTCTGCTTTTGTCAAGTTGTTTCATCATAATAAGCGATATATGCATTTCAAATGTAATACCATAAAGAAGAAACGAAGCCACGAAAAACAAGAGCATCGCTGGTGTCGTTGTAGTCATTGTAGTTCTGGAGAACCTTGTAAACATGCCATCTGCTCCACTGTTAGATGTTGATGACTACATCGCTGGTGTCGTTGTAGTCATTGTAGTACTGGAGAACCTTGTAAACATGCCATCTGCTCCACTGTTAGATGTTCATGACTACATCGATGATTAATAAAGCGTACCCTACATCAACCCATACAAATGCGAAGCACACGATAGCACGACAACAGCTAACTAGACTAATTAAGCTTTCAAAGTGTCGTGTTCGAGCAGGAGGATAACAGGTGCGCAACGGTGTTGTGATTAAACTGAAACCATGACTTACTCTACACAATTGTTATAATCTACTAGAGTTAATATTCGATCATCACTGGTGGAAAAATACATGGCAATAGATGTACTGGAACGATGCTGATGAGTAATAGATAAGGATGGTAATGTCAACAAGGATGGTGGTTAGATGATAACTCTGCTGATGGCGATCAATCTTTGTCTTTAAGCACTAGAACATTAAAGAGCAGTTCCACTCAGAAATAATCGGATGTCAAGATGTGTGGTAAGAAATGAGGCCTGTAATGACTCATGTATGTTTGTCATGTTGTTGATCATCTCCTGTTTGTCAAGTTGTAAATCATAGTCTGTTTGTCATGTTGTTAATCATCTCCTGTTTGTCAAGTTGTTGATCATTGTCTGTTTGTCATGTTTTTGATCATCGTCTGTTTGTCAAGTTGTTGATCATCTCCTGTTTGTCTAGTTGTTGATCATTGTCTGTTTGTCATGTTTTTGATCATAGTCTGTTTGTCATGTTTTTGATCATAGTCTGTTTGTCAAGTTGTTGATCATCTCCTGTTTGTCTAGTTGTTGATCATTGTCGGTTTGTCATGTTTTTGATCATTGTCGGTTTGTCATGTTTTTGATCATCGCTTGTTTTTCTCCTGCTTATTCTAGGTCACGAAACACACCCAACTGCATTATTACAAAGGTGTGGTCAGGAATTACGTCCTTCAATTCAAACACAACACCACTTACATTGCTCATTATCTTAGGCGGAGAGGTAATCGGATGGTAGGTGTTTTCTTGCAAATGTCTGGCAGTGAAATGGCGTGATTGAACAACATGTTTACCTCTTGGCTAATTATACAAAGAAAAAGCGGCGATTAAATTTTAAGAGGATATGTGTGACGTAGCTAAGATAGAGCTGCTCAGTGGGCAGGTTTTCCCAACTGGTCGCTGTCTCCATGTTGAACATTCAACAACTACAGCTGTCACGGATCATGTTCATAACATCGCAGACATCATCGTTCACTACGGAGATGTTACAAGTCACTGATAAGTTATCTCTGGTGTTGTGTTATACATTATGGTTAAAAGAAGACCTTGTCTGAATAATTAGATCCGAACTAACTGCTTAACTGGTAGACAAAAGGGCGGATACGTCTCTATGGACAAATCGCGTGAGTGGGCTATTGACCGGCATTTGAGGCACGAATCCGTTTACGGAGAATTTGATAACAATCGCCATCGTCACACATCCGGTTTGATAAACGTCTGTAGCGGCTGTTCTTCTTGATTGACATGAACATCAAAACGTCGTACTTCTCTACATTCATCTGACGACGTCAACTCAAACGATTACATACATACATACATACATACATACATACATACATACATACATACATACATACATACATACATACATACATACATACATACATACATACATACATACATACATACATACATACATACACACACACATACATACATACATACATACATACATACATACATACATACATACATACATACATACATACATACATACATACATACATACATACATACATACATACATACATACATACATACATACATACATACATACATACATACATACATACATACATACATACATACATACATACATACATACATACATACATACATACATACATACATACATACATACATACATACATACATACGTATGTATGACATACATACATACATACATACATACATACATACATACATACATACATACATACATACATACATACATACATACATGCATACATGCATACATACATGCATACATACATACATACACATACATACATACATACATACATACATACATACATACATACATACATACATACATACATACATACATACATACATACATACATACATACATACATACATACATACATACATACATACATACATACATACGCACACTTGCGCGTTACGGTTCATTGTGGCTTCAGGGCCAATTTTATCTCTGTAACCTTTGATATGTTGCTGCCTTCTGAGTTGACCGGGAGTGTGTATAGCTGTATGAATTGGGTGTGCGTGATGATGCCTTTGCCAGTTCAATCAGAAGGAACGCAGAAGAATATCAGCGTCAATGATATGAAGTCGCAGTAAACTCGCAGCCGCGCGATGCCACCGCACAGCCACTCGAACCGGGAAATACAAATACACAATGATGGCAATGGTCAATCCAGTCGCTAGCATGAGGGATGTCGTACAGAAATGTCGAGTAACCCCTCCACTATTACGAAAGGCCATCGCTATCTCCTGAACGTGTACCTGGTCTCGCTTATCTGACCCAACATGGACTTAGTCCCCAATGAATCCCGTCGACTTTCTTATGTTATCCGGTCCTGAATCACTGGGGATAAGATGGTGTGATATCGAGGTTTGCAGGCAAAGAGTAAAACCTGTCATTATGTGATCAAAACAGAGGAAGTACTCGCTACTCCAGGCACCTGCATACGCCCCCCTCAAGATGGCGGTGTCTGCATCCATCCTCTCTGGTGTCTTCACCATCGCTGTCATCATCTGCCGAATGATATCTTTCATCGCTAGCCCTCTCTACCTCGACTCCCTCAACCCCCCGGACAACATCACACTGCCTGCTAACGCTACAAACACCACGTCCCCCCTTCTTCCTCGTCGTATCACAGACCACGTTGCCGCTTTGTGTCTGGTCAGCCGCTTTGGCCATTGTGGTCATCTTCTTTCCGCATGCTATCACCCAGCGAGAGCGAGCTCACCCCAAGAAGTGGCTCATCTTTCCCGGAGCAGCCCAGGCTCTCTCGTCGACGCTCGTCAACTATTCCCTGAGCGGTACCAGGACACCTACCTACCTCCAGGCACTGCTGGCCAATTTCAACATTCCCATACAGTTTATCACTAGGTATATACGCATGATAATTCATTTATTTGTGATATGCATTCCTGCCATTTGTAATAGATATATACTGTGGTTTGGTGTAAAATTAATGTTACCACCGTGTATTCTCGACCACCATCAACACCGCCTCCGGTATATAGTTAACAAACAAAGTTAAAACATGACCTCCCAGGACCTTCAGCAGACGGGTGACCAGGGCAAGAATCAAGATAGCTGGATGTTGAATAAAATGAAAACGATGACCTGTTTTTCAATAAGTAGTCATATCCGCATCACAAAATCCTCAACGTGACTCAAGCACCTTGATTTTGCCCGGCGCCAGTTCTAGGGTGGGTCGTGGTGACGACATAGGGAGAGACACGGGTCGGATGTGTGGGGGTGAGTAGGGCGGGACGTGTGACGGGGGGGGGGTGGATGTAGGGGTCAGTAGCGAGCAGGAGGTGGCTACGTAGGTACCACTCTCCATGGCAGACATGTTTGACGCAATGCTAACATAACATCCCAGCCTGCGCAGAAGCCGATGCGCAGGAGATCGCGTAGGTACGTCGGCCGTTGAAGGTGTGTGGGTGTGGGTGTGGGGTTGGGGTGGGGATGAAATGAGAGTCAATAGCGGTCGTTGATGGGGAGGGGGCTGCGGAGATTAGACAGTTATTTAGAGGCGTTGGGAGGTGTATGTGAGAGTGTGGGGGGATCTTGTTTATACATTACTATGTTTAACAAAAACATAAGTAATACCATCTTTACTACTTTGTGCCACAAAGTTTACGTGATCGAAAACCATGCTGATTAATATTCAACATTATCATTTGAATAGAAATTCTCATGATGTACAGTAGAAATCTGTTACATCTAGTTGCGTCGTTCCATCGATAACGGTGCCTCTCTATAACCATGAACCTCGCGAATGTTAGTTGTAAATCACTCAGCGCTCTATAACTACCTCGCTATTGGTGTGTATACTTCCGCTCAGGTAACAACATGTAGATTTCATCAAATCTCCACTTATTTAAGTTGTGAACATTATTGCGAAAAAAATTACACCGACGAGCGCTGAAAGTCTGAAAACTGTTTGTTTCCTATGTGCGGTTGCCAAACAGCTTGCTAGGTAACCTCGTTACAAATAGTGGACTGAACAGACTCTATAACAGACATATTTACAGGTTGACAAACGGAACCAAAATAATGTAGATAACCTTCAATGCCCATGTTTTCACCATCAGGTATATAATCCTACACAAACGGCCGTCATGTCGCAAGCTGCTCTGCGCCCTCGCTGTCATGGTGGCTGAGTTTCTCTGCCTCTTACCCACTATCTTCCCCAGCTTGGAGCCCGACAGCGCTCTTGCTGATGACGGCGGAGCCACGGGGCTCGCCCGCATCCTCTTCCCCATGCTATTCATTGGATCAAATGTGAGCTTTTTTTAATGACCTATTGCCCTTAAGAGGCGAAATTAGCCAGTGTTTGAAAAAAGGAGTGCGGTTGATAAATGTAGCCTAGGGATGTAACTTCATCTGCAATGATACCGACAGCAGGGTTCGTGTCAGAAAAACTCCCCTAACAAGTTCATATGATATCAGAATGTTATTGAATGATATTATTTATGGTTTATGATTGCATACATGTCACACTTGAATAATCTCTACGATTTGTAAGCCATAAGGCCTGTTTTACATTGATTTGGAAACTCCATCGTCAGCATGGCAACAACGTGATAACCTTTAACCCCCAGATCCCTTATGCGATCGCTAACGTCATTATGGAGCGCAGCATACAAGAGAAGCAGTCACGTGACCTAGGCGTCCAGGATGACGTAATCGAGTCACGTGAGGACGTCGGAGACAGTGATGTAGAGAGCAAACCGACTGGGTCGTCTTCAACGGAGCTCAACATGGTGTATTACCAGTTCTGGTACAGTCTGGCGCTGTGTGCCGGATCGTGGTTCTTTTTCTGGGTCGATCTCATTCCGGGAATAGGAACGTCAGAAAATATCCAAGAGTTCGGAGAGAAGTAAGAGTAGACGAAAGTATTCACAATATTCAAGGTGCAGTTGAATTGCAAATGTTGGGACACTCACCGTCCAAATTAGTCTGACAGGATGCCTGAAAGTTGACAAGAGTTGTATTCGATGTTGTTAGGTTCTTATTCAATCTGGACTGTGTGGTGGGCGTCGAGTGTGGTCCTAACGTCTACCTCATGGCCTGGGGTGTCATTCTTTCCAACACTGCCGGATATGCTCTCGTCGCATACCTGCTACGTTATTCAGAAGGCGCTAATTTCTTCATCGTTGTTATGGTATTCTCTCATACGATAATTTCGCTGCACAAACTTAACAATATTTTAACCGTACAGTATTGCTAGCATATACGTTGGCGGATTGTCTCGGATCCGATGCACTATTGCGGTTAATAGATCAAGTAATTGATGTCCTAACGTAAGTTCTTTGGATGTGACTCGTTTTAGACTCTGAGGTCCCCTTTACTGTTCCTGTTCTGGACGCTATTTGAGGAGAACCCGTTTGCCTGGCACCCTCATGTACACCTTAGTACCTACCTGAGTATCGGGGCGCTTGTTGTCATGGTTCCCGCTGTGATTCTCTACAATACCGGGTGAGTATGACGTCATGCATCACGGTCGATTTGTGCCATGACACTGGCCTAATGGTAGGTCTGCATATTGACAATCTTCAAGATGCCATAGCCCCCAAAACATGTCCTTTATTAATCGAGTAAACGTTGTAGCATAATTCATTCTCTAAATGTTAAATATTTCATTGATTTCGTTAGGGTGTAGGGTTCAATTATACATACATGTTCAGCCTTATTATAAACAAGTCAGTTGAAGAAAAATGCTGTTCCACAGACCTCCTGAAACGACTGTCACCTCGAAGGCATCACGTGACCAGATGGCCGAGCAGCAGGAGGACAGGTCACCATTACTGGGTCAGGTCACAGACGAGAGTCACGCACAAGAGCGTTCTATCCAGAGGTAGCGCCAAGCACTCCCAGAGATATACATCGCTTGCGAGAAATATACATGCACCTACAACAGTTAGCAATGATTTTATTTTGCCTATATAATTCCGTTTATTCCATTGAATGTTCTGAGCTGAATAAGTTAGCAATATATCGTCTGCTTTTGTCAAGTTGTTTCATCATAATAAGCGATATATGCATTTCAAATGAAATACCATAAAGAAGAACCGAAGCCACGAAAAACAAGAGCATCGCTGGTGTCGTTGTAGTCATTGTAGTTCTGGAGAACCTTGTAAACATACCATCTGCTCCACTGTTAGATGTTGATGACTACATCGCTGGTGTCGTTGTAGTCATTGTAGTACTGGAGAACCTTGTAAACATGCCATCTGCTCCACTGTTAGATGTTCATGACTACATCGATGATTAATAAAGCGTACCCTACATCAACCCATACAAATGCGAAGCACACGATAGCACGACAACAGCTAACTAGACTAATTAAGCTTTCAAAGTGTCGTGATCGAGCAGGAGGATAACAGGTGCGCAACGGTGTTGTGATTAAACTGAAACCATGACTTACTCTACACAATTGTTATAATCTACTAGAGTTAATATTCGATCATCACTCGTGGAAAAATACATGGCAATAGATGTACTGGAACGATGCTGATGAGTAATAGATAAGGATGGTAATGTCAACAAGGATGGTGGTTAGATGATAACTCTGCTGATGGCGATCAATCTTTGTCTTTAAGCACTAGAACATTAAAGAGCAGTTCCACTCAGAAATAATCGGATGTCAAGATGTGTGGTAAGAAATGAGGCCTGTAATGACTCATGTATGTTTGTCATGTTGTTGATCATCTCCTGTTTGTCAAGTTGTAAATCATAGTCTGTTTGTCATGTTGTTAATCATCTCCTGTTTGTCAAGTTGTTGATCATTGTCTGTTTGTCATGTTTTTGATCATCGTCTGTTTGTCAAGTTGCTGATCATCTCCTGTTTGTCTAGTTGTTGATCATTGTCTGTTTGTCATGTTTTTGATCATAGTCTGTTTGTCATGTTTTTGATCATAGTCTGTTTGTCAAGTTGTTGATCATCTCCTGTTTGTCTAGTTGTTGATCATTGTCGGTTTGTCATGTTTTTGATCATAGTCTGTTTGTCATGTTGTTGATCATCGCTTGTTTTTCTCCTGCTTATTCTAGGTCACGAAACACACCCAACTGCACTATTACAAAGGTGTGGTCAGGAATTACGTCCTTCAATTCAAACATAACACCACTTACATTGCTCATTATCTTAGGCGGAGAGGTAATCGGATGGTAGGTGTTTTCTTGCAAATGTCTGGCAGTGAAATGGCGTGACTGAACAACATGTTTACCTCTTGGCTAATTATACAAAGAAAAAGCGGCGATTAAATTTTAAGAGGATATGTGTGACGTAGCTAAGATAGAGCTGCTCAGTGGGCAGGTTTCCAAACTGGTCGCTGTCTCCATGTTGAACATTCAACAACTACAGCTGTCACGGATCATGTTCATAACATCGCAGACATCATCGTTCACTACGGAGATGTTACAAGTCACTGATAAGTTATCTCTGGTGTTGTGTTATACATTATGGTTAAAAGAAGACCTTGTCTGAATAATTAGATCCGATTTAACTGCTTAACTGGTAGACAAAAGGGCGGATACGTCTCTATGGACAAATCGCGTGAGTGGGCTATTGACCGGCATTTGAGGCACGAATCCGTTTACGGAGAACTTGATAACAATCGCCATCGTCACACATCCGGTTTGATAAACGTCTGTAGCGGCTGTTCTTCTTGATTGACATGAACATCAAAACGTCGTACTTCTCTACATTCATCTGACGACGTCAACTCAAACCATTAACATCGTATTATAATTATGCCTGCTCCTCTGTTACTGTCCTCGCGGAACCAGGTGCCAGGTGTAAGGGACGCTGTTACTGGTGAGAGGTCGCCTATTTAAGGCTTAAAGTCGCACACATGCTTACGTACATACATATGCATACATACATCCATACATCCATACATCCATACATACATACATACATACATACATACATACATACATACATACATACATACATACATACATACATACATACATACATACATACATACATACATACATACATACATACATACATACATGACATAAATACATACATACATACATACATACATACATACATACATACATACATACATACATGCATGCATGAATACATACATACATACATACATACATACATACATACATACATACATACATACATACATACATACATACATACATGACATGACATACATACATACATACATACATACATACATACATACATACATACATACATATACATACATACATACATACATACATACATACATACATACATACATACATACATACATACATACATACATACATACATACATACATACATACATACATACATACATACATACATACATACATACATACATACATACATACATACATATATACATACATACGCACACTTGCGCGTTACGGTTCATTGTGGCTTCAGGGCCAATTTTATCTCTGTAACCTTTGATATGTTGCTGCCTTCTGAGTTGACCGGGAGTGTGTATAGCTGTATGAATTGGGTGTGCGTGATGATGCCTTTGCCAGTTCAATCAGAAGGAACGCAGAAGAATATCAGCGTCAATGATATGAAGTCGCAGTAAACTCGCAGCCGCGCGATGCCACCGCACAGCCACTCGAACCGGGAATTACAAATACACAATGATGGCAATGGTCAATCCAGTCGCTAGCATGAGGGATGTCGTACAGAAATGTCGAGTAACCCCTCCACTATTACGAAAGGCCATCGCTATCTCCTGAACGTGTACCTGGTCTCGCTTATCTGACCCAACATGGACTTAGTCCCCAATGAATCCCGTCGACTTTCTTATGTTATCCGGTCCTGAATCACTGGGGATAAGATGGTGTGATATCGAGGTTTGCAGGCAAAGAGTAAAAAAACCTGTCATTATGTGATCAAAACAGAGGAAGTACTCGCTACTCCAGGCACCTGCATACGCCCCCCTCAAGATGGCGGTGTCTGCATCCATCCTCTCTGGTGTCTTCACCATCGCTGTCATCATCTGCCGAATGATATCTTTCATCGCTAGCCCTCTCTACCTCGACTCCCTCAACCCCCCGGACAACATCACACTGCCTGCTAACGCTACAAACACCACGTTTCCCTTCTTCCTCGTCGTATCACAGACCACGTTGCCGCTATGTGTCTGGTCAGCCGCTTTGGCCATTGTGGTCATCTTCTTTCCGCATGCTATCACCCAGCGAGAGCGAGCTCACCCCAAGAAGTGGCTCATCTTTCCCGGAGCAGCCCAGGCTCTCTCGTCGACGCTCGTCAACTATTCCCTGAGCGGTACCAGGACACCTACCTACCTCCAGGCACTGCTGGCCAATTTCAACATTCCCATACAGTTTATCACTAGGTATATACGCATGATAATTCATTTATTTGTGATATGCATTCCTGCCATTTGTAATAGATATATACTGTGGTTTGGTGTAAAATTAATGTTACCACCGTGTATTCTCGACCACCATCAACACCGCCTCCGGTATATAGTTAACAAACAAAGTTAAAACATGACCTCCCAGGACCTTCAGCAGACGGGTGACCAGGGCAAGAATCAAGATAGCTGGATGTTGAATAAAATGAAAACGATGACCTGTTTTTCAATAAGTAGTCATATCCGCATCACAAAATCCTCAACGTGACTCAAGCACCTTGATTTTGCCCGGCGCCAGTTCTAGGGTGGGTCGTGGTGACGACATAGGGAGAGACACGGGTCGGATGTGTGGGGGTGAGTAGGGCGGGACGTGTGACGGGGGGGGGGGGGGGTGGATGTAGGGGTCAGTAGCGAGCAGGAGGTGGCTACGTAGGTACGTCGGCCGTTGAAGGTGTGTGGGTGTGGGGTTGGGGTGGGGATGAAATGAGAGTCAATAGCGGTCGTTGATGGGGAGGGGGCTGCGGAGATTAGACAGTTATTTAGAGGCGTTGGGAGGTGTATGTGAGAGTGTGGGGGGATCTTGTTTATACATTACTATGTTTAACAAAAACATAAGTAATACCATCTTTACTTTGTGCCACAAAGTTTACGTGATCGAAAACCATGCTGATTAATATTCAACATTATCATTTGAATAGAAATTCTCATGATGTACAGTAGAAATCTGTTACATCTAGTTGCGTCGTTCCATCTATAACGGTGCCTCTCTAAAACCATGAACCTCGCGAATGTTAGTTGTAAATCATTCAGCGCTCTATAACTACCTCGCTATTGGTGTGTATACTTCCGCTCAGGTAACAACATGTAGATTTCATCAAATCTCCACTTATTTAAGTTGTGAACATTATTGCGAAAAAAATTACACCGACGAGCGCTGAAAGTCTGAAAACTGTTTGTTTCCTATGTGCGGTTGCCAAACAGCTTGCTAGGTAACCTCGTTACAAATAGTGGACTGAACAGACTCTATAACAGACATATTTACAGGTTGACAAACGGAACCAAAATAATGTAGATAACCTTCAATGCCCATGTTTTCACCATCAGGTATATAATCCTACACAAACGGCCGTCATGTCGCAAGCTGCTCTGCGCCCTAGCTGTCATGGTGGCTGAGTTTCTCTGCCTCTTACCCACTATCTTCCCCAGCTTGGAGCCCGACAGCGCTCTTGCTGATGACGGCGGAGCCACGGGGCTCGCCCGCATCCTCTTCCCCATGCTATTCATTGGATCAAATGTGAGCTTTTTTAATGACCTATTACCCTTAAGAGGCGAAATTAGCCAGTGTTTGAAAAAAGGAGTGCGGTTGATAAATGTAGCCTAGGGATGTAACATCATCTGCAATGATACCGACAGCAGGGTTCGTGTCAGAAAAACTCCCCTAACAAGTTCATATGATATCAGAATGTTATTGAATGATATTATTTATGGTTTATGATTGCATACATGTCACACTTGAATAATCTCTACGATTTGTAAGCCATAAGACCTGTTTTACATTGATTTGGAAACTCCATCGTCAGCATGGCAACAACGTGATAACCTTTAACCCCCAGATCCCTTATGCGATCGCTAACGTCATTATGGAGCGCAGCATACAAGAGAAGCAGTCACGTGACCTAGGCGTCCAGGATGACGTAATCGAGTCACGTGAGGACGTCGGAGACAGTGATGTAGAGAGCAAACCGACTGGGTCGTCTTCAACGGAGCTCAACATGGTGTATTACCAGTTCTGGTACAGTCTGGCGCTGTGTGCCGGATCGTGGTTCTTTTTCTGGGTCGATCTCATTCCGGGAATAGGAACGTCAGAAAATATCCAAGAGTTCGGAGAGAAGTAAGAGTAGACGAAAGTATTCACAATATTCAAGGTGCAGTTGAATTGCAAATGTTGGGACACTCACCGTCCAAATTAGTCTGACAGGATGCCTGAAAGTTGACAAGAGTTGTATTCGATGTTGTTAGGTTCTTATTCAATCTGGACTGTGTGGTGGGCGTCGAGTGTGGTCCTAACGTCTACCTCATGGCCTGGGGGGTCATTCTTTCCAACACTGCCGGATATGCTCTCGTCGCATACCTGCTACGTTATTCAGAAGGCGCTAATTTCTTCATCGTTGTTATGGTATTCTCTCATACGATAATTTCGCTGCACAAACTTAACAATATTTTAACCGTACAGTATTGCTAGCATATACGTTGGCGGATTGTCTCGGATCCGATGCGCTATTGCGGTTAATAGATCAAGTAATTGATGTCCTAACGTAAGTTCTTTGGATGTGACTCGTTTTAGACTCTGAGGTCCCCTTTACTGTTCCTCTTCTGGACGCTATTTGAGGAGAACCCGTTTGCCTGGCACCCTCATGTACACCTTAGTACCTACCTGAGTATCGGGGCGCTTGTTGTCATGGTTCCCGCTGTGATTCTCTACAATACCGGGTGAGTATGACGTCATGCATCACGGTCGATTTGTGCCATGACACTGGGCCTATGGTAGGTCTGCATATTGACAATCTTCAAGATGCCATAGCCCCCAAAACATGTCCTTTATTAATCGAGTAAACGTTGTAGCATAATTCATTCTCTAAATGTTAAATATTTCATTGATTTCGTTAGGGTGTAGGGTTCAATTATACATACATGTTCAGCCTTATTATAAACAAGTCAGTTGAAGAAAAATGCTGTTCCACAGACCTCCTGAAACGACTGTCACCTCGAAGGCATCACGTGACCAGATGGCCGAGCAGCAGGAGGACAGGTCACCATTACTGGGTCAGGTCACAGACGAGAGTCACGCACAAGAGCGTTCTATCCAGAGGTAGCGCCAAGCACTCCCAGAGATATACATCGCTTGCGAGAAATATACATGCACCTACAACAGTTAGCAATGATTTTATTTTGCCTATATAATTCCGTTTATTCCATTGAATGTTCTGAGCTGAATAAGTTAGCAATATATGTCTGCTTTTGTCAAGTTGTTTCATCATAATAAGCGATATATGCATTTCAAATGAAATACCATAAAGAAGAACCGAAGCCACGAAAAACAAGAGCATCGCTGGTGTCGTTGTAGTCATTGTAGTGCTGGAGAACCTTGTAAACATGCCATCTGCTCCACTGTTAGATGTTGATGACTACATCGCTGGTGTCGTTGTAGTCATTGTAGTACTGGAGAACCTTGTAAACATGCCATCTGCTCCACTGTTAGATGTTTATGACTACATCGATGATTAATAAAGCGTACCCTACATCAACCCATACAAATGTGAAGCACACGATAGCACGACAACAGCTAACTAGACTAATTAAGCTTTCAAAGTGTCGTGATCGAGCAGGAGGATAACAGGTGCGCAACGGTGTTGTGATTAAACTGAAACCATGACTTACTCTACACAATTGTTATAATCTACTAGAGTTAATATTCGATCATCACTCGTGGAAAAATACATGGCAATAGATGTACTGGAACGATGCTGATGAGTAATAGATAAGGATGGTAATGTCAACAAGGATGGTGGTTAGATGATAACTCTGCTGATGGCGATCAATCTTTGTCTTTAAGCACTAGAACATTAAAGAGCAGTTCCACTCAGAAATAATCGGATGTCAAGATGTGTGGTAAGAAATGAGGCCTGTAATGACTCATGTATGTTTGTCATGTTGTTGATCATCTCCTGTTTGTCAAGTTGTAAATCATAGTCTGTTTGTCATGTTGTTAATCATCTCCTGTTTGTCTAGTTGTTGATCATTGTCTGTTTGTCATGTTTTTGATCATAGTCTGTTTGTCATGTTTTTGATCATAGTCTGTTTGTCTAGTTGTTGATCATGTCTGTTTGTCATGTTGTTGATCATAGTCTGTTTGTCATGTTTTTGATCATAGTCTGTTTGTCATGTTGTTGATCATCTGTTTGCTAGTTGTTGATCATTGTCGGTTTGTCCTGTTTTTGATCATCGTCTGTTTGTCATGTTGTTGATCATCGCTTGTTTTTCTCCTGCTTATTCTAGGTCACGAAACACACACCCAACTGCACTATTACAAGGTGTGGTCAGGAATTACGTCCTTCAATTCAAACATAACACCACTTACATTGCTCATTATCTTAGGCGGAGAGGTAATCGGATGGTAGGTGTTTTCTTGCAAATGTCTGGCAGTGAAATGGCGTGATTGAACAACATGTTTACCTCTTGGCTAATTATACAAAGAAAAAGCGGCGATTAAATTTTTAAGAGGATATGTGTGACGTAGCTAAGATAGAGCTGCTCAGTGGGCAGGTTTCCCAACTGGTCGCTGTCTCCATGTTGAACATTCAACAACTACAGCTGTCACGGATCATGTTCATAACATCGCAGACATCATCGTTCACTACGGAGATGTTACAAGTCACTGATAAGTTATCTCTGGTGTTGTGTTATACATTATGGTTAAAAGAAGACCTTGTCTGAATAATTAGATCCGAACTAACTGCTTAACTGGTAGACAAAAGGGCGGATACGTCTCTATGGACAAATCGCGTGAGTGGGCTATTGACCGGCATTTGAGGCACGAATCCGTTTACGGAGAATTTGATAACAATCGCCATCGTCACACATCCGGTTTGATAAACGTCTGTAGCGGCTGTTCTTCTTGATTGACATGAACATCAGAGCGTCGTACTTCTCTGCATTCATCTGACGACGTCAACTCAAACCATTAACATCGTATTATAATTATGCCTGCTCCTCTGTTACTGTCCTCGCGGAACCAGGTGCCAGGTGTAAGGGACGCTGTTACTGGTGAGAGGTCGCCTATTTAAGGCTTAAAGTCGCACACATGCTTACGTACACACATATGCATACATACATACATACATACATACATACATACATACATACATACATACATACATACATACATACATACATACATACATACATACATACATACATACATACATACATACATACATACATACATACATACATACATACATACATACATACATACATACATACATACATACATACATACATACATACATACATACATACATACATACATCGGCAGCAAGTAACGAACCATGGCTATTTTTGAAATGCGTTTTATAAGGCAATATTTGCCATCCGCGGTAAGGAGCTTGTTACGCCGACAACAGAACAGGTAAATTCCTAATTAATCGTAGGTGTGGTGGGTAAGAGCTATCATATGACCTATTACCATTATCTGTTCACTGCACGGAAAGCCAGACGCTTCATTGCCCATCACACATCAAGCATCATCGCCATGTAACTGCACATACAAATTACTCGCTGTATTTGCGGATGCTGCATCATTCAAACATGGTCGCTTGTTTGTACGGATGTTTTAAGTAATGATATGATAGTTGTATCTGTCATGCAGTGATGCTTGAAGCTCGCTGTAGCATTGCATTCATCATTTCCCCGTCACACTTTGAGACTGGTTCCCAAGCAACCGGATGTTAAGGTGTCAGTGTAAGAAAAAGTGATATCTGTCGCTCATAACCTCTGTCACACTGGGCAAAAGAAGAAAGAGGTTATTCTGCATTCTTAGAATGCATCCGACGATCCTTGAAGGGAATTATTTCGCTTTGATATCAACTGGATTTCAATCCCTTCCATGCTATTGATATAAATGACTGCTTGCTTTGCATCGCACGATTACCTTGCTAGGCAATATGTCAAACCCATAATGCTTATTGTACCTGTATAACAGAGCAACATTTAAATACCAGCTTTCATACATGCAATTATCTCCAGCAATTGGTGATATAACCTGTGCTTATGATTGTCACTACCGGTAATGTTGATAAGACAATGTTTTGTTATGAACAGGTGACACCAGCTACAAAATGCTTAATGCTTGATGCTTTTCTTGATCAGGCGGATCGGCTTGTGGAAAGCCAACATGAATGACTTTGCCATATCGAGTGACTGGGGTCGCAACTGGCTAACCGCCGCTATAGCTATGCCTTCAGTTTAAATGAAAACAAGACTGTGACGTGGCTTTATTGTTGAAGAGACGTGTAGATCACACGTGGATCAGTGAAGCTGAAATATCTGTTTGAAATCAGCTGATGCTCCCAAAGGCTCCACTCGCGTGTGCGAGAGCAGCACGTTATGATGATTGCGGGAGTTTTAATATTGTTCATTTGGAACTCAGTGACTGTGACTGAGTGCTACAGAATACCCCAGCACGTTATAGGTTTTATCGAATCTGGTCAATTAAAGTGCGCTGAGAACAAGTACAATGACAGGAACATAGTACCTCCCTAATAAAAAGCTCTTCATGGTTAACAGCTCGGGTATTGATGTCTGTGACCTGTGTATGAATGGATGTTGTCAAAGACGCACCAACAATTAAAACATGCCTATGGGAAGGTGAATATAAATTGAGCTCCAGGAATTGGAGAAATATCAATGGGAATGGAGGAATGGGGTGAATAGGTATTGGATAACAGTCGAAAATTAAACCTAAGATGACAAGACCATCATCTCTTCAAGTGATCATTGTTAGTACTGTTAGGAAGATCTAACAGCGCGGTAACCAAAGGGCATTCCATTCAGAGAGAATGCCCACTGTGTGACCAGTGGTCATCTGACACGGCTGTTACGGACTATTACGGAGTTTATACAATAGCCAGGTAGGTAATTGGTGAATATACCGACTTGTGTCATGGTGAAAACAATTGCATTGAGAAGGTCGGGATACGGGAGGGCGAGCTGTTCTCTTGCTTCTTCGATGAAATTATGAGGATGTTGATTTTGAATCAACGAGGTTATATTCAAAAGGCAAATACCGAGGGCGTGTTTCTTGGACAGTTGTTATGACGGATGTATTTGTCACGTGAGTACGCCGGTGTCATCATCATCATCATCATCATCATCATCATCATCATCATCATCATCATCATCATCATCATCAGATAGCGCCACTGATCTATAGGAATACCTGGATCACGGACGCGGCTCGGGCTGCCTCTGGATGGTGAAGCCAGCAGACAGTCAATAGCCGCTATCTTGCCAATACCAAAATGTTAACACGAGTAGTATATTCCCGGCCGATGTGATCATTTGAGAACTTTGGCGTACGGGTGTGATTCTTCTGATTGGTGTTATAAAACCGTCTAATTTATAAAACAACTGTAGTGACATGCTGTTAGAAAATGCTGCTAGATGCTATGATTGTATGTAAGGTTATGAATTGTGATGTGTGGTTATGAATTGTGATGTGTGGTGAAAACAGGGATTCTTGCAGGAGTTTATTCATGATAATTGTTGGCATGATAAAGTAGGCACTGTAATTTAAGCAGCTATTACATTCTTGTAACACGTATGCTATATATGTATGTTGTTGCATTAATATGGCTTTTATAGTTCAGATCAAACTCATGCATGTGTCTTACGCTTCATTTTAATCAACAATTGCTCGTGATTGGAAATATTACCATTGTTTAAATTATAAATACACAAGCATCATCACCAGAAGAAACATGGTGAACAAAGTATTATACACGTATTTAAATATTTTAGTTACATGTTCTTATGAATAAAAATGCATTTAGTTATTTTTTTATTTTTTTCACAGGAAACCGAGCCTTTCACCTCCGCCAGCTACTAAAGTATAATCATGAATACGAAATGGTCCCTATTGATGCTTGAATAGGACAAGTTTTGAGTAATGATTTCGGACTCTCTCGCCAGTGATTTTCTGGGTTTGTAGTTTCGCAATGTGATGAAGGAGAATTATACAGAAGCAAGAAGACACACATTTGATGAGTCGGATGAGATGATTAGAGTCGGGGGTGGAGTCGGGGGTGGAGTCGGGGGTGGAGTCGGGGGTGGAGTCGGGGGTGAAGTCGGGGGTGGAGTCGGGGGTGGAGTCGGGGGTGGAGTCGGGGGTGGAGTCGGGCATGTGGTCGGTAAGTGATGAGAACAGAAGCGGCCTGGACGATAAGTTGTACAGGACGACTGTGACTAATGTTGCGACGAAGTTTGACCCTTGGGATGGCTTGCCATCATTTATCTTCAGTGCTTGCTGGAAGAATTTATGAGTTTCTTGGCACACCCTGATCACACCGTAAACTGCCTTTACCAGTCAACCTTAGTTTTTGCGATGTGCAAGAGCCAGCGAGTTTGCAGGACATCCAGCGTCATTATAAGGTAGAGCAGCTAGACAAATATCATACGTATCTGAGAATTCCATATGGTGCTGGCTCACAACTGCACTGTCCCTAGTGACGTACAGCATGTGGGTTTGGTGCATGGCAGCACAGTTTCCACCAGAGGCTCTCACTTCGTGTCTCATCAGGAGACGCTTGTATGCCCTGGTGAATTGACGGACTGTGGGATTTACTGTTGCAACCTCCAGCTGAATAGCTCCAGATGGTCCTGGCTCAGCTGGCTTTGTTAGGAGGTATTTGAGCGGTGACGTCTCTCGGCTGACCAGATCAGCATGCAAGCCAGAATAACATTCGAATGATTTATTACATGTATGGATAAATTTACACACAGGTGAAACGATTATTCAGACACAGCGGACGGTCTATTTGTACGTTGATAGCAGCACAACTATGCATTATAAAACAATTCATCGACATTTTTTTCGTATTGGTATCATGGCCTCTAAACTACATCCGGTAGCTTCTTTGGCTGGAGCCGCGTCCGCAGTCCAGATTTTCTCATTGATCAGTGGATAACACCTGTCGGGTAAATGCCATTAACATTAAGGTGATTGGTGCACCCCGGTGTAAACTGTGCAACCGAAACCAATTGGCTTAGTTACGTAGCCCATTAGTTGGAACTGAATTACAGGAAGCGACAAACAACCCGTCATTTATATGTCAATTTGTGTAGACAATCTCCGTTAAAGCATTATTACACTACATGTAATGTCACAACATAATGCGTAATGGATAATGGACGTACCGTAAGCCCACCTGGACACGTCAACATGTATAACACACAAGGGATCAACATCGCGAACAAACATCACGCTTTCTCTGGACAACCTTGACACACCGAGAATCACACCTGGTGTCACACCTGGCGAACATATTCACAGGTATTGCGTTTAGCTCGCGGGCCAGTAGAGACTGCATAAATGATGGTTGTGCTCCTATCGACTTTGAGGTAGATTGTAAGTGGAGACTTATACCTTAGCCTCTCTAACGGCCACTAAGGTACAAACCGCGCAAATACAAACATATCTCGTCAAATGTTGGGTTCTCTGGTGTGTGCTGTTGATATGTACGACGAATGGCGCATAAGTTACAACAGAGGTGCTGCCGAGTCTACCTGTCAAGGGGTATATTTGATCAGTTAGTCTACCTGACACCAGGTATATGGCTGCGCTAGAATGGGTCCGGGTGGGTGACATGTTATAGTATCTGACTGATAAGTTTCCGTGAAATCCGCGTGCCATAAAACGGGGCACAAACATATAAAAATGAGAATGCTTTGATACATGTATATGTAGAATAAATTTACTTACAGGTGAACCGATTATTTAGACACACAGCGGACGGTCGATTTGGATAGTTGATAGCAGCACAACTAGACATTATAAAACGATGATTCAATCGCAAAACAAACAAAACATTTGTCTGTTCACATAGTGTCTCTTCATCAACGAGCGTTTGTTTACGTATTGGTATCATGGCCACTTAACAACATCCGGTAACTTCATTGGCTGGAGTTCCTATAGATCAGTGAATAAATAACACCCGTCAGGTAAATTCCATTAACACAAAGGTGATTGCTGCATCCCGGTATAGGCTGTACAACCGAAACCAATGGGTTTAGTTGCGTAGCCCATTAGTTAAAACTGAAATACAGGAAGCGACAAACAACCCGTCATTTATATGTCAATTTGTGTAGACAATCTCCGTTAAAGCATTATTAAACGACATGTAATGTCACAACATAACGTGTAATGGATAATGGACGTACCGTAAGCCCACCTGGACACGTCAACATATATCAAACACAAGGGTTCAACATCGCAAACAAAGATAAAGCTTTCTCAGGACGGCCCTGGCACACCGAACATATTCACAGGTATTGCGTTAAGTTCCTTTGGTTGAGGAGGACCAATTACTACAAGGTGGGAGGGGCTTACTTTCATGATTTAGCTCGGATTGCATTGAGCATGTAGCGGACACGGATGTTGCTTAATGTAAACGGAAGTTACTGAACGCCCACGCACAGGCCAGTAGAGCCTGCATAAATGATACACTACAGATACAAACCGCGCAAATACAAACGTATCTCGTCAAATGACAATTGACTTAATCTTATCTGAATATGTTGGGTTCTCTGGTGTGTGGTGTTGATATGTACGACGAATGGCGCATATATTACAACAGAGGTGCTGCCGATGTCTTGATGAGTCTACCTGCCACGAGGTATATTTGATCACTTAGCGTACCTGACAACAGGTATGTGGCTGCGCTACGAGAATATAGCATTAATACAACCAGATGTAAAGGCTTTTGATATAGCCATTTCATTCATTAGTTTATACAAGATGTATGTGAAACGCTACTGGATTGGAATAAAACAGAATGATAACCATGGTAACTTGGTACATATCATCCATCAACGCCTCATCACCGTCCTCGGCACTCATCGCTGGTCGTACCAGTTAATTTGCGCGTATAACTAAACAAATCCTATATACACGCCCGAAATGCGATATTAAAAACTCCCAAGCCCTTGAGGCCTTCACCTGTTCGCTGCCCCACCATACTGCAGCTGCTCATACTTCACGCTTCTGTATACACATACCTTACAATTTTCTAAAGCCGGTCGAAAAATCCATGCTGCATGGATGGGAAGCATGTAGAAGATGATGTTAGCCATACGTAAACATCAGTCGACAATTAACGAAATAATAAGATGCCTTGCTGGCACAAGTATTCTGCAGCCATCGTATGGTAACCGCTTATTGACCCGCTGTTCTGTACCCAGTGCTTGTCAGTGTATGCCGTGTATACCATATCCTAAATCGTGCCCTGGCGTTGTGTGATCTCCCTACCCCAACCCCGCCGTTCGATCACCATGGGTGGTGTTGAGATGTCCGCACTAGTGATAATGAACGACGACTCAAACTCCAGGCGTAGGGTTTAGAAGAACTAGAACTTTATTACTTAACTTGATATTTGAACTTATGATGAAGCTTTGTCTAAATGCTGGAGAGAGGTGTGTCGAGCTCGGAGGCCAGGATAGAACTGATTATAAAATGCATAATTGATTCCCTCCACGACTAAGGCACGTTATCCCAATAGGCCGTTTCCCGGTGACCCGGAAGTAGTTCTTCCCGTACCCCGTGTTGTTGTTAACCGTAACAAGCTTTTCCTTAGAGACGCTGTATGAACAGTTTGTAGTGTACCGTAAATGATGTTTTGAATCTGTTTTTGCCGAATAATTTACGATCACATCAAACCAGAATGACCACGAAACATTGCTGCTAGGGTAGGTGCAACTCAGACAGCCGATATAGAGATCGTGAAAGAATGAATGACGTGTCTTTCATTCCTTTTCCAAAGCTACGCTCCATTCCAAAGAAATGCAGAGAGTGGGCCAGGGCATGTGGACGGGTAGCCGTACAAGACGTCTTATTGATATATTTATATTACCGTCGTGCGCGGCTAGTGGATGGGAAAATTTTGGGCCAGAGAAGGTTAATGAGGGCGCCTGTATCTGTACGAAGCATTTCATCGGGGGAAACGGTCCAACAATTGAGCATCCTAACCCAATACCTGTTACTTCCCAATCAGAAACTGAACTTCATGTGAAAAAACAAAGGCCTGCACCTAAAGAAACATCCTGTGTTGATCCCCACATGCCAAAGCAGCAAAAACCTGGTGTGTGTAGCAAGAACCAAGTAACCATATTAAAACATAAACAGGTTCTCAAGACTCAAATATATGTTTGTGTTAAAAGTATGTTTTTTTTCTTAACTGCAGTTTGTTGAAGACCAGTTTATATTTTTCCCCAGAATATAACGAGACAGTTCCTTGCCAACTCTACAAAACACTGATTAATTTTACAATAAAGAATAATAAAAACACTTCCATTGCATTTAACAGAGTACCATTTATTTATAAACATTGTGGCTATTATGAACGAGAACATGAAAAGAAATATTATCAATTAAAACAAACTATACATCAAAACATTAATGCACAGAAAAATTAAGAACACTAATGATGAAATGATGAAAAGAAAAATGCGACACATTACACACAAGTTCTGCAAACTTTTCTTCATCAAAGGGTACACTGATAATGTGGAAGCCTTTTATTGTGTACAACACAAAGTCACAATTCTGTACACCATAAATTCTCATCTGTACCTGCACTTGAGTGTAATAAGCACTGCTGTGCTTGAGGTGAAGAAGCTGTGCATCTTTCAATTAACCGTAGTGTATAAAGAACGGGCACATTTCTCTTTCTTGGAACCCAATCGAGAGCTGGAGTGGTAACGGGTAAATTGTCTCCCATTATTTAGAAATGAGCACAGACGGGTCAATATCTGGTTTGTTCATGATGGTTGGAACACCGAGGCTGTGATTCGTCCTAGCCTCATTACATGCCAGGCTGAGTTATTGACTTGCCCTTTAGTATCTGAATCAATGAGTTCAATATCAGCAGGGGCGTATTTGACAAATCGGACAAAATCATGTGCAGTGCAGGCAACCGTGGTGGCTCCCGGTATGGCTTGAGCAGACTGTATGATGTGCCCGACAAACTCCTTTGCTCTATCCAGCACACCCAGTGAGAGGCATGTGGGCTCTGGCTCTGGGGACTGAGATGAAGGTTGACTTGGGTCTTTCGAGTAGTTCGAGGACTTGAGCGTGAGGATTGCTCTGTTAAACAGAAAGAATCAATAAAGTGACTTCATTCTGTTTCCATACCCCAGTTGTCTATTTTGTACAATCAGTTCTATAAATATTACACTTTATTCGGCTTCACTTTAGCATATGTGCAATAAACTGAAGCATTTCCATACCTGATTTTGTGTGCCAGGCCCTGTAGCTGTTCCTCTGAGGTGGGCAACCTGTCACTTGACAAGGGTTAAAGGCATCAACTTGTTTACCAAGTGATGACTCTAGTGTGGTTCTATACCTAGAACAGATACAAAAATGATAGTAGAAATTAGTCATGGACTTAATAATCCTAACTGACAACTTTAGCCTGGGATAAATACAGCTAATGTTATCTCATATGAACCAAAATATTTGTCTCACCTTGCACTTCTAATTGTCATATCCTGTACTGGCACAGGACAGTTATGCTGTCTTGGACGTCTCTGCTGGAGCACATGGCCATCAGCAAAAAGTCTATAGTCTGCGAAAGACTTGTAGCTCTTCACTTTCCTTTTGTCGAAGTCAGAGCGCGATGTTATCAAATAGTTGAAAATATCGTAGAGAGTAATCTCCGGATTACCACAGAAAAGTCAGTGGAGAACTGAAAACTAGACTCCGAGCACAGGGGCAATTCCAATTTCGCACGACTAAAGTCAGGATCACAGGGCAAATTTAGTCCAAGTTTAACTCAATCTTGACGTCGGTAATCCGTCGTTGTAACCCCTTTATCCTTCCAAAAACTCCGCAGTTGTTCGACTTTCCAACGCGAACAATCTGTTTTGTGCGCCATTGTTGTGAACATGAACCTCTTTGTTTGTACAAGGGTCACGTGCCTAGTTACGCCAGGTGCGCTGTTGCGCATGCGTGCATGCGTAATAGGGGTTACCGGGAAATAGACTATTCTCACGGGACATGCAGTAGCCTGGCCAGTGAGGGATGGGTCTCGGGCCTTCGGGCGTTGCCCAGGTGGGTGGGGATGTGGCTCTAAGATATGGGGTATGCGTGGAGGTAGGTAGTGGGGGTAGCAGGTGACACGTTGAGTAGTATACATAGTAGCGGTTCTGGGACACCACCACCATCCACCACCCCTTTTCCTCTGACCCGACCCCCCAAACGGGGCCGAGGTGGCCCTGCTAGTTTGTAGGTAAACTAGTGTGCCCATAGGCCAAGGTGTCTACACCGTTCGCATCTATCCACCTCTTTGAATCAAAGGGAGAGAGTGACACTTTGTTGACGTGGAGCCTATATATATTATGACCATCACTACATCTGTGCGCAGGTACAGGTCATGATAGTCGCCCGTGTTTTTACACCCGAACACGTTCCAGACCTTCAGTGCATGTTCATAGTCTGAAGCAGATAAACCATGCTCAGAAAGCTTGCTGTAGAACTCCTGGATTGGCGGCAGCGAGGCATCAAACTTATTCAAGCCATCCATAAACTCATAGGCATACACTCCCTTGCGCAGCAGCATCCGGCGTTTCGTTTCATCAGGCTCATGCTTAGCCGTCACTGCAAAGGCATCTGGGTTATTTGCAGACCCCAGCTTGTCAAGCGAGACCAGGAGGAACTGTGCACTGACAATAAAGCGTAACTGTCCGATCGATAGGGAAATAAACTTCTCCATATTGTTTGGGATGCAGTTGATCTTCCCTTCTACCTTGCTTATGGCCTGCATCAAGAGTCGGGAGTCATGGCCCGTAGGTTATGGAATACTACATGCACGGCCGTTGTCTTCGAATTCAACTGCAGCTTTAGGTTGCATGCATTGTGGGCTGCCCTGTATTTACCTGTTATATGACAATGGTCGCGGACGGAGTCCCCGCCCAGTTCTTTTATACACACATGACAATGGGTTGGCACAACGACGATGGTTTTGCTCTAGCTCACCAGGCTGGAAGAGGTAGCGAACGTCAATACTAGAGGGAAGCTTTTGCTCTTTGACCCCCAGCGGGCGCCCTCTTACGACGGAAGAGGGCTTTTGTGCAACTCGTTTTGCCTTTATAGCATCTTTAGTTTTTTTATCCAGTCAAGCGGGTCACCTCATTATATATCGCAGAGACTACAGCCTGAAGTCGAGAAACCCACTAAGTCGATCGTTTCCCAGAAACCCTTAACTACACGGCATACTGGTGTCCAAAGAGTCGTTCAGCAAGTGTGTGGTTAAACCGTTCCATTATAGCCTGGTCTCGATGGACATTCACACAGCCACGCCTGACCGAGACTCCATGTTTTGCTTGAAGCTGATTCACTACTGCTCCCATAAACTCCTGAAGTAGTTTAGGCCAATGCAGCAGTCCTCCCTTCTATATGCTTTCCAGTGCACCTGCGACCTCTTAAACTCTTTTGTAGTCAATGGCTCAGCCGCTTGTAGCGTGAGGCTACGTCCACCACTGTGAGGGCATACTTATAAGTCTGGCGTCATGAGGAAGAAATAAGTGATCGGCTTGGTAAACCTCTTTAGGCCCAGACTCATCAAATTTTGGTCTGGGAATGTGTTTTGGCATTGCCGGGTAGATTTGCAATATAGCTTGCTTTGTTAGCCAACCCCTGGCAACTTCCTCAGAAACCCTTGCGTCTGTTGCAAGCTGCTTGATAGCTGTAATGCCTTTCCTGTAACCCTTAGGACTATAGTAGATGGTTTGCATGCGACTATCCATATAAAGTAAACGCTCGAGTCTCCAAATGACCTAATTAGCAAGCCTGTATGCAACCAGTCCAGTTGCAGCCATACTCAGTATAATGAACGTCACCTCACCCATTTTTGACCATCTGAGGGCTCGTAGAAGTCTGAAAGCTGGGGCTCAGAGTCGAGCGGGTCGACGGGTTTACCAGTTATCATGAAGTACTCAGGCATTGCCTCGTCCACATCCTGAAAAGTATGCTCGGCATGTCCCTGGCGGTGCAATTGCTCATTGATGAAGTCAGCTCGCTCCAGGTCTGTAATTAGTTTTAGCTGGTGTTCTGGTAGGATTGGTAGAAACATACAAGCAATACCTGAGTATAGGTGCAGCACTGCCTGACCTAAATTGCGTGTCATGCTAGCGCCTAGCCAAGCCTCGTATCTCACATACAGCTTTGTGATTTCTTCATCAGTACGGTGATACACAGCTTGCTCGGGCTCTTGGAGTGACCCTCAACTATCCTCAAAGGCAGCAAAAGCCCTACAAGGCGTTGACCATGCAGCTGCTAAATCCGCAGTGAATTCAGAAATGAATTGTCTCGAAGCAGTGACTTTAACAGGTGGCACGATAGAAACAAGCTTCATGGAGGGCGTTCATAACGCTATAGAAGACATGGGTACACAAACTGATGGTCCGTCACTCAGGGAGCTTTTAGGGCTTGACAAGGCTATGCAGACCCAGCGGAGTGAGCTGTTCAACAACCTAGCTAAGATGACTGAACTAGATGGGGAGATAAAACAGCGGGAAGCTGAAATGGAGGAGGATGGGAGGGGTGATAGTCGAGCATGGAGATTCCAAGCCAATGAGCTTGCCGAGCTGCAGGATCTTGGTAGTGCCCGTATTGAGGCTTCCTCTGTAAACCAAAAAAATGCTGTGGACCCAAACCAGCCGCATCAGGGAAACGATTAACAGACTTCTTAACGAGGACACAACGCTAGCTTAGCGTGTACGCACCCTGTTCTGAGAGCAAGGGGTTACAATCGCCACCATCCTCACTGCGATTGGATTGGTAATCTCGACTCTGGTACTTGCTTGGACGGGTGGCGGGAGCACTAGTGCCACCCCAACACCGACGCCAGCTGATAAGTCCGTTGTAAAGGATAGAGTTGAGCTCCTTGGCAAACGTACTGAAGGGCATAGCCGGAAAGGCAGCAGCTGCCCTTCAGGGAATTACTGGCTCCATCGTATCATGACTGCTCAAGTTAGCTGTCGTTGATCCGTGCAATACCTGGGGCTGTAAACCCCTCAGATTTTTTCCAGTATGTAAGTACTCCAGGCAGTGCTTGCACCCGCTTGGTCTTGCTTTATGTAAACAATATGTAGCTTACCACCCTGAAAAACAAAGCCGTCTGTTGCTTTGTCAAAGGTTTGCCTGACGGATTCGTACAAGTGAGTGTTTCCATAATGAGCTATTGGCCTTACTACGTGTGTCTCGGGGTCAGTAAAGTAAACCCGCCCGAGGCCCTGGGCTCTACCTTTTATCCTCCAATCGGTATTTTCAGCAACACCGAACTCATGGCAGAGTTCATGGTAGATTCTCTTGTCAAAGGTATTATCAGTGGCTGACCATGTAGCGTCATCCGGTAGTGCTACCCTCATTTCGTTCAGAAGTCTCCAAATGGTGTAGTACACGTGAAACCTATAAAGAGTCCTTATTGGTGGTACTCCAGAGTTAAGGTGGTCCAACCCAGATACACCGCAGCCGGTGGTTACGCACCATACAACAAAATTTACCTGGTTCTGCCAGTATTGCATGTGGTTGGTTCTCCAGCCAACTACAATTTTATCGTCGCTTATGTTTGGCACCAAGTAGTGCTTAAACAGGTTTGAGAGCTCCACATTGAACGCCTCTGAACTGTTGTCCGCTTGCACCTGGATGAGGAGATGTGTCAGCTGCTCAGCTGCTATATGGGGTGGGTACAGCGGGCCCGGTTTGTATGTTTCATTTCTATTGAATCTGAAGGCTTGTTTATCCATAGTGCTATGTATCAAACTCTGATAAATGTTCAAAGCGGCGAGGCTGTGCTATTGCCAGCAGTGCAGGTGATCTATGTGTTGGCCTAACATCAATGACGTATACTGTGGGTTGGTATTAAATAGGAACGACTTCCATTTGGCGCTGTTACGCATTTAATACATACGAAGCACATGTAACAATGATAACAAAGTCCAACAGAGGGCGACACCTTACTGCGCACGTCATCATGCACTTTCCCCCCCTAAGTCTTTGCCTGGAAGTTACTCTATAAGGTGAAGGCTTGAAAAGTTAAGAGCTCAGGTCATCCTATGATTCACACCATTTGATAGTCCGAGTGCCAGGCTGGTCGGATGAGAGCACGGCCGCTGCGGGAGGTAGGAGGGCACTCCTCCTTGCCTGTCGATCTGGGAGTCATCAGGTCTGATGTGGCCAGCATGCGTCTCGGGGATGAGGGTCGGATGACAAGTTACGGTTGCTCGGGGTGGACGTCACATGGGCCTCGGGCAGGATGGGGTCAGTGGCAATCGGCGGCGCGTGCCTGGAAGGAGGCGTTGCTTGAGCTTATGGGGAGGCAGGCGGCGGGGGAGAATGAGCTCTCGTCACTGGCGTGTCTGTCACTGACGTGGTCGGGGGAGGAGTCAGAGTCGCCGGGATAGCTAGTCCTGGCCGAGTGGGGGTCGGCCCATCACGTTGGGGTCGATGGGTGAGGTCCTCGAGGATTGTGCGGCGAGCAGCAGGGAGAGCCACCGGGGTGTATTTTTGGAGGAATTTCCTATTTCGAAGTGTCATTCTCCCGGAGCCGTCGACCTTGATTATGTACTGGTCAAACTACTTAACTTCAATCACTCGCCCAGTTTTGTCCCACTTGTTGGGATGCGGCCCACACTGGTTTTGGACTCGGACGAAGTCGCCTACTGACAGGGGGGCAAGCTGTCGTGTGTGTTCAGTCCACCGTTCAGCACACCGCATGTGCCTGTTGCGGAGCGCCTCCTCACGGGCCACCAGATTTTCCTTCAAAGTCGTGTGGGGTTTGTATTTGCCTGGTAGGATGGGGCGGCCAAAGACACACGTAGCAGGTGACAGTTTGGTGTCTGGATCGGTTCCAGAACTGCAGGATGGCTCGTTGAGTGGCATCTGTGTCAAGGGTGCCATTGGCGTCAGTATTGTCAGTGATGAGACGTTTGACAGTTTTGACCCCTATCTCGACCCGGCAGTTGCTGTGGGGGAATGCCCCCGATGAGAGGCGATGGGGGACACCCCACGTACGCAGGAATTGGCGAGTGGCTGAGGCGATGAACTCAGGGCCACCGTCCGAGGAGAGTTCATCAGGGATACCGTACGTGGCGAAGCACCTCCTCAGTGCGGATCTGGTAGATGGCTTTGGTGATCCCGGGCCAGAAGACTGATGACTCGGCTCGCACGATCATCGACGTCGTGGCTTGATGGGCGGAGTGGAGCGCGGATAGGACTACCTGGCGGAGGCATGGGGGATCACGACACGGCCTTTGTACAGGACCACGCCCTCTGTTGTGTCTAAGTCGCCACGGTATTGGTAGTAGGGTCGAAGTAGTGGTGGCAATTCGTGGCGAGGCTGGGGGAGGCCGTCCTCGACGAGCGTCACGAGTAGGTATATATCCCCATCACTGGCTGTGGCCTCCCGGACCCGGTCCCAGATGATGCATTGCAGAGTAGCGAGGGAGGAGACGGCTGCTATCCCGGGCCTAGTCTTGGGGTCGAGACCCTCGTGGTTGATGTCCGGGGGCCATATGCCGGCCAAGAAATCGTGTCAAACAACTCGAGGGTCAAAAGCGCAGGCAACATCGTCGGGCAAGTGGAGCATCTGTGGTTCCTTTTCACCAGATGGGTTGTGGGAAACTGCATCGGCCACTCTGTTCCGAACGCCGGGAATGTGGACCATTCTAAACCTGTATCGGAGGGTTCTCTCTTTGAGGTTCCTGAGACGGCCGTTGGATATCGCCTCAAGTGAGCGGTCTCCGAGGATCTTGAGTAGTGGCAAGTGGTCGACTGCCACGATAAGGTCCGTACAACCAAGGGCGAAGAATCTGGCTTTGTCGAGGGCATCCGCCACTGCAAGGGCCTCCCCTTTGATCGATGAGTGAGTGAAGCGGCTTCCCACCAGAGTGATCTTCCATCCTTCCTGGCAACAGAATGGGGTCGTGCCCAGGCATTTGCAGTGTTTTTGGAACATCCAGAAGCCGTTTCCATCCTTTGACCCGTCGGTGGTGATGCAGGTCAGTACGGTTTTGTCGAAGATTTTCACCCCAGTCTCAATCTCCTTCGCAATCACGTCCTTGGATTCCTGGAAGGCCTCCTCGAGGCTTGTGTTCCAGGTGAAGGTGTTATCTGGCTTGAGGAGCTGGCGGAAGGGCAGCATGCGGTCAGCCATACTGAAGGCATAAGACACCTGGTTTACAAGACCGAACCAAGATCGGATGTCAGTGAGGTTGCGAGGCATTGGGAAGTCCTTTATGGCTCTCAGGTACTTCGCGCAAGGGCGCACACTGTCCATAGTCACTGTGAAGCCAGCGAACTCCACTTCCTCTTGGCAGAACACAAACTTGTCAGGGTTCAGGGTGATTCCGTTTCTGCCACAGATGTCCAGCCACTGTGCGGCCTGGTGAAAGCTGCTTTCGATCGTATCGGCCCACAGCAGGGCATCGTCGATGCACTTCGTCTTCTGCGGGATGTCTGATACAATCTCATCATAACGGCGGGAGTACCCATCTCCAGAAGCAATGTAGCCTTGGGGTGCTGTGCAGTATCGGTAGCGGCCCCATGGTGTTTTGAATGTGGTGAGGTGCCTGTCGTCAGGGTGGAGTGCAACACTGTGGTATCCATTCAAGGCGTCGAAGACGGTTTTCCATTTCCCATGTGGGGCGGCACGGACCTGGTGGAAGGGGGATTGCGTATGATGAGTTTCTCGGTTGGCGTGAGCATTGAGGGGCTGGAAGTCAACCGTACGCCGTGGCTTCCCCGTTTTCTTAGGACAGATCAACATGCGATGACACCATGTGACTGGTGTCCCTATCGGGACAGATTCAATCACGCCTAGTCTCACGTCCTGGTCGAGTCCAGCTTTCAAGTCGTCTTGCCAGTGAAGAGGGACTGGGATCGGGGTGTGGTGGGCTACAGGTCTGGCGTCAGGGTTGATCATGAGCCTGATTGGGGGGCCTGTCATCATGGGTAGAGGTTGGTGTTCGCATGTGTTGAACGCGCTATCCCTGTAGTGGTTGATCAGGAACACTTGTAATCTCTCCCTGTTGGCAGGCGTTGTTGGGAACGGTACTTCGGTCGGCACGAGTGGTGGCTGCCTGCGCTTGGGACAGTCACATGGGACGGTTGTGCCCGTGGGGCATGCGGTGCTCATCGATACATCAGTGGATTGTCGGGTAGTACAAGCATGATGGACCTCCCCGATGGAAGGAAATGATTTGGAGATCATCCCTAACTGTTCGCAAGCCTCGCGACTGAGGAAGATTTTGTCAGAGTTGTCCGTTACATACGTGATTTGCCGTGTCTCGAGCAGGTGACCTGGCTTGCCCGATCCAGAGAATCGGAGGATGACAGCTCCAAGGATGTTAATGCCATTCTCGTTGGCAGCATGCATTCGCATGGTGACTGGTATCAGGTCATGGCTCCGTAGACCTAGTCGGTAGATTGCCTGCAGCCCGACGAGGCAGCTCTGGCAACACCCGTGTCTGCCATTACCGGCAGAGATACGGATTTCGTTGGGGTTAGCAGATCAAAGCCAAGGTCCTTATAGTCCTGTTTGTGGGCTGCGACATTCAAGCGAATGTAGGGCTGGGCTCTTTGATGGTCTTCTCAACCAGACGTCGCGCAGGTTACTGTATAGGTGGTGGCCCATGGCAATGGGGCTTCCATGGTGACGACCAATGGCCTTGACGGTGCATAACTCACTGAAGACCGCTGCCTCCTGGTCGTAGGCCTCAGTAGCTTTGCTGCTAGGCTTTGGATTATCCTTGCTGCGACACAGGCCTTCGGTGTGGTGGTCCCTGTTGCACAGTTTGCATCTGTGGTTATACGCAGGACACTCCTTGGCCCTGATGTGAGGTGGCGCACGCTTGCCATGGCCCCGGCCTCCGCAATACCAACATGTGGCTGGCTGCCTTTCAAGCTGGCTCCCCTTTGAATCCGGTCTTTTCCCACTCAATTCCTGCATTCTGGAGCGGCGGTAGGCACTGTGCATCGCGTTGGCTCCCTGCGCATCGAGCAGTCTGGACGCAGATCTCTTCCCGGACTCTTTGGCCTCAACGAACGAGAGCATTTCTTCCAGCGACATGTCCTGCTTTTTATCACCAAGCAGATCCAGCTGGATCTCCTGGTCTGCAATGCCACGGGCGAGCACATCGCGTAGTATCGCCTCCGTGAAGTCTACGTCAGCCCCACAGCCATCGGACGAGCATATTGTCACATATTTGCTTGTCCTTTGATTCGAGCACCAAATGACCGGATGGGCTCATCGCGGTCTTGTGACATGTGGTGTAGCGTGACGCGGGCGACCATGATATTTTCTCGCCGCACCGCCAGTGCTTCCATTGCTGTGAGTGCCTCCCTTTCGGTCTTAGCTGTGAGCGAACCTCCCGCAGCGCGGGTCAGGTCCTTACGGAGCTGATCGTCGCAGCACTCAAGGAGTTGAGAGACGACTTCCGGGCCCGTCAGTTTCTTCCCTTCACGGTATTCATTCCATCGTGTAACGAAGTAGGCCCATTCCTCGCTGGTTCCAGCAGCCGAGATACATGGGCGTTTCAACTTCTCCGCCTTTGCGGGTCCGGCGGCAGATGTGGCATGAACTTGGGCATGTATGTTGAGAAGGGCAGCGATTACAGCACCATCATCGACCTCAGCAGTCTCAAAGTCACAACCGGGGAGGGGGCATTTCACTTTAACCATTTTGCAGTGATCCCACCGTTGGGCTACAGTCGCTAAATGTCTTCAAAGTTCGACTGACCTCAACTGGTCCGTTTGTTGTGGTTAACTGTGTGGGCGATAATAGGGGTAGTTGACTATGGCTCACGCTGCACTGTCTTGAGGCGGTCCTGTCAGCAGCGTCGAATGCTCATTTACGTGGTTGGGGCTCTTGTTGCCCTGACTTGTTATCATAAATAGGAACGACTTCCATTTGGCGCTGTTACGCATTTAATACATACGAAGCACATGTAACAATGGTAACAAAGTCCAACAGAGGGCGACACCTTACTGCGCACGTCATGATGCACTAGGTATGACATTGAATCAAATATGACTATAGTATGGCGGTAAAGGACTGTAAGGTGGTGTCCATTTGATACCTGGCCTGCGGAACTTCAAACTTATGCAAGAAGTATTTACATATCTAGGTCTTAGTTTGGAGGTTGATGCTTTAGATGAGATTTATTACCCTCTCAGTTCCTGATGGGGCTTTACGATGTCACGAAGGTGTGTTAAAAATATTGGGTATTGATAACGGTGTGGGTGGAGAATGGCTTACTTGATGTAGTTATAAAGGTGACCTGCCCATCAACTTTAGCATCTTTAACCCACTTTATGTCCACCTTAATCAAGTCAGTACCACGCACAACATGCTTGATGGTGCGCCCACTATGCTCCTTGTAGTTGTTGGCTTTGACGGCGGCTCTATTGGCGATATAACAACCACAAACATCGCTAATCCTGTGTCAAAACGAGTTACTTGCGGAGCTGTGAACGAGTTAAAGGTTCAGTTAAGGAATAATAAGGGAAGTCTATTGAACAATCACGAACTTCCTGTTAGTGTTGTTCTTCAATTTACAAGATGTCAATAAAAGCGAGTATTTATGGAACTCAACAGAAAACGGATCAGGGCACCGACCTCTCTGAATATGCAACAAACACATATGTATCTATTGGTGACTCACAAAAAAAAGAATAAAGTTTGCGGTACTATGACTGGATACCTTTAAATTGAAGATAATAAAATATATGGGTTGGGAGACCCGATTTCACCGAAGGATGCTGCTAATAAAAAGTATGTTGATGTCAAACATAGACAGCAGAATAGGGACCTGAGAGAATACGTAGCTGAAAGGACGAAACCCCCCATTACTATTTGGGCAGAAGCAAGTGGTGCTCTTCGACATGGATATGAGTGGTCGTTTGGTGATGGGGCCAGGGGTCGAGACTCACGACTAAAAGTGATCTGTCCCCTATGTTATGGTATCATGAGAACACTACTTGTTGAACGTACCCCGTACGTTATGATCGCTTGTGCGCATGTTCAATAAAGGCTTCCTACTTCCGCCATGATGGTGTCACGCTTGTTTTGATACCCTAGACTAAAGACTCTACTGAGCAAGCATAAACTATTAAATACTACAAACAGAGCACGGCATGACAATCACACTGAGCATAAATATGCTGCTATAATAACCACAAAAAACACAAAGTACACATGACTGTTGATGCGTAGTCTGCTTATAACCCGAAGTAGAACTCGGCGGGAAATCGACAGGGCATACCTCTATTTGTCTATCCCTAAAGACAACCTCGTGGCATGAACTGTCGTCCCTCTGGGACATCAGCTAGAGCCACTGACCTAGCGCGTTCCTTATGATTAACTACTGGTCCTAGAGAGAAGGGGTGTGGCGCATGTTATACAAGACAGTTGCTAAGAAATTGTACAGACAGCTCAAGCGCCGCGATCTGGTCTGGAATTGGTTCTAAATTCGCCATACCAGCCAGTAGGCCATTCATCCTGGGACAAGATCCTGCAGGCAACCTGAATGTTGGCCATGATACTTACTGATCTCGTCAAATCTGTGGCTATGGTAACCATTCGAGCTTCACGTGAATAAAACCTAAATCACTTAAATAAGTGCGAATCATATTTTCCGAATGCCTATGCTGACTGCCCCATTCTATGATCACCATCGGTGGAACACATATCATGAAAATCAAACGATTTATTGAAATATGGGGGAGTTTGGTTAACAACAGGTGTGTTTTTGAATGCGACACACTATATCCATGATATGAGGATTATATGAATCGACCAGGGACATCGACTTATTGCGTCTGGTACTATGTTGTCTTTCCCTTTAACATGTATCACTTCATATTGAAATTGCTGTATGAATGTGACCCATCTTGCTAGTCTACCCTGAGGCTGCTTTAACCCTTATATCCATTAGAGGGCTGAATGGTCAGTATGTAGCTGGAATGTCTGTCACTCAAGATACACCCTGAAGTGTTGAATACCACATACTATGGCTAGAAGTTCCTGCTCTGTAGTGGAATAATTTGATTCAGATTTAGTGAGGCCTCTCCCTGCAAACCTTATCGGTTGTAGCTTGCCGTCTATTTCCTGGCTAAGACATGCGCCTAAACCTAGCTTACTAGCGTCAGTCGATAATATGAAAGGTTTGCCGAAATCGGGAAAAGCTAAAACCTGGAAACCTTTTTCAAGGCGTCAAATGCGTCTTGGCATTCTGGCGACCACGTGAAAGATTGATTCGTCTTAGTTAAAGCATATAGAGGGCGTGCAATAATTGTGTAACCACTGATGAACCTTCTGAAGAAAAAAACCCGTTAATCCCAGGAAAGCACCTACGTCTTTCAGTTTTGTGGGGGGCGGGGTAGGATTCGATTGCCTCTAATTTGTCAGGGTTGAACAGCATGCCCGCTGGTTGTAAAACATGGCCAAGATACTTAACCTTCTTCACAGCAAACGAACATTTTCTGTGGTGTAGCTTCAGGTTGGCATCGCGTAAACGAACATATATTTCCCGGAGATGTTTAAGAAACAACAGATGTCATCGATGTATGCCCTGGCGTACTTGTATTGTATGTTACGCAACAAAGAGTCAATGTGGGATTGGAACACGCTCGGCGCGTTCCGTATGCCCAGGGGCATCGTTTGATACCTGTATTTCCCCAAAGGTGTGATAAACCCAGTTATGACCCTGGACTCTGGATCTAAGGGGATTAGATGGAATCCCAGAGTGCAATCAAGAATTGAAAAGTACTGGGGTTTATTTACACCTGCATAATCTAACACTTCCTCTAACGTGGGAATCCTAAGAACTTTAAGGATCGTAACCGCATTAAGGCCTCTGTTATCAATTACATGCCTGATTCGTTCGTTCGTTTGTTCTAGTTTAAAGCCGTTTTTGGCGATTAAGGCCATGTGCGGCTATAAACATGTCTGAGGCTGCCGCCAGCTTTCATAACTACAAGGGCCGGCGAGGCCCAGGCCCCGTCATGAGCTCCCTCGATTAGCCCTTGTTAGATTTGTTGGTCGATGATTTTGTCTATTTCCTGTCTGCCCCGAGAAGTCATTCTATAGCGATACTTATGAACCTGAGCAGAGCCCGGGAGATTCTCAATTTTACACGAAGTTTTATCGGTCAACCCTAATTCCTTGGTTATTGGATTGACAAAACAGTCGGAGAATTCTGCTACCAGGTCTTAAAGCTGTTGGCGCTCAATCTCCATATCAGAAACTGGCTCCAGTCTACATTTGGTACATAGCTAGTATCTTGTGAGGGCAAATGGTATGCATTCAATTGAACATCATCACTTTCACCAGCATTCATAGTGTCATCAATTTTGTACTGGATGGTTTCTACATCATTGTCCAGGTGATCAAATGTGGTAATTCCTCGTTATGCCGCTTGTGTGACGAGTTAGCATGCACCCTCAAGTTGCTGGAAGCAACAGTCGACAATGTCACTATGAGAAATGCATATGGTATGAGCAACAGAAGAACACCCCATACGCTCGGATGTATATAAACCCTAGGGTTTGTTCGTCATAAATGAGTGAGAACAGTATGTTCATAAATGCTTACAAAGAAGCACATATAGTTATTCGATAATTGACGTCAGTCCTATCACACCAGCTGTATCATAGGCAACGGCATGTTATGGTTAATCATGATGTTAATATACCGTTATGATGCCCACAATAAGACGTCTTGAATGGTTGGGTTTTGCTGTCGGTCGCGATGTACTCATTATCAGTGACGGCAGCTAGTAAGCATGGAAGGATGTAATTCTATAGCTAAACCCTACTCAGTGTCTACGACCGATCACTCTACGCCAGTGTCTGATCAAAATAATGGTAAGGGTAATATTTGGGTATTACACAACGAGGTGATATCGCGACGGTGATGGATGAGGATGATTGTGATGCTTGGACAGCTCCGCCATTTAACGTGAGGAACCAGTCAGGTTGTCACACCTTGGAATCGAGCCCACAACCTGCCAGTCAAAAGGCGACGTTGTTTACCACTACGCCACGAGAAACGGGAAGTGTCTAATCAATACAACTGCGCTACGCCAGTGTACAACTAATTGAATAACCGGATGACCGTGGATGGTACTACAAATCATCATATGTAAATCACATGGCGAGTCAGTATTCTGCATATATCTAGCTGTAGTAGACCGATAAGTAAATCCTGACAATGTATATATATGTAAAGCCATATCAACATCTGTTAATGTAAAACGTAAAGGTCAAATTCTAATTGATGTCGCTTTATTAAATTGGTGGGTCATCCATAGGAACCGGCTTCATTCGGCGCTTAGTCATAATACAACGGAAGTGATGCATTGTGGGGACAGAAGCTTCTGGGTAACAAGGGATATCTCGATTAATCCATCAAGGAAAGGAATAAATGTCAAGCCGATTTCCTGTTTCAACACATTATTTACTTTATTGGTAACACACAAATCGAATTCCCTTAAGGAATAACATTGGTCATTTGGACCTTACAATTAATCTTGATAATAAATATCCCAGCAGATTGCTTTGTCAGTCAATCCCATCCAATCCTGCGTTATCATTACTTTTGAAATGACCCAACCTACTTGTTAAATAATCGCTAGATTATAAAATCACCCGAATCGAGTCCACCACATTAATACCTAGAGATCACAAGCTGTACAACGCAACGAAATATAACCCAGTCGATACCACACCTACTGCGATAGGACCGTATTCAGACATAGACGGAGTCGTGCAGAACCTCCTGGGATCTAATGGTCTTTTCTCAGGCTTTATCTGTCTGTGCTGACTTGAACGGAAAGCAATTTCAACATGGACATAAATATTTGTTCTTGCACATGTCATGGACCGCATGGAAAAGGCCATTGAGCTTGTTGGTAATCTGCCCTCAGAGAGTCGTATTCACAATGACAAATGCACATAGCAATGATTGGGTGGGCACGAACGATAGCAAAATGGTTTTCGTATTGGGAGAAATGCATAAAACATAAGGTTGATTTTGTTCTGTTGCAGCTCTATACCACAAACTCATTATCTTTACAGTTAGAGAATATAATAAATCATGATACATTGTTGACAGGTAGTATGTGGGCGGAGTCATCGTATTGATAGCAGATGTTGCAGTCAGTACCGGGTATAAGGGGCGGGGCCAGGTAGTATGTGGGCGGAATCATCGTATTGATAGCAGATGTTGCAGTCAGTACCGGGTATAAGGGGCGGGGCCAGGTAGTATGTGGGCGGGATCATCGTATTGATAGCAGATGTTGCAGTCAGTACCGGGTATAAGGGGCGGGGCCAGGTAGTATGTGGGCGGAATCATCGTATTGATAGCAGATGTTGCAATCAGTACCGGGTATAAGGGGCGGGGCCAGGTAGTATGTGGGCGGAATCATCGTATTGATAGCAGATGTTGCAATCAGTACCGGGTATAAGGGGCGGGGCCAAGACCACGAAATCGATCGGTGCAGATAAGAATCTGCTTCGTGAGCAATTACCCTCGTCGTTATCAGCGTTGCTTGTCGACGTTCAGTGATTTTTTTGTGTGTAGGGTCACGTGACCGCAGTGACACATGATTAAAATGTACAATACTTGCTCATGACATCTGTTGCGCATGCATTCTGGAGTAATTCTTTCATCCTTAAAAAGCATAGATAAGGTTGAATCATGCTATATCATGATTCAAAGGCGTCCTAACCTGACCATAACATACCATGTCACCTCATGGATTGATGAAGCTATTACCATCGAAACGAATGCATCAGAAGCGAATATGTCCAGGTGATACATGGCCATCATCACGTTCGTTGGAATGTTTTAATATCAGATTCATCGCTTGATGGATATGTGCTATACAGTGACCCCCGCCAGTGGGAGTGATCTACCGCCTTCTAGTAGGTAGGCGTAGGTGATTGCGATTTAGAATCTGCGAACTAGACTAAACCCTTTCTCACCCATTCAATGCGTCAATTTCATAGGAATGGATGCAGCGTGTTTACAAGGCAGCTGCTATGAATCGACAGAGTTCACACACACGACTTTATTATAACCAACTAACTTTACCCAGGCTATTTTATTTTGAAGGCTCCTCAGAATACGATGTAGCTGCCAAGATGACTGAAAAAGCCTGACTGGTCATTGCTTCGTCATCTTGGCCTCCCTTTGTTCATCACAGAATGGCATCATTTGTACTACATATAGACTATGCAGATGATGTAGAGGCTAAGATAAATGCTCTAGCTAAGTCAACGTCTAGCTTTCATTTTAGAACTGAAATTAATCCAGGAAAAATTTGTAAACATCGACGTCGCTTACTCAATTTTCCCCATCAAATGAATTAATCGTAAGATAACAATTCTTCCTACTGGTTATTATAAGTATATGATTATACTCATCTGTGTTAGCACGTTGACCATCATTGCAGCGATTAACCAGCCCATTACAGTCGAGCGGCATTCGGCGATGTTAAGTCTACATTTATGATTCCTACCTGGCCATAGTAAGATTTGGTGGCTTCATCCTAGCATGTTAACTATGTTACTATGCTTCGACGCTCTGCCGCTCATGGTGACTTCATCCTAGCATGTTAACTATGTTACTATGCTTCGACGCTCTGCCGCTCACGCAAGCATCCCCGCTATATGTCTACCTACCAGCTCCTAACAGCCTCATCCTACATAACTAGCCTCTCTGTAACTCGGCCACAGTATTTGAGGAATTAGGGGATGCGAATGTGGATTCATCAAAGTCAGTTACATTAGACCTGTTAGAGAAATCGGTCATGATTTACTTAGCCATGGAAAGCAATAGCGGTGCTGCAATATATCAAAATATTACGTGAATGCAAGTGGCAATAACTGAGCAACATCTGTGGGCACATGTTACAGCCGCACGCAAATCACCATAGTCGTTGTTAGGAATCTGCCCTCAGCTAGTCATATTCGTGATTGCAAAAAGGCGCCGATTGAACTGCGTGCGGCTCGAAAATGACGCTCTAGTTGTCCGTTTCATGTTAAAGCTCGGTAGCACAAAAACAGTTTCCTAACAACATCCTTTCATGGCACTATCTAGCGGGCAGTGAGCGGTAGATTCTATATCATGATGGTCGCATTGCTTGGTTTTTCAGAGCAATCATTATGGTACGTAACACACGACTGAGATCACGAAATCACCAACATTCTCTTTTCGACGTGAGAAATGCTCCTATTTGACAAAAGTTAAACGATATTCCATTTTCATTGTATGAAATTTGTCTTTTGAAACACACCAGCTGAACATTTAATGAGGCATCACCTCCAATATGAATTATCTGTAGAATGATGATTACAACTGGAGGAGACCTGTCCAGGAGGATCTATGACCGTCTGTAAGTTGGTTTGGCATATTTCGTTTGTGGCTCATCCCTCAAGGGTAGTTGTCAACGGGAGTCATAAACTGCATAATCCATCAGGTACAGTTCTAATTATTTGCTTATGAACGAGAATATAGTGTTTCGGTCTCAAGAATTTAAATATTGCGAAGGGTCATATTCCTCATACAGCGGCTGCATCTTCATTGAGGCGCCTACTGTCTTTTCAACAGCAGCATCAGTTATTAAATGACTCCATTTATCACATAGTATCCTGATGTCAAAATTGTTGAGGACGAGCGTGCTTAAAACAGGCCGCTGCAACACTCACTTACAAAGGCGTCCACAGCAATATCGTTTCACCAGTAGAACTCATGACCGCAACCATCTTGACAAAAATGTTACAGTGGTATTTAGCCGCTCGTCACTAACTGCCGCAGCGTTGCTTATCAAATAATCACACTATTGAAGATAAAGGTATGAATTCTGTAACTGGTCGCCTCGTCACCTATTTATAGTAAAACTGTCCAACCTTGTTAATAGGAAATCATGCGTGATTGAAATCACAATCAATCAGTGATCTTTATGTTGTGGGTTATTTTTTGTTAGCAGAAACCATAGTTCTGAATCAGCGTGGCGGTGTGCTATTTCCTCATTGACTTGGTGCTGCTATGCCTTGTAAATCATCATAGTTTTTTTCTAATGTAAAGCTACCTTGTCTAAAGTGTCAATGCCCCCTGGATTCGATTATAATAAACGGCATAATTGCCTTATGATAAGATCGTTTGGCAGAACCAATGACAGATGATGTGTAAATAAAGACCTTCTTTTCCATGAAATTGGATAAGGTTCCTATTATATCCATTATAATTGCGAGTGAAAATGTGAAATCACAGCTAAAATGCACATTGCCAAGGGGGGCATTCTTTGGTATTGGTATTGAGCCATTACCATGAGGCCAATCTACTTCGCCTGATACAGGATAGCGAGGATTGAGTATGAGTATTTTGGCCTATTTTTTGCATGTTTGCATGCGTGTGTAAATGTATGTCCAAATGGCACAATGACAAAACTACTCTGATCCGTACCTATAAGATCAATTCAAAGAACTATATAAGATCAAATGTAAAATTTGAAGGACCACTGCCACGTGCATGTGTCAAAGGTGCCCATGCTAACAGCGGCAACTCACATTAGTGAATTTATTCAGCAACCTTGACATAAATAGACCTGAAAGATAAAGCCACTAGCACTACGTTCAACTTAGCATAAGAGCAAGTAAATGGACAATATTCCACAGTTAGGCTAAAACCCCGGGGGATGTGTGATCAACGGGAAAGGCTGACTGCGGCGAATCGTACCTGTTACATTTGTCTTTATTATGACACCTATATTGCCGTAATCCATAGATATTGTAAGCTGTACATTTAGCGACTGATTCATGGCCGCCGCTGAGATACGCCATAAAGGCACAATGAACTGCCAGAGAGACGTGAGTATTAGTTTTGTTGTAATCGGCCCTTGTGTTAGTATAAATCCATTCAAGAATAATGTGGATTAATAAGGATTTGTAAGGGATGAATTCTTGTAAACTTACGGACACATTTGAATGATATGCGTGTGAGATAGATGTAACTATGTCGCGAGGCACCCCAACACAATGGGGGGGGGGGGGGGGTGGGGCTTAGTTGTACCGTGGATAAGAGCGAGAGGTCTGATGTGAGGGAGAACCTGTCAAGGTGATAAAAACTGCCATCAAGGTGTTTTATCGTGAGAATATGAATCCTGTACATCCACCTGATAACAGCTGGGTGGGTACACCAGGTGCAAACGAGACATTACTCTCGCGGTAACAGACATTACTCTCGCGGTAACAGACATTACACTCGCGGTAACAGACATTACACTCGCGGTAACAGACATTACTCTCGCGGTAACAGACATTACACTCGCGGTAACAGACATTACACTCGCAGTAACAGACATTACACTCGCGGTAACAGATACGTTATGATGAACACAATTCAATATGCCCCTAATGATCGTGTTCATCTATGATTCTACATATGAAGCATAATTGACTTCAACTCACCCTCTTTGGGTCACGCGCCTACTTCTGTAATTGAGGATCCAGCCCTGAGGCAATTGCATAGCGTACCAACAATGTGAAGCCACGCTGTGATATAATAATAATGGTAAATCTATGGCCATGACTTGCTGTTGATTGGTTATGATAACTTCTCGGTGATCGGTCGTCTACCGGTGCCACCACACTGGAGCCTCAACCACATCAAGCCAGATTATATTGACTCCTGTCATAGTATCACTGTTATGGGACGGACCTTGGAGTCGCAAATAGAATTGATATTGGTTCACAAAAGTATTTTACGATCAGGATTGCCTGTGCTCGTGACTATATAACGGTACTGTCGTTCGGATGTCTGACAGCAAGGGATGGAAGCATTGCATATTTGGTGAAGGAAAGCACGTAACATGGTATCCAGCCTAGTGCCGCTTCGTGTGCCTGAGCTGCAATGGCTTGTGGGCTTATAAAGACAGCAAGGAGGTATTGTGACGCTCTCCGAATCAGGAACGCTTGGTGCTCAAGTGCTTAAATTAACAAGTATATAATGTTGTTCTTTGCCGTTATTCAAAACAATGAAAATCCGTATCAGGTAACCCCCATTTCTGACTACTGCGAAGCAACAAACATGACCCACAACCTCCCACGCATATTACTACACGCGAGTGACTTCAATAGTTACGTCATGGTACAAACGGAAGCATAATACAGCCACCTTGATCAACGCCACCGTGCATGTACTCACTTGAACCAATCACAACCATCACTTCATCACACTTCCTATCAGCAACCATAAATATCCTCTCCGCTCGCTCTATGCTAACGAGCAAAGGAATCGCATTTTTCCATTAGGCCCTGCGTTAGACTAAGGAGGGTGTGCAATTTGAATAGCGGCAAATGTGCGATAGCATCCGACCCCATAGGCCGCTTAACCTTAGAGAAATAGCTTGGTAAATGTGGCAGATATCTGGGATGAGATGATTACCTTGCATAGCGGTTGCCGCATTCATGGCAATACAGCCAGAAACAAATCCTCAAATGCAATGCTCGGCGCAGGGGAATTCCTTGTGGATACCATGTAAATATATATATATATATATATATATATATATATATATATATATATATATATATATATATATATATATATATATATATATAGATATATATATAGATATATATATATATATATATATATATATATATATATATATATATATATATATATATATATATCTATATATATATATATATATATATATATATATATATATATATATATATATATATATATATATATATCTATATATATATATATATATATATATATATATATATATAACCATGGGACAACAGAACCAGTTGCTCTAGGACTGTTTCATGTATCACGAAACACCAATTATTGAGGAGAAGCGAGTTGACCGCCCCATCGTTCGCTCGGAAAACCTACCCTTAACTATTGGATGAAAACACATTTATCCTTGTGCCTCTAATAGTTAGGGGAAATATCCATGCCGGTTGAGGGCTCTCGCTGGACCTTGGATTCAAGGATAATGTAGCAAAGTCTTATTAAGCATTAGCATGGCTGGCTTGGCCAATGCATGGCAACAACCCAGTATTTTGTGCAGTGATTGTGCAGTGATTGGTGCATAAGCAGCCACACTGAGGCATCAGACTCTTTGAGCTACTATCATGTTATTCCATGTCAAGAGCATTTCTCAGTGAGCAATGAAAAGACTAACAACAATTCTTGCTAACGTGTTCTCTTTCGTGATCATGATCGGACTTCATGCAAGCTTCACAGACAATGCCACATAAGTCCACATAGTGTCACACATGCAGACATCTACTCAAACACACCCACATAGTGTCACACATGCAGACATCTACTCACACATGCAGACATCTACTCAAACACGTCCACATAGTGTCACACATGCAGACATCTACTCAAACACGTCCACATAGTGTCACACATGCAGACATCCTACAAATAGTGTCACACATGCAGACATCTACTCAAAAACGTCCACGTCCACATAGTGTCCACACACATGCAGACATCTACATAGTGTCACAAAACACGTCCACATAGTGTCACACGTGCACATCTAGTGTCCACATAGTGTCACACATGCAGACATCTACTCAAACACGTCCACATAGTGTCACACATGCAGACATCTACTCAAACACGTCCACATAGTGTCACACATGCAGACATCTACTCAAACACGTCCACATAGTGTCACACATGCAGACATCTACTCAAACACGTCCACATAGTGTCACACATGCAGACATCTACTCAAACACGTCCACATAGTGTCACACATGCAGACATCTACTCAAACACGTCCACATAAACACCTCACCAATAATGCACAATTTTTCCTCCCGAATCGTTTCTTGCATTCTCGCTGTTAGTGCTCGTATTTATAAAACATCGGTCACCCGGAATCTGCTTAATGCCGACATTTAGCCAATCTGGTCGCTTGTTAATTTATCTAGGGATATGTAACTAATTCCACAGCAGTGCTTTGCTAACGAGAGAGCTGTCATGAAATAATGCTGCCACATGAGTTAATACTCTCTTACGCCAAGTAATTACTTAACAGCATACATGTAGACGTGACTACTTCCTTGCAGCTGGTCCACAATGTTACTCTGCTCAACACCGCATTTACAATAGAAAATCCCATACTCTTCATATTGCACAGAGGACACTTTGTGTGCTTGAAAGCAATATGAATGTGATTTTATACATCTGCTGACGCACTTATATTATTATTTTTGTATTGCAATAAAGCATCATGTCACAGAGTCACAACACTGAATACTATTGATCATCCAAACTGTCTCATCACATATCCTGATGGTAATGGCGGACGTTTGGAATCATTGGCCAATGACAATAGCCACCCCTATTTGGTGTGGACCTGCTACTGCTATAGTAGAATATACAGCAGCGGTTCTAGCTCACTTTCAGTCCGAATACGCATTCCCACACCAACCGAGCTGGCTCGATTTCATGGTTGATCCAAGGAACACACATGTAGGTTTTGTGATTTACACGCAGATCAAATAGTTACAACATTTAGGGGCTGTTTTCAATGCCCCATTATCGACAAATTAATCGATAATTTTGTATTCCCAGTACCACAAACGGGTTCTCATCGAGACAATACCTGCACAATAATTGGTTACATTCATTAGCATACTGCATTCAATTAGCATTTTTGTCCGATTAAATCAATGATGAAACGGTCTCGGAATATAGAATGTAGACCATAGTGGTACGTTTTGTTGTAGCGTGTGATAACATAACAGGAGATATGTACTGCGAGGAGGATTATCTAACCTACGCTGTCTCGTGACAAGGTAGGTTTATTTCGATGTACCATATAGGTAGAGAAAAAAATAGACGACAAAGAGTCTTAATTTATAACCTTTCCATATATTTTGCAATTGACACGAATCGTTTCAACAAGCGGAATAAAGTAAGCATTTGAAGCATCTAATATCCTATTTCATGTTAATATTGTTCGGTTGATCCACCACAATGCTGTTCCCCAGAAGCTTATAAGACGTATTTATTGCAGGATCAAACGCCAAGTAGGACTAAGCAACCACTCCACAATGGTTATAAAGGTCCACATGTGCCATAGACGACCTCGGGCTAGAAAACCTTGCGAAATGGGTCCAACGCATTACGATTGCATGTATTGAAAATTGCCGCACTCAGCAACTACGCAAAATTGTCAAGGTTGTGTGATCCGTGAGCAGGGGGTATCTGTGGTAGTTACCCAAATGGAAATCGATATCTATATTTACACGAACCGGTCCAGTATCTGTATCCATGTATAGCGTAGTAGGTAGTTCATAGTCAAGGTAAACAATGACGGCATCTGTACTTTATTACACTAATTATGAAAATCAATCCGTCTCCCTCCAATTAAAGCTTCATGCCTTAGCCACAGCTAATGCCATAGCTATGAAAGTGACATATCCATGAAAACGTCACCTATTTTTTATTACGGTCTGATGAAAGCGCAACGTTATTGTCCGATGAGAGAGATATGAGTGATGGCCTCTCGCAAACCTAGCCTTTGTATTTTCTAGAACCACATTTAAGGGTGCTACATTTTGCAAGTGGTACATCATACGAGCATTACAAAAACGCCGAGTATTTTGCTTATCGTGCCTCTTGTCGACATTATGCTTCTATATCTGACTCCGTCATTATCCTCAGTTTAAGCTTCTTATCACATTTACGGTGAGTGTTTTATTCCTTCCTTTGTCATTGAACATTTTTCAGGAATGCAGAGATAGATGGAATGTCAGCCAGAAAATTGCAATACGCACCAACAATTCTAAGATAAAGCGGGATGTATTGCCTCATGCGATAGACTTATGCAACCACACTGTGGTCGTTCCCAAATTGCACATTTGACTGATGGCTTTTTATAGAATCATTTATGCTGTACCTGATTTCATAGATGTGGTATGAAACTGTTTTTTCTAGGTTGCATAATGATCTGTTCTTGGCTACAAATTTCTCCCATCATAACTGCATGTTTTTGATTACTGCATCACGTGTTGGCTCGAACATGGACAGCAGCATTGTATTTCCAATGTCTGATTGAGAGGGTTGTAAACATATAAACTTTTGGGGAAAATAACTCTTGACATGGCATCAAACACAACGCCTAATGTCGCTTCGTGTGTAGATACCAGTACATATAAAAAAACCTATAATAGATCATGCAGGAATGACTAACACAATGCGACAGTCTGCTGTGGCGCTGTGCATAGGTGCTGCTTCAAATGGGATTCCAACTTACAAATATTCCCAACAATAATTCGGGACATCTTGGTGGTTATAATTACATTCATTAACCAAAACCAGGATGTAACATGGAGCTCTGTTTGCGTACATCCTACAGTACACATGATATATTTAGGAATGTGAGCTAAAAGATCATAAACAGAGCCGATTTTTTGTTTGTGCAGATGGAAATGATTAAATTGTAAATGCAAAATTGTGTAAGATTTTCCTCAAACTGGCAGCATCAATCTGCTGTCGTTGTTAAGGTTATCCTTGGTGCACACTTTATCGTCTATAGGCCGTAGTTTGTATTTACTGCGCTATGCTTTTTGGACGAAATCGAAATATTACTACATGGCATAATATGATTTGATATCATCTTTGATATTTGATTAGAGCCGAGCCACTAAACCGGTTCATTCATAATGACAGCATGATCAAGAGACGAACGAAAACCTCAGTTATCGGTAGCAATGACACGCAAGTGCTTCATTACGATGCTACTGTGGCGTGACATGCTGAAATGTTAATGAGCAAGGAGCAGAATCGGCCATTTGGGAAGATGAACATATTTCAACCTGGTTGGGTTCACACAGCATTGTTAGGGAAGCATTGCTTCTTACTTATATGCATTGTACCACGACTGTAATACATAAATAAAATGACTTGGTCTGTAAACAATGTGCACATCTTGCTCAGATGCTGCTGTAGCCATGGCAACACACTAATATCCCATTCCGAAAATGCAGAGTGTGGATTAGAGGGATCACACATTGAGCGTTAGAGATTAGTCAACGTCGACTCACTTTTTGGCAAGCTGTGGTGTTTTCGGAGGATTACTTAAGCTGAAATGGTGTTTCAAAAGCAGCGTATAGTTACCCAATAATTACAGCATGGATAATTATAATATGATTAAATGCCTAATTATATCTTTACCAATCTGTCATATTGCCATTGTTGCTTGACTATTGCGGACGTATTTCATGCAGTATTCTTAAACACATATATTCATACATGTGCATATGCTGCAACTAGTACCTACAGTGTAGCATTGAGTTCTAGATTCGACCCTGGTCTGTGATCCGTTCTCATTTATTACAGTCATACCTCAGTTGGTATTCTTCTGGTTGATATAGCTGCACAAACCGTTTTCTACCCTGTTTAATCAAAGGCTGTTGGGTGTCTAAATTCAAAACAATACACAATGACTCCTGCAATAGACTAACAAGTTCAATAAAATTATCGCCATTCTGTTTTCATGGCTGCTGGTGTGTACCACTCGACGACCTATAATACGGGTGCCAGCCAGCAACGTTCAACTTATTCCCAGCCGCTTGGAAAGGGAGATAACAAGCAGAAGTCACCATGTATTTTGGGATAAATAATGTATTCCGGGTTCCTGTAGATAATCATTGCTCTGTACTCCAAACAACCGCTTAACGCGGCTTACTCATGCAGTATCCAGAAACAACCTATCGTTAATCTGGATCCACCATTATGCAAACAGGCCAAAAAACGCCTCACATTTGCCTTTATATATACAAGCTGGTAGCATCACAGTAGACCCCTTCATGGTTACACCAGTTATCTTAATCCTATAGTGTTGACTTGTGTTCCTACTGATTGACATACACAGTGTACATCAATTCAAATAGGGTTTCAGGTAGGATAGGAGACCAAAGGTACACACGTTGTTTCAGTACAAATTAAATCAGCTTCCCTTGACATCATATGGCAATGTCATAATTAGTATAAGTAAATCCAAACTGATATATTTTTGATAAAGAAATGCGAAAATGATACAATCCGTTTGAGGCAATTCATAGCATAACTGGAGGCTTGCGTGTTGTCGTTGGTTATTTGTTATTTGAACACAAAGAATTGTGTATGCACAGGGGCGTTCAATTAAATAACGTCATAGCATGGCTAATCATTTCCGTATCAATATTAGAAAGGTCAAAAGTAAAATATAAATGTGTCACAAGTGACGTTGCTACAAGCGGCAAATCATATCAGTTAATTTATTCAACGACCCTGATATAAATAGATGTGAATGATACGCCGCATACTACGTCTAACACAACACGACAACTACGTCTAACACAACACGACAACTACGTCTAACACAACACAACTACGTCTAACACAACACGACAACTACGTCTAACACAACACGACAACTACGTCTAACACAACACGACAACTACGTCTAACACAACACGACAACTACGTCTAACACAACACGACAACTACGTCTAACACAACACAACTACGTCTAACACAACACGACAACTACGTCTAACACAACACGACAACTACGTCTAACACAACACGACAACTACGTCTAACACAACACAACTACGTCTAACACAACACGACAACTACGTCTAACACAACACGACAACTACGTCTAACACAACACGACAACTACGTCTAACACAACACGACAACTACGTCTAACACAACACGACAACTACGTCTAACACAACACGACAACTACGTCTAACACAACACGACAACGCCTAGGAATGTGTGTTCAATGCGAAGGTCTAACTTACTGAGGCGACGCACATATCCATTACAACACAGTCATGAATCGGGGATGTCCCTGTTACATGTATAGCTTAGTAAGCAGTCTTTATCATGGCAACTCTATTGCCATATAACATAGATAATAGAAGTCTGTATTAGATTCTTCTGTATTCGACATACGCCATAAAGCACAATGGGCTGTCAAGGGAGACGCGAATAACAACTTCCTTTCAAATCGACCCTTGTATAAGTATAGGTGCATTCAAGGATAATGGGCTATGCCTGTGGTACAATCTCTGAGCATTACAGCACCAGAATACTCGTTCTAAACCAGCCTCTAGCTCACTATGCTACAGAGTGGCAAGGAAGTAGACTTGTTGACAGATTCGCTGCATTAATGATCGTAAGTGGATTTTCTGTGTGTTTTGTTTAGGTCTATCTCGTGCGTTTCTCTACACTGTTTGTGCAAGTTTAACATATCTTAAAATAATTCAATGCAATTGATCATAATATCACAGCTCAGTCACCACTGAAGCCTAATCTTATAACGCGTCAATATCTGTTACAACACGTACATGTTCTTTGTGGAGGGGGAATAATTTTCTTGTACATCTTGTACAATATCAAGATATACGTTTACTTTGGCGTGATTATTGATAATGTATCATGCATCCCAGTGCAACCATCGAATGAGGCGAACAGGCTGGACTATATGAGTATGAGCGCGACGATTGCAGCGGAAGAGAACCTGTCCTATGCCGCGTTATATCGTATTGGTATGGATCGTTAACAGCCACATAATAACAGTATGACGTTCACTCATCAACCTAACTAGTTATTACACGCACACTTTGCAATTAACACAATAACTTAAGCCTATCATGTTTTATGTTCCGCGATTATTGTACATATGGCTTAAAAGAACACGATTTACTCTTCGAATAACACTCGTAATCGCAGATCCTGCTGTCGTAATGCCAGGAGGCTATTGTATCGCCAAACAGCTGCTATCTTAAAGCATGGATGCTGTGAGAAATGTTCTCGGCTAGGTGCCAATATAATTGATTTGTATACCATTCATGATGTACAAAACAGCGTAAAACAACGCACGCATATTGCCGATTTGTGACTGAATAGCAATACCATTTGTCCGACAGTAATGGCTGAAAGCATTGACCTGAATGTTGCGAAACGTGCATGTGCTGGAATGATGATGAGCGAGAGAGCGTGATGTAGGTACGCGAGCTGCAGCAGATAGAGCGTGATGAGGGTAGGTACGCGAGCTGCAGCAGATAGAGCGTGATCAGGGTAGGTACGCGAGCTACAGCAAATAGAGCGTGATGAGGGTAGGTACGCGAGCTACAACAGATAGAGCGTGATTAGTGTAGGTACGCGAGCTACAGCAGATAGAGCGTGATGAGGGTAGGTACGCAAGCTACAGCAGATAGAGCGTGATGAGGGTAGGTACGCGAGCTGCAGCAGATAGAGCGTGATTAGAGTAGGTACGCGAGCTACAGCAGATAGAGCGTGATGAGGGTAGGTACGCGAGCTGCAGCAGATAGAGCGTGATCAGGGTAGGTACGCGAGCTGCAGCAGATAGAGCGTGATGAGGGTAGGTACGCGAGCTGCAGCAGATATAGCGTGATCAGGGTAGGTACGCGAGCTACAGCAGATAGAGCGTGATGAGGGTAGGTACGCGAGCTACAGCAGATAGAGCGTGATCAGGGTAGGTACGCGAGCTACAGCAGATAGAGCGTGATCAGGGTAGGTACGCGAGCTGTGACGATATCTATAGCTGGAGTGACCTCTTGTTTTATGCTATTCTGTGCCTTCTGACTGCCGCAAAAACGATTCGCTTCGCCACCCTAGCATGATAAAAACGGGTGCATAATGCAAAAACTCTCTTTATTCCTGTGAGCACACGAATCGCATTTTGTGATAGCAGCTGAGCTAGACGGATGTAGAGTCGTAGATAGAGGGCAAACATGTGAAAGCGTCCGCCCCAAGAGCCCACTAAGACTCACAAATGCCTGTGTAATTTGCACCGAAAACCATGTAAACCCGTTTAGGCAATTATTTGCATCATAAGATGTTTTCATTAGCAATAGGCAGGTCATTGTTATTTCAATCGTTTTTATATCTTTGCAAACAAAAGGGATCAAATAATGTAAGAAACATTAGAATCGCATTGATCACATCGTACCATTAGTCCATCAGAATCCAGCACAATACAGGCAATCTATTCGAAGAGCTAACAAAACATGTTCTTGACGGATCCGAAGCCGAATAGTTATAAGCAGCAACTCGTCATTATGTAAGAGGTGCCCACGCTACTTGTGTGATCCATTGGTGGGAATTATATATGGGATTGGAAATCGATATCTATATGGTCGGGAACAGTTGCAGTATCTGTATAAATGTATAGCTTAGTAGGAAGCCAACAAAAACGCTATCTCTGCTGAATTACTCTGACCAGGCTGTCTCCGTTTGGCACAAGCAGCGTGCGCTAGAGCTAATGCCATGATGTCAAGACGTCGCCTTTATAGTTTTTAATGAAAGCCAGCCATAGTCCTGAGAAAGCGTAGAGGTATTGTCTTATTTGAAAGCATCTCATTTTTCATTGCTCTCGTATTAAGAGAGTCCCATTTAGAGAGATGGACTGATGCAAAGTAAGCCTTTCAGCATCTGAGGATAATACAGTCCTTGTCCGTTGTACATTTTGTAAGCCTTACAACACGGCTAGTTTCATTCTTAAGGGATATATATATCATGAGACAATGCAGTGGGCAGAACGATCGAGTTTAATGGCAGATTGGACAGGTTCTTACAGCGCCTTATCGGCGAGCCTTCGGCATTGTGATCGCAGGTAAATGGTTCACATTAAAGTGCATTTGATTTTTATGTCGTTGCACGCTGACACTGTGACATTGTCTGAGATGCCACAATATTGAAAACAATCTTGAGTGAAAAATGGCATGACATCGGAGTTCACGGCCGGTTACTGTGAGGCTACTATAGATTACGATGATCTCATTATGTTTATATGTTACAATTAACATGAGGTCTGGCAGGGAGTTTTTTTTTGTAGGGAGCATTATTTCCTAATATTTACACTTGCTAATGCGTGATGGGTATTATATGTTGGGGCACCTCAACCTCGGTGTAACCTGGTAACATGATGGGTGACGAGTAAGATGGAATACGAGCAAGACGATTGAGTAAGAAGAGAACCTGACCAGGTGACAAATGCCCTCATCACTGTGCTATATCACACGAACAATATGAATCATAACCAGCCAGAGGATTATACCTGGGTAGAACTCCACCACATTACATCTACAATGGACGCCGTGCTGCTTACTAATGCATAGTGTCGGTCCCCGGCTCTATTTGGTGTCTGGTTCGTTTTCGTCTAATTACTACAATGACTCGAATGTTATCTTTTATTTATTATAATCTAATTAATGGGAACAAAGTTAAAGGAAAAAACCTCGATCAACTTAAAAATGGCGAGGCGCGGACATTATGATGGCCGGTCACGGTATTTGAATGCGCAAATAAACTTACAGATCTTAACTGTCTGTCTGTCGTATTATGTAATTGATTCCATGCAGCAGGCACAGTGATGCAACATTACAACAAGGTACAATGCAATTGTAGAACCCTATGTTTAAATGTGTATTCTTCCAAGTGGCCATTCCATCCTGACTAGTCGTACCTCGCAACTAAGGTTATCGTATCGGTTTGTGTCGATCTAAGATCCAAGAGCCAAAATGTTAAATGTATTAATTGACACGCACACACATATCCATCGATATTTTAGTACGGATTATATCAATATGTTTGTTGTGTATAGCATAAAAATGTATGCAATAAATACAGTCAAACCTTAGCTAGTTCAATTGGTTTGACAAAGCTGTGGACTGCATCATAGTTGAAAAGGATGTATTGTCTCACCATACAGTCGCCGATATGATGCGTAAGTGCTTTATTATAATGGTTCGCTGGGAGCAATGTGAATCAGAAATGTCTGCGACAATGGACCAGCTTTCAACCGGATTGGGTTCAGCAAGGTATTGCATGGATGGCATAGTTCTGGTGGCATGTCTGTAAAGCATAAGAGAAATGGCTTGATCTCTATAACAAAGTACTCGTCTGGTGCGAGGCTGATGTAGCCATGAACATCCCATTCCACCAATGAACCGTTGATGAACCCAAAATGTTCTAAATACCTCCAAGTAAATGAGCAGTGTGATGCTGCGAAATGTGCTGCTAACTTGTATGCAGAGTGGATAGTGTCATGATGGGATGGATTATCCTCGTGGACAGAGTGTCCTCCAGTAGAACATTAGTATGGCTATTGTGGTGTCCCTACTACATTACGATGCATTTTTCTGGAATTTTTATTTTGCTTCTAATTTTGGGTAGTTTCTACTCGTTTATAATCCTTACATGTAACTGGGAATACAAAACCATGAATAATAAGTCGTTTAAGGCGCACTGAAAACAGCCTCGAAACTTCAAAAATATTCATATGAATAACTAACTAAATAATAACTATTCATGCGCAAAACTACCATTTTGTGGTATTATCGCTCAAACTCCATCCGTTTTCAGCCTCATATTGTCGAGTAACCGTTGCGATTGGCTTCTCAACAGCGGCCATCTATGAGCCCCGTGGTAATACTTGTCATGTGTTCTTGTGCTGCCTCATGTATGACTCAACTCAATCTCAGAGAAGTAAGGAGACTGCTTTATAGTTTGCTCGGTTTCCCGCTCTCAACTAGTGGATGGAAACATATGTTCTTGTGCCTCTGATATTAAGGCGAGACATGTATCCCGATTTATAGGGTAGAAACACAGCGTGAGTCGCATCCGCTTTAGTATTGCTAGCGAAGCCAATGCGAAACTCAGTATTTCGTGGGATTCTTGCTAATGCAGCCATTTCGAGATGCAAGTCTCTCTGAGATGCTGCCAAGTCGTCTCGGTGAGGAGTGAAAGGAATCATTGAGTTTCCCGGAAAAGTGTTCTCTTTCCCGATCATTAACGATGTACAATCAACAGGCTTTACGACGATACCACACCAGTACGTACAAGCGCCTGCTCACACACGATCATCAAAGTTGTTCCATCATCATAACCAGGTTTGTAAGTGGTGGAATTCATTAATGCTGACATTAAGACAACCATGCTGATTTTCCGGGCGACATGTAACTAATTCTCAGAAGCGCTGATTTTACAGACATACTACCAGAATTACCCTCTCTGTTTTCGTTACATTGTTGAAAACACCAACTTATGTTCGTCGGTCGCTTGTGTATACAGGTATGTAGCCCAACCAAGTCCAAATTTTCAGTATTTCAATTCAACAAGATGTACACTTAGTCAACACGCAAAGCATAGAGGTTTTGTTGAGACGTTAAGCTTACAAAGAAGTCAAGATCATAGGAAATGGGAACATTAAAAGTTGAAAAGATCGTGAAAAGTTTGATTGCTGATTTATTGGTTTAAATTTGACTGATTGTGTAAAAATTTTGTCTCAATTGCAATGTCAACTCAATCGCCAGATATAACAGAAATCAATGGCTGTACTTACGAGGGCATTTGAATTTGAAGGCGGAGGTTAAACCGTCTTTACTCCGTCGATAATCAAGTTCAACTTAGCTTATTGCTTGACCAATTACATTACATTACAGTTGTAAAATGATTTTAGATGATGATGATGATGATGATGATGATGATGATGATGATGATGATGATGATGAAGTTGACTATTCACAACCTGAACTTCACATAGCAAGTCCCATAACATTTATCTTTTAGAATTCAATTTTATTACATGAAGTGTTTTAGACTTGTCGGTCACATAGTAATAACATGGGCTAAACAGGAGCTAGTAACAAGAGCTGTGTCTCATCATCCGCGCTAAACGTTGCATCGTATGTAAACGGAAATACATTGAGCGATGCTAAAATCAGTGACAAATCGTACATATGACAAAAACGAGTCTTCAAGTAACTTGTAGGCATACAGCATTGGCTCTAGCAACACAGAGCCGCTCCTATCGCGCTGTCGCATACGTTGGTCTATTACGTTACTACAACGTGCAGAATCTTGACACCAATCAAGCTAATTACTCTCATTTTGCTGCTTCTATATAACGAATTGAATTTAGCCAGGCATTGAGTAAACTCAGCTCCAACAATGATAAGCGTCACTTTCACTTGCCACATGGAACGCAATTTCAAACAAGATACTCATGTATTCCATTGACATTAACGGCATGCAAGTTTGCTTCATTCATCCAAGCGCCATTCCACCGGCATAAAAGGTTATATATATATAGACTAGCCTTTCACTGAGTGGGTTATTTTACAGGATATATGCATGGAATCCATTTAAGCCTTGCATTGCATCTGTGGGCAGAGCTGCCATTGCATTGCTATAGCAGCGCCTGGGCAATTTAAGCAAATCGTCCCAGATAACTGCCACATTTACTTTGATCGCATTATTGAAGCGGCACTATGAATATTAGCCGACTGGGCGCATCCATTTCTCTGATACGAGAATGCTATCAGTTTGAAACACTCCCTAATGGGGTCGTTACACTACCTAATGGGGTCGTAACATTAACCCATTTACCCATCTATCCAATTCTTTACCCAGATGATGCGTGCTCTCATTTTCGCATCACTTTCCAGACTAATTTCTAGAAGAAAAACCCACCCTTTAGTACCAGCAGTTTAGAAACATTACAACTGGCAAGAGACACGATGACATTTGTTAAACGCATTTCTACCAGTCAACAATATTTCGCTCAATCACAAAACAAAAATATATTGCCATGTAACTTACCGACCACGATTTGGAATGGTTACAGGAAAGAAGATTATGGTGACAAATTGACAAAATCAAACACCTTGGAACATTTACTCGGTAGGAAAGTTACTCAATTAAAAGACGGAATATTCAGCTCCGGTTTCAAACACCGTAATGACATCTTAATTTTACTGCTATTATTACAGCACGTTAAGTGTGAATAACCCGTCAATCATTCAATATCAGTATGGTAGTATATGGTATTATGGGATGTAGAACACAAACATTTCTATAAAAAGAGCAATGACTGCTAGTTGCTAATATTAGTATGTGTATTATGAATGGGAGCAAATAGCGGGGCTCCTGTTATTCGTTCTGACATGGCAAAGCTTACTCCATCCCATACTATAGGGTTCATATCATACCAGCTGAACAAACCTTTTACTCATTACAGACGTTCTATCCAACCAATTAGTCATACACAGAAGAGCTTGTCATACCTTGTGTTCCCGTTATATGGCCTGAGTGACAGGATTGCATATCTAATATGAGACATGTACTTGGTGCTGGCGAAAGTGGGTTGCCAGGTATCTGTTATGTATCAATTACTTCATGACCTGATTGGGTTAATGCTAAAGACAATAGGTGTATTTCACCAATACACTCTGAACGCCTGGATTGAGTAATTACATGGTAAGGATCAGGTTGACTAGGTATGGTATGATCGAGTTTACTCTATAAAGTGTATATACGAATATAAAATGTTGCCGCATAGCAACATATCAGTGACTATGTGCAATATCATTAGGAATATGTAGTGTTTTGCCAATTTGGCAGCAGTCAGATACACATCGTCTCCTCTGCGCAATCCACCTGGCCAGGTATAGCCAGTAGGATTATCAACCTGGCCAGGTGTAGCCAGTAGGATTGTCGATGACAACAGAAGGCATTTACCACCAGGTGAACTCGTTGCTTGTGCTAATGGCACCCCCATGAACGGGTATAGATGTGTGATTTATATAACAAAAACACCTCTCAGTATTTGCTTTGACGTGGTGTTTTCGCCATGATGTTACCCTGTTGCTGTACATTGAGTCTTGTGTCTATGGTATGCCGATGATGGCGTCTATAGCATTGACATATATTCTCCTGTTGCAATCGTTGCGCTCTTTGTCCCATCATCAATCTTATCTCAGATGTCAGCCCAGATTCAATTATTGCAATAATAAAACGCACAGACGTGAAACTAGAATGAAATCACCCTTCACACACCTTTTGTCCATGCAGGACACATGTGGTTCAATGTATCAACTTTCTACATTATGAGCTTGATAATTGATGAAATGGATTTATCATAAATTCTATAATTTCCGAAATGATTAAATGATTGTACAAGTACATGCCTTAATATGAATGATCAATTGATTGGCAAAGAGACACATCAATAGTCTCAAGCACCAGAACACTTCGAAATCGATTCTGAAGGACAATAACACCTTCTACAAAGCAGCTTGTCGTTACGGGAGCTTTGACGCAAACTATGAAAGACCAGAAAGCAAACTCATCCTCGAGAATCGTTCATTATATCGAAAGCAAACACATAATCAAGGATCGTTCATTATATCAATAGCAAGCACATTAACAAGGACCGTTCATTATGTCAATAGCAAGCACACTAGCAAAGACCGTTTATTACATATATATATAGCAAGCACATTAACAAGAACCGTTTATTATATCAAAGGCAAGCACATTAACAAGGACCGTTCATTATATTAATAGCAGGCACACTTACAAGCATGGTTCATTATGTCAATAGCAAGCACACTAACAAGGAATTATATATATATATATATATATATATATATATATATATATATATATATATATATATATATATATATATATATATATATATATATATATATATATATATATATATATAGCAAGCACATTAACAAGGACCGTTTATTATATCAATATCAAGCACACTAACTAGGACGTTTCATTTTATCAATATCAAGCACACTAACAATGACGTTTCATTATGTCAATATCAAGCACACTAACATGGACGTTTCATTATGTCAATATCAAGCACACTAACAAGGACGTTGCATTATGTCAATAGCAAGCACACTAACAATGACGTTTCATTATGTCAATATCAAGCACACTAACAAGGACGTTTCATTATGTCAATATCAAGCACACTAACAAGGACGTTTCATTATGTCAATATCAAGCACACTAACAAGGACGTTTCATTATGTCAATATCAAGCACACTAACAAGGACGTTGCATTATGTCAATAGCAAGCACACTAACAAGGACGTTTCATTATGTCAATATCAAGCACACTAACAAGGACGTTTCATTATGTCAATATCAAGCACACTAACAAAGGACGTTTCATCAATATCAAGTCAATATGTCAATAGCATGCACGCTAACAAGGACGTTTCATTATGTCAATATCAAGCACACTAACAAGGACGTTTCATTATGTCAATATCAAGCACACTAACAAGGACGTTGCATTATGTCAATAGCAAGCACACTAACAATGACGTTTCATTATGTCAATATCAAGCACACTAACAAGGACGTTTCATTATGTCAATATCAAGCACACTAACAAGGACGTTTCATTATGTCAATATCAAGCACACTAACAAGGACGTTTCATTATGTCAATATCAAGCACACTAACAAGGACGTTGCATTATGTCAATAGCAAGCACACTAACAAGGACGTTTCATTGTGTCAATATCAAGCACACTAACAAGGACGTTTCATTATGTCAATATCAAGCACACTAACAAGGACGTTTCATCTGGCGAGGTAGAGGTGGTTTCCTATATGTGCATATGTCACTTTCGACATCAAAGAGAAAATTTAAAACGAACGCAAATGTATTGATACAGATAAGTCTTGATCTCGATGTGAACTTGTTTGATCTTTTGCGTTCAATCTTAATGCAACGAATCCAGACAAGCCGCAACAAAAGAAAAGTCACCCAAACTCTGCCAATGTATGGTACGCGGTGCCATTGTTGGTAAATTCATGCTCTCGGACCCGAACTTGAGCGAAGTATTGATAACGCAATTTGGTAAGCAATGCAAAGAGTTCCGGTGCCTGCCTCTACAGAGCCATTGGTGGGCAATAGCGACAGTGTTTGTAGAACAGAGCCGTAACTCATGAATTAAACATGATGCAATCATGTCGCTTGAGACGGGGATAAGCGTGGCGGGGATGTGCGTGACGGGGATAAGCGTGACGGGGATGTGCGTGACGGGGATAAGCGTGACGGGGATGTGCTTGACTGGCTGCTGAGGCAGAGGGTTGGCCAGAAATTGGGTGTCGAAGTTTCCAACACTTGCTACGAGATCGCAATCCGACTAAAATCACGCCCCATCTCGAAACATTTTACATCGAAACTCACTCAACTGCGTGAAAACATTGGGTCACATGACGCCCTCGACCAATGATATTTCGTTTCATAATAAAGTAAATATACCTTTAAGACCGTACGGCATAATGTTTTTCGAGGCGACGCCTAAAAACTAAAATAAAACCAAAACAACGCGCCGTCGTTTGGGACTTTTGGCCGTGGTAATGACGGCTCGACAGCTGCCTGGCTAAGTATTTGGTGTGAGGTCACCGTTGTTGGGGCGGCTGATCGCGCGAACTGGAGCCTGACGGCCATGGATGGGGCGGAGAGAAATGGAATGGGTTTTATATGGCATCACCTATGGACGTAGAATCATATTTTAATATCCCACTTAGATAAGAAATTTTCGAGCATGTGTTTTATCACCACATTGCTGTAAAGATATCACGGAGAAGAGATGGGCTGTCGACCATCTTGGTAATATAACAAGCTGGCCTTGGAGGGTGGACAACCCCGTCTGTTCTTTGCCTCCCCCCTTCTGTTTTTATGACCATTGACGGGGTATGAAAACGGGCAACGTGGAGGTGATCAATTGAAAACCAATGCTGTGGTTGCTTTTAATTCTATGGTCGCTCGCTATTATATAAGGGGTCAGTGCATGTTGAAGACACACACAATTTATTCACAGAGACGACGGGGATCAAAACAAATAAGTCCTAACGCGCCCTGCGGCTAAAACAGTGCTTAAAGCGTTTCTGTCTCTCCGACACGTTTTTCAGGTGTAGCACCATGAGCGACTTTAGGCTACACACCCCAAACGCCTCTCATATAGCGGCTAAAGCTATTGATCGCAGCATACCCTTCCCGAATCGCCCCTCTTATAGCGGCTTTAGCGGGTGACCACAGCATCCCCCGTCAGAAATGCCCCTCTTAAAACGGCTACAGCGGCTGCCCGCAGCATCCTACTCAAGCGCTTCTGGAACGCTCCTCGTTGCTGAAGCTGAAGCTGCTGACTGCGGGATGAGGCGGGTAGTGGGGTGCAAATAAGGATACGTCGGCGTAGAAAGGAGATGTGCCGGGCGCATATCAAATACCGCACAGCACGATCGCTTCCTAGCAAACGCTAGCATTGGGAAGGAGAGGACAACCACGTCTTCTGGACTAATCCACCAGTTTTACGTCAACTTTAACTTTCCTCTTTTCTTTGTGACGAGGTTAAGTCACCATGGAGACCTCACCCTGGAAGGAGACACAGGTGTCCCAGGAGCAGGAAGGATGGACAATCCACGAAAGATCCAATGTTGATGACATAATTGGTGAGTAACGCTATGATGACATGATGGGTGAGAAACGCTATGATGCCATGATAGGTGAGTTACTCGGGTGCAGAGTTCATGACAGCATCTTACCACTCACGCAATCGGAAACCGACATTGTGAGCTTGAAGCAAGTTTACCGTGACCATAATTATACGACGATTTCTTTAGCTATAGCCCCGCTGTGTTGTACAATGAATACGCGCTTACAATCTGTAAGTGTTCACAATCAACGAGAAATTACAATCACAAGCCATGTTCGATGAGAGCTTACCTTAGCGTTATCAGATAACGTGTAACAGTTCAACAGATAAAGCAGCAGATGACGAGCTGATCAAGTCACTCAAAAGGCGATCGGCTCGCGTACACGGCTTCATTCCTCAACGGCTCCAGCCATCACATGTCTCACATGTGTGGTCGGCATTCCATTTAAGTCATCTGTCTATTTGTTCCTTGCTGATGTACTACTACATTTCTCTGTTCTAGCTCCCCTAATAACTGTATTTGCCGAAAACTGGTAATTGCACCCAACCCAGTGGTGGTTCAGTGGTATTGTGTTGGATGTCCGTCCTAGCAGCGTGGGCAGCCCGGTCTGGACAGCGAGGTTTGTGACAAGTGCGCGATGCATCCAAAGGGAGCTGTCCACGCATCACAATCATCCCCGTCCATCACCCGTCACGATATCATCTCATTGTCGAAATCGACATAAAACCCTAGTATATCTTTTCCTTTCATTATAACACGCTGAATCACAGGTACTCGAGTCATATAATGCCCCACCCTTCTCTTCCGTCTGATCTTTAACAAAAGGAAGCCAGAGTGTGTGTGGGGGGGGGGGGGGGGGGGGGGTTGGGGGAGGAGGCGGGCGCTTTATGACTCGTGTACTCGTGTAATCATGCACGAAAAGATATTTATCGCTCGGCAGTCGTCATCTTGATTCATCATAACGTTTAACTCCTTGCCCATGTCATAGGTACACCCACAGAGCGATGTACCATCATAATGTAGCACTCTTGATCTCTGCAAAACTTAAGATTTTTAGATGTGATTTTGGCCACCATAGTATTCGTTTTGAGAGCCGCGGGTTTCTATCTACCTGTTAATAGCCCTGTCTTTGTATCACAATTGCTTCCTTCGTGACCTCGTGACCTTTGATGATAATAGCGATTTGACACATCAATAAGACATGCCTTCATTTGTATCTTGTTCCGCGGCCTCTGCGATTGAAGCTCTTTATGGTAAGGTCCGGGAGGTGGAATTAATTTGTATGCATTGAGAATGTAACCAGTTGTTCTGAGATGCAATATAGTGTAGCTTCACATGACTTCATATCAACTCATAACACCGGCTACAAATATAGTTCTCCAGGAATATTGTTATTGTTTTTCAACTTGACCCATCAAACAACATTTAAAGTGTCCATTGAGGCTAACCAAGTCGTGTCAAGATAACAGGGAAAGGGAGCCCGAGACGCGTATCCTATATCGACGTTGCTTATTGTTTGGCTGGACACCAGAGAGAAATGTGGTTTCACCGATCAATTGTCTGAAATGAAACGAGTCAACGCTGCATGCGCTTGATTCTTGCCTTCCCCATACAACCGACCCCCTGACCCCACTATGCCCCTCACCCAACCACGTCCCTCACCCAACCACGTCCTCACCCAACCACTTCCCACATCCCGCCATGCCCCTCACCCAACCACGTCCCTCACCCCGCCACGTCCCTCATCCCGCCACGCCCCTCATCCCGCCATGCCCCTCATCACCCCATGCCTATCACCCCACCCAGACACGCCCCCACCCCACCATGCCCATCACCCTACCCCACCATGCCCCTCACCCAACCATGCCCATCACCCCGCTTTCCATGCCCCCCCCCCCACCATGCCCCTCACCCCACCATGCCCCTTACTCCACCATGCCCACCATCCTTCCATGCCCATCACCCCATCCGCCATGCCCCTCACATGAGCAATGTTCTCTCCCCCTCCCCACCCACCTCTATCACCCCGCTGTTGTCCGGTTCATTGACTTGGTCAGCACACATGCCGGCTCCTTACTGCCAGACGGTCTTTTCCTTCCCACATTCTCACGGGCAACCAACACCACATTCTTCAGAAGCAGGTCCTCTGCAGCGTTCATCCAAGTAAACCGGGGACGCCGCGCCGTCCTCACGAGCGCTAGCGCCGCGTCACAGTAAACCGGGGACGCCACGCGTCCTCACGAGCGCTGCCTAGCCGGGCGTCACATTACTGTCACAGGGCTGAATAAGTGGCGCTCGAATCACGCCATTCATATACATTTAAGCGTTCTAAACAACGCACGGATTAAATCAGACAAAATAGCTCGGGGTACAATATGTATGTGGCCCAGGAGAAGCGAAACTGTGCTTGTGTAGTGCTGTAATCCCGTGGACGCTGTCATCTCTGTGAGTATGTCTCTCCATCATTGCGCCGACTGTGATTTACTACTACGCCAAAGCATTCTTTGGACCTTTTGTTACGTATATCTAGTGCAATGTGTCTATCATGGGCTGGCAGTAACAATCGCTGATATTCACATTCAAATGTAAGATTTACGCCAATATGAAGTCGTTGTTATCCCAGTGTTCCTTGTCCCCGTTGTTGATAACTTTCATTCGACCTTGTCATAAACAGAATGGCATCATTAAGCTCTAGCTTATTGAATAGGATTACCATCAATCATTTTGATGCTGTATAAATTACATCATTGATTACAAAGTCTCGCTTGATTCACCCGAAACATATGTAAGCTAGGAATGGTCATTCTATGTGACCCAAGGTACAATCCTATTGCTCCTATAAATGACGCATTATCTACACGCTTTTCTGTAGAATATGTAAATGTTGACCGCATACTATGATATCGATGACGGCGTTGGAAACTTACTTCACGGGTAATTAGCGCGTACATCAATAATGAGCGCGTTCAATCCCTCAGCCACCCCCCTCCCCTCAACCAACCCCCTCCCCTCAGCCACCCCCCTCCACTTTGGCATCTGCCGCTGTTGCTTTAGGCGATGACGATGGAGACCGTATACATCAGACGATGTGTTTATATCTCTGAAATGAGGAACTAATATAAGCTTATAGGCCCTGTTTTGGGCGGACTTAATGCTTATATCCAACAAACAATTATCATCGTTCTCATAAGATACCACGTGATTATTCTCTATCCAACCATATCTATAATCGAAAATCCGTTTTACCAGTTTCCTAGTCAATTGTGAGATGACATTTCCAAAGCCCCAACTGCCATAACACCCACCACATGTTGTTGCCACAGTAATAATCTCGTCCCTAAGCAAATCTGCCCCAAAAACCTTCAACCAGCCAATAGGGGGCTGTTTAACGTGTCATCTGTAGCCGGCATCGATTCATCACCGCTGCAATACCCCACTACGATCACACCATCTTTGTGGGCGTTAAACTGATGAAAATAACTTTTCTAATAATAAGTTGTCCTCATTGATCAGACCTCTTCGTTCAATGGTACAGGGTGACATTCTATAAAGCACGAAGCTAAAGCGGAAGTACACAATCCTTTGCTATATAGTCCCCTACTTCTTCACCCAGGAACAAATAGTGACCATTTGACGTCGACAAAGTAACACGGAATGATTGCGTTCCTCGTATGGGTCAGAGCTGAATTCATTTTCTTTTGATTCACCATTAAACGCCATTGTCACATTGTGATGTCCCCAAAGAATGATCAGTAACCAGCTGGTAACGGCTTGGTACTACTGCACACTGTTCCTGTTACGAACTGAGATCCATTTCAAACGCGTGTTCACTCTTATCCAGCTTTGACTGACTCTCATCAAATTCGCATTGGCCCGGACGGACAGCTGTGTCATTGACGTCATATGGTCCCCATGGACACTTGTAGGAGAACTTCTTTTGCAGTCATCTAGATGAGTTGTGTATGTGTTAGCAATAAGAGGAGCAGAGAAGGTGCCGACCAGCCGATGTAATAAGGGCGTCCCTGTCCCCGAGGATCCCGTCGAGGTGATGTGTTGATGCAGTGCACGCGAATGATGCTGTGGTGCTGTTCTAACCACCACTAGCACTCACCCTCCTGTCTGTATGGCGCTCGTACAATATGCTGTCATCCTGCCGAGACAGCCGAGATGGAAGGGAAAGGTAATGCACGGAACAGCTCACGATTTGGCGCGCTGCCTATCAGGCTACTGCAACGCTTACGATGAAATTGATACCATGAGTAATATACTTTTCTTTCTGATAAGTGTTATTACACAGTAAGTGTTATAAGTCATATTTACATATGCAGTTTTGTGACATAATGCAGCGTGTATTACTGATCAGCCGAGCTTCAGTGGTGGATGATGTCGAGGGATAATTGCAATCGCCAGCAAAAAGAGATGAGAAGTTGCGTTTAGTAGCGGTTGTTTTCAGGGTCCGTTCGTGAGGAAAATAGTTTGTATCCATCCATAAGGTCAAAATCACATGCTTATATTAGGGAAAACTCGAGAACACAGCGACGCTGAATCCCCAAGAATATTACATCGATTTGATCGGTATTTTTTCTACGGGGCGTGAATTGTAGCCCAAAAATGACACGAGGTAGAACCTATTAGACACCCTAAGCTGAAAACAGTCAGCGATTTTGTGATTAAGAACTAGAAAACGGGATTGCGTAGTTACTTGACCAGGTTGCTGCTCATTTGTATAGTTTTTTTTAAACAAATGATGTTTTGAAAGTCCGGGTTTCGATGAATAATCGATGATTTCGTGTTCCTAATACAAACAAAAGTAAGAATTACTATCGTGTAAAATTAGCAACCAGGCAAAACGGACATAATGCATCTTTAAGGGACACGAGAGGCTTAATTTTTCTATTGGCTATCTAGTCCTTATAAATGAAACGCGAGATGATTTAATAATAGCGCTTGGAGAGCAATAACTGGGTATGGTTGGCTGTATGGCCACTTAATCTTTTCAGCTGACACCGCAACATTTTCAAGACACCTCACCGCACCCATACACGACCCCCAAATTAATGGACATCCGTCTCTGCTCAATTTCCCTCCACAGTCAGGGTGCCACTTTTTTGTTGATCTGGTTCGCCGCTACTGGTAAAGATACACTAATACATTATACACTAATACATTATACACTAATACAGTATACACTAATACATTATACAGACACAAAATTAACTTTACCGGTAATGCCAACTTCTGCGTATAACGCACACACGGAGACACACACATAGGCAATGGATAATTATATATATATAGAATATAAGCATAGTTGTCTTTATTGTGACTACCTTTCCATGCTTTCTCGATAATCTACTCTGCCTTTCTGGTCCATAATCTTGATTTATCGCCCTCATTTATATCAATCACGATATTTGACATTAATTGGTGCATGTCAAATACAATATACATATATATGATATATTTATGATATCGAAATATATATATATAGTGATATATATATATATCTATATATATTTCTATATATATATATATATCTATATATATATCTAGAGAGAGAGAGAATTCTGTGTAGAGAGATGTCTTTATGTAAAGCCTTTCGCAATATATTCTATTTATTTACAGTATATAACAGAGTATCTATCCAAATTGTCTATAGTTTTGTGTTGAATATGCTATACGCTTTATATATTTGCTATATGCGGTTTATATATCTAGATGCCTCGTCGGCATTCACCAAAAGCATAGTCTATAATATATAGTTATATACTATGCATATGTATTATTTCCCACCTTGTGTGCGTTATACACAGAATTTTTTCCGTCGTTAATGGTCATGATCGACAATTGGTTTACACTCGAAGGCACCCACGATGTGTCACGTGCATTGAAGTTGCTCTGGGATTGCGGGAACATATTGCACTTGATGATCAATCTGTTAACGGCTGAGGTTTATTCCTAACATGCAAGCTGTATCAAGCTTGTTTACGTGTATCACAATGAGTAGCGATCCGAACAATAACGATGCCTTGTATCTGTGATAGGCTGTTGTTTAATTGTATACGACGATAGCCACCCCCTGCCAATATTTAAGGTGTACAAATTGAAACGAACACTCATATAAATCACTTGCGTTTTACATCAGAATACTGTCATGCAATGTGCTGCCGTATCATCACTTTCTTTGTCTGATTATGGTAAAGGTCTAGAGTTTCGTATTTAGTATTAATACATTGATTCCTTTCATCCAGCATGCTGCATGTCTGGATTCCATCCCTCAACGTGCATACTTAGTAGACATGGACTCTTTCCATAGGTCTTTAAATGCATTCTGTCTTTCCTTTTTATTTAGTTTAGCCGTCTTTCACGATGGTGTACTGATTGAAACGAACACTCATACTAACCATATGCGTTTTCATAACATGCAGTTACATCAGAATACTGTCATGCAATGTGCTGCCGTATCATGCAGTTACATCAGAATACTGTCATGCAATGTGCTGCCATATCATGCAGTTACATCAGAATACTGTCATGCAATGTGCTGCCATATCATGCAGTTACATCGGAATACTGTCATGCAATGTGCTGCCGTATCATCGCTTTCTTTGTCGTATTAGGGCAAAGACCTAATGTTTCGTATTTAGTATTAATTCATCGATCTATTCTACCCTTTTATTGGATTTCTTTCATCCAGCATACCTGGCTTTCATCTCTCTACGTGCATACTTGACATGGACTCTATCCATAGGTCTTTAAATGCATTCTGTCTTTCCTTTTTATTTAGTTTAGCCGTCTTTCACGATGTACTTATACAAGCTATGAACGGCTCTCTGAAAGCAATTATGCCCATGATTTAAGTATCATTCTAACATATATTGATAAACATGTTCTGCTTGATATAATGCTAGTTATTGCATCGTTATTACTATCTGTATAAAACTCGATACCATCAATGGTTATGATGTTAATAGCTTGACTTTTCTCCTGTTGAGCTGCGCACACATCAATCTCGATGATACCTTGTGCTGAGGAGCTCTGAACGTACTGAAGTACCACTAGTGTTCATCTCTAGTTCCCTCCTTCCGGTTAGTCGGAGCGCCATGCTGCGGGGGGAGGGGGGATGATATCGGTAATGACAGAGAGGAGCGCATGTATGATCGGGCCCACCATTTGTACCAACGCTGTATAATGTAAGCACCGAGTAGGCTGAAATATAATCCTTGTTATCCTCAAGGTTGCTCACACGCATCCATCGTTCGAATGAAGTGACCTTTATAATCTGAAGTCTGTTTTCATAAGAAAACTCCCACCTTACGCCATAATCATTACGTGTGAGCAAAGCAGTGGTCTTTTTAGTAAACACTTTATTGAATATGACTACATCAGTTTTGAAACTGACAAACCCTACTCTGAGTCGTCAGCTCGATGTATCAGAGTGATGAAGTCAGCCCCTTATATCTCAGTATAATAACTGTTTTTATGTAGCGTTTAAACCAAATGTAATGCTCGCCTGCTGCATTTATACTTCTGTCACTTGAACTGGGACTTTGGCAATATTCATACAGGTACCATAGAACGGCGTGCTGTAATGCTAGCAGCCCCGGTGTTATATATCACGTATTGGTCTCTTATGTACAAGTGACAAGACGTAATGGTGCTGCCACTCTAGAGATTTATAGGGCCGTTTAAAAGAACTGTGTGTGTACCGTCACTATTATCAGCTATAGAACGGGACCCGTCTTCTTCCATCATATACACAGACCATTAATTCACGGGATATAGAGACCACGCCGTCTAGACAGCAGATATGGTGTACTTTCACTGCCCTCTCTATATCTTTATGTTGCATTAAAGATGAAGAGAAGGCGATGTGTTTGCTGTAGTTGGAATGTATTGGTAGCCGTCAGTATTTGCATATAATAGTCAGAAAAGGTGATACGATTACAATATATATGTATATACTTAAGAAGTATTCGGCAAAAGACTATTTTCTTTAGAACTGCATGTCAAGTTAAATATTCTGTAGATGCACCGTAATGCATGGAACTCACGTCCAGCATCGATTCATCCCACTCCGACCAATCACACGCATATAGCCCTACTGGGCAATAACAACCACCATCACTTAATTTAAACACACCAACGCGTAGCTATTCGTCAATGGGGAGAAGAAGCGAGGCTTGCCCGGAGCACTAATGGCAAGTGGGGAAGATCGACACACGTAGCAGCCATATGCAACGCAGTTGTTGTGATGAAGCTTGGCTTAGTTGCATCGGCATAAAATGATCTAAAGCTGTCAGAGTGATCATTCTGGGACTCCCGTCGAGCTTATTGCACAAGGCATTGCCTTGATACATTTCATGCATTGTTTTCATTAAAAGGTGCAGCAAACATCAGCGAGATTAAGGCATCATGATATCACAAAGCTGCCTGTGTCATTCATCAATACTGTTTCAGTTTAAATGGATTATTGCTCTTGAAATTCTTCAACTCTACCTCATCATTTCAGTAAATACTTAAATGCTCAACCAATGCAGAATATTTTCTTTGGCTTCGAAACAACATCAATAACCTTGCAGTTTTACTTCATGAACATACATACTGATTGTTTGACAGATACATAATAGATAATAATCCAATAGGCTTTGCGTGCTGAGACCAACAAGGTATGCTAACGATAACATCGGATAGATCCCTTTGATGATAGTTTCTTTGATCCGTGGGTCACCTGCATGTGTTATAACTATCTCCTGCTACCTTGTGTGTCTCAGGTAGGAAGCCCAATCAGCAGCTCATTACCTATGAGATACTCAGCTGTTGTTCAATCCCTGGCATGTAACATATTTGTGTAGGGGGTAGGGGTGGGGTGTGTCAGTACAGCGGTATATTCATTGGTCATTAGCTTATAGTACAGTCGTGTTGAGCCACAAGCTAGATGTCGGAGATTGAAATAATGGTTTTGAAATATACTAAAAGAGAGATGGTAATCGTTCGCCCGTTTAGTCAGCAGAACGGATTCATGTGAGCAACCTGACATACATGCACACTACATACGATTTAGATGATGCGGGCATAACCTAGATAACCAAACAAATTGCACGATAACTTGGAGCATATTAAATAACTCATCGTCTGTATCGCTCACAAGTGGGCTAAATCATGCATAACCTGTATCGGCATCGAAGTTTTGCTCTGGGGTAAGAGGCGGCCGTGAATGAAGTGCACGCTGGGTCGTACACGACGATATCTACGACAAGCAGACGCAGGGTATTACAACAGTAGCATGTGCGTTAGTGTATGTACCTTATATTCATCTGTACCGCTCAACATACACCAAGGGGAGGGAAGGGTGAACTGGTAATAAAGCACCTGCATAATGCGGCAGCAGCCTATTAACTGACCTCATGCTCATTACACTAGCTCTTCTGAAGCCAAGGACAGGCCTGAAGCATGGCTAGTATGGGCGAGGAGTTGTCTAGCTGCGTCGTGTCATTCATTATGCAGGAGTAGCAGATTGAATTGTCACATTGTATGCTGCAATAGTGTGCCCATCTCGCTATCATTCAACGAAATCATCATGGTCCACGTTAACGTCATTACATCTCACATGCGTATAACAATTACTCTATCTATGGTCACAGACAATATTCCTTAAACTACTTACTATCAAGTGGAAATAGGCTTTTAACATTGAACTGATAGAGTAAAACGCATCCTAATTTAGTGACGTCATATGTACATATATATTTATATATATATATATTTATACGTATATATATATATATATAATATAAATATTATTTATATATATATATATATATATATATATATATATATATATACATATATATATATATATATATATATATATATATATATATATATATATATATATATATAATATTGGAAGAGCTATATATGTTAATATATATATATATATATATATACATAAGCGGTGCTCCACTATAGTGATATTGGAAGAGCTACATATGTTAATCGCGATGTTTCTTTGTGTCTCACGCCGTGATTTGGTGCTCCACTTTCTGTGATATAGTGCTCAACAGTCTATCATATAGTGCCCCGCTGGCTGTGATATAGTGCCCCGCTGGCTGTGATATAGTGCTCCACTGTCTGCGATATAGTGCTCCACAGTCTGTTATATAGTGCTCTGCGGTCTGTGATATAGTGCTCCGCTGGCTGTGATATAGTGCTCTGCTGCTGTGATATAGTGCCCCGCTGGCTGTGATATAGTGCCCCGCTGGCTGTGATATAGTAGCTCTAATACACCAGTGAACATAAACACAACTCTTTTCCGCCAGAATATATGGTGCTCTGACACTAAGAGTGGCGGCAATTACACGCCGCTGAAGTATCAACATGACAGACGACCACTCAATCAAAGAACGACCAGGGCGGATAGTACGTAGGTCTTTAATGACTGTGATTGATCATGGAACATGCACAATATGGGCTAGGTGCTCTACATGTGTAAAAAGTGAACTTCTAAGGCATGAACAACGGCATGGTTATATAGAATATGATAATATACATAGTGGTTTCATCGAAAAAGGTAGGACTGCGCTCTCTGGAGGTGTAGTTCACACGATCATGGAACGTATACGCATCATCCATCCGTTGGTATTTAGTAATGTTTAAGCTACTGAAATGGGAACAGGTGGTTATAAGTTACCACAGAGAACTGGGGTCATCTCCTAAAAATAGTACTAAAGCTACTTGTTCAGGAGACAACTGAATTGTCACAGTGTACTTCTGAGGAGAGAGCGGAGGGAGAAGTAATTGGCTAGTGCCCGTCCGAGTCACCAGCGGAATGCTGGATGATAACAAGACGACTGGGAGAGTGGTGTGGATGTATTGTCTACAAGAAAGTAATTATTTGTTTCGTGAATATCGATGAATGCTATTTTGTACAGAGCTAGCCATGCTTGGGATGAGGTTATCACTTGCTAATTGATTACATACGTCTGTTCATCGAACTTGCTGAATCCCCGGCGATGTTTGACAGTCACCTTTCATCAGTAGCCTCGCTCTGGATGCGACGCAGCTTGTGGGTGTAGGATGGGGTGGGGGTGGGTGGTCGGGTGGTATTACATTATGAAGCATTATCAACAGTAAGGAGCATAGCCATCTCCCTTAATCATTGGGGTTGTCGGACATGACTATTATACTGGTATGGAAATAATGATGTTTATCTCGTTATCATCCCTGAAAGTCCAATCTGCCGCCCTGGGTTGCATTAATCCTCCCACAGCTGGCTACAGGACGTTAGTGAGATGATATCATGCTGTAGAGGAGGTAGTAATACTATTCAGCAGTCGCTCCTCCTAGCGGAGCTGACGCGCCAGGCTTCACGAACGAGCTGCTATCCATGTATCACTGTGGTTAAATGGAACACTTTCATTACCGAAATGGCTCAATGGTTACAGTGTTTGATATAATCTAACAATTACATGTGTCGTAGGGTATTTGCTAGGCGCCCATTGTGGCATCGATCGTCCTTAAATAACATTAAATCCGAATCCCGGCGAAAGGCAGCGCGCTCGGACACTCACTAAAGCTTGGCTTGTGTCGCAAGAAACTGAGCGTGGTTTATTAGAGGGCCTTCAAGTTGAATCGTTTATCATGACATGAATAGTGTTCAGGTATTTCCTGGATTAGACTCCAGATAATAACATCATCTGATGGATTTTCATCACGATGTGGGAGATGGATGGTCTCTTTACTGTGGACAGTGCTTATCTCCTGTAATCTAAGCTAACACCAATCTGCGTCTCGCCAGCAGGGAGGAGACTCGTGAACAGGGTTATGTGAATACATGTATCTTTCACATATCGCATGGGTTTCTGCTGTAATTATTATGTAAATGACGATGCCGTCCCAAGGACGAGTAGCCCTGTTTTGTCAGTGAGAATCGATACAAACTAATGTATACAGGAAAATATTCATAACAATAACCCATCCTCTTCAATCCAGTCACAAAGCTATCATACAGCAGGCAGTACGTAGACTGGTAGACGCGACCTCCGCCAGAAATCACCATTATCTTCTGCCCACGCATTCTCTTCAGAGATATACCGTGAGAGGTCATCATTGAAACGCACAAGACAACTTTACTCCCGTTTTCAGGCCGTTACCGTAGGCTTCTCTCGCGTCACACACTGGGTGTTGCCATAGCTACGTTCCCTTATCGTGAAAACGCCAGACAAGCGTACTTTGAAGTTTCCAGCATGAAGTCATGAAGACACTTTGATCATGTCTTTGTAGAACCCTTAATACATATTAACAGATACAGACTTTTATTATGCCAGGGATGCGACCAATCTTATTCATTATTCAACCCATATAGAATCTTCGGGATTCATTGCTATTGTGAAGATCTGCGGGAGTAGCATGCCGAATAGGAACGTTACACCCCCACACGTCTGAACCTCATCCCACCAGTAGAAAAAAAAACCTTGTGTGGCAAATTCCTGGATTTGTGGAAGAATGCATACATTGTGTAAGGTGTGCGTTTACCGAATGGAGTCACAAAATGGGGCAATTTTCCTAAATCTTTTAAGGGGCGGTTAGGTATGAGCGCAATATAAGAAACAAAGCAATCGTACGAGGGTGACGTCACGCGAGGGGCAGACATTATATGAATGATGTATCACCGTAGCTATTGTCGACTAGCCCTAATTGTCACATAGTGTATATACCATTCTGTGCGGATCAATCAGTTTGTGCTTATTTGCGTCTGTGATGGTTTTTATGTGAATTGCTTGTTTAAATACCCACTATGAAGCCTGCCTGTCTGATGCAGTAGCGTCATCCCGGATGCCGCCCACCTGGCACCCCCAGTCCCGTGGTCCCGGACATACACCTATGTGAGGCTACGAAGTAATTACTCTGATTATTGCGTCTCAAGAATATAACATTTATGAATATAATCGCTAACGAAATAAGGAGATCCAATGATTCCTTCACTAGGAGGAACGTGGGGGTTAGAATGGGGATTCCTCTGTGATATCGCAGATCCCCAGATCATAGCCCATAATTTCAGCTCCTAATAGACCTTGAAGGATGGGTATACCGATCTTACAGTATCACTCAATAAAAATAGTATAATCAAATATTGATAAATCTTTAAGGAACGTTGAGTGTGTTTCATATTCATTGTGGTACCAAAGTGTTAAAGGTATCTGCAGGATAAACAGTTTTGTGTACTGCCACTGTGTTTCTCCCATTAAGCATCTTCCTCTGTCAATAGGAAGCAGTGTTTCTGTCATTACAAGTATCCACCCCTTCCCCAGCACCCTCTTGGGCAGTCTCGATCTCGTCAATACACACAGTATGCTACGCAGACAAAATGATTACTGCCACAAACAAGATTAAGTTAATCTTGACAACGCCATTGCACAAAACACGCTGTTTTTTATTCTTCCCAGAGGACTGTGGTTATTGTAAATTGTGGCGCTGCGAGGAAGTGTTTTGTAAAACAGGATCAGTACACACACACACACACACACACACACACACACACACACACACACACACACACACACACACACACACACACACACACATATATATATATATATATATATATATATATATATATATATATATATATATATATATATATATATATATATATATATATATATATATATATATATATATATATATATATATATATATATATAAATATATACATATATATTCATGGTTATGTGCGCGCGCGTGTGTGTGTGCGTGTGTGCGTGTGTGTGTGTGTATTGTATGTTTAGCCTGTGGCATGTACTTTTTAATGGCTGCATTATCTTTTTCGGTATCGTACAATTGAGCTATTCATTTGCATGCAATGCAGGGGTCTAAATTAATATTTGTTATGTCGTCAAGTATGAGAATGCGCTGACCAGCCACGGTAGATCGTGGTTGTCGTTGCGTAACCTATATAGACTTAAAATAGAAGTAAGGGCGTGTGCTATGGTCTATTTTATGTGTTTAACTGTCATGTTGACATTGACAGGCAGTACCAAGCATTGCTGTTGACATTGACGGGCAGTACCGGGCATTGTTGCTGACATTGACGGGCAGTACCGGGCATTGTTGTTGACATTGACAGGCAGTACCGGGCATTGTTGATGACATTGACGGGCAGTACCGGGCATTGTTGCTGACATTGACAGGCAGTACCAAGCATTGTTGTTGACATTGACGGGCAGTACTGGGCATTGTTGCTGGCATTGACGGGCAGTACCGGGCATTGTTGTTGACATTGACGGGCAGTACCGGGCATTGTTGCTGGCATTGACGGGCAGTACCGGGCATTGTTGTTGACATTGACGGGCAGTACCGGGCATTGTTGTTGACATTGACGGGCAGTACCAGGCATTGTTGCTGACATTGACGGGCAGTACCGGGCATTGTTGTTGACATTGACGGGCAGTACCAAGCATTGTTGCTGACATTTACCGGGCATTGTTGCTGGCATTGACGGGCAGTACCGGGCATTGTTGCTGGCATTGACGGGGGCAGTACCAGGGCATTGTTGTTGCATTGTACCGGGCATTGACGGGCAGTACCGGGCATTGTTGTTGACATTGACGGGCATTGTTGTTGACATTGACGGGCAGTACCGGGCATTGTTGCTGACATTGACGGGCAGTACCGGGCATTGTTGTTGACATTGACGGGCAGTACCGGGCATTGTTGCTGACATTGACGGGCAGTACCGGGCATTGTTGTTGACATTGACGGGCAGTACCAAGCATTGTTGCTGACATTGACGGGCAGTACCGGGCATTGTTGTTGACATTGACGGGCAGTACCAAGCATTGTTGCTGACATTGACGGGCAGTACCGGGCATTGTTGTTGACATTGACGGGCAGTACATTGACGGGCAGTACCGGGCATTGTTGCTGGCATTGACGGGCAGTACCGGGCATTGTTGCTGGCATTGACGGGCAGTACCGGGCATTGTTGTTGACATTGACGGGGCAGTACCGGGCATTGTTGTTGACATTGTACCAAATGTGTTCCATTACATTAATTAAATTCAAAATGACAACCGACAGGTGAGCGTCCAAAATTAACACTCTCCCACCTTGGGTGAGTTGGAAAGGTTAGATAAATGCTTGGATACTCCAATATCTCCTGCTATTACATAATGCGGTTTACATGAAGGTCACACGCAGCTAAATACTAAAGCGCCTCGCCCAGGGATATCCATACGCAATCCAACGCCGTGCCTAGAACAAGGTGGTTCTTCAGTGGTCCGGTCGAATTTCAACAAGAGGAGCGTGTCAATAGAATGCTGATTCTATGTATGTTTTTTATTGCTGTAGTTCTGCGTGTCTAAATTGGAAGCTACTGTTTTTATATATGCTGATGCAAATAGTAGAATCATGGGTTCAGTATGACGTCACGTGGCCACTGCTAACTTTGTTTACAGCCGTCTCGCTTATGTCACCGAATTTATTCACTCATCCATAATAAATGACTTTGAACATCATCGCCAACACCTAACGACGTTAACAGAGTCTGTCATGAAATGCTTTATGTTTGTGTTTTAGCTTAATGAACCTGACAACTGCCGTTGTCATGAAATGCTTTATGTTTGTGTTTTAGCTTAACGAACCTGACAACTGCCGTTGTCATGAAATGCTTTATGTTTGTGTTTTAGCTTAACGAACCTGACAACTGCCGTTGATCCCTTGCATTTATGATTGCAGAACGCGTACGTGCAAGAGTATGTGGCGGCCATTACGCCATTATATAAGTATCTCAAAAATCAAGATTGTGTTAAGATAAAGTCACAACGTGATCAGGTCGCGATATTTGGAGAGGATTGTGGACTGTTCGATGGTTTCAGGATATATAACGGAGGTCACAATAATCGCATAAGAAATGATCGACGAGTTCTCATTGGCTTCTCCGGTACTCAATATATGGTCCAATACTACGCCTGGAGCCATCAATCTCTGTTCAGGAGACCTTAAACATTATTAACGCAGTGGTTGTGCAATGGCGGGCAATAAACCAAGCCACCCAGCGTTATTGCTTCCTGTATTGGGTTCCAATAACGTAGAAAACACGTATAACTTATTTCAGTTAAAATGACTTTTGCCAACTGTGGCCGATGGATATATTCCATAAAACAGATACAGTTAATCCGACAGGACAGCTAATGTTATCAACAGAGCATAATATGGGGAGGGGGGGCGTCACCTCCCCCTTATAAACCGTCACTTTTATATATCATTGTCATCAAAAGGCTTCGTGATTACAATACATAAATGTTTCAATATTCTGGGATATTGCTTATAAAATATTTGTTCTTGACTGGTGAATTGTTTCATAGGCTGTCCACTTCATGCAGTCTCACAGCTACTGTATGCACATGACGTCACCCGATGACGCATGCATCTACGTGATATACGAGCGTCATGACGCAGAGCAGCATTAACAACTAGAGCATATTCGCTTCACCGAGTTGTATTGGTCTGCAATGGTCCATAATTGGAAGGAAATATTCGGTCAATACGTGTTGCCCATCATTACACAAAGCATTGTCTCGATTCATTCGGTCTATTGATTCATTAGATGGAAAGGAAACGACGAGATGGCTTGTTTAGGAGATCAATGCGGTGTTTACTTCATTAACTGGTTCATGCACAGTGAATATTTGCCCTTAGAGATATATTCTCAGCAGCCTCATTACCTACTTAGATATACGCTTGTAACTCGCTCAAGGCTGTAGTCATTCGCTTCTCAGCAACATTTGCGTTTCCTAAAGAGTGTGGTCTATGTTTGTGAAAGGGGGGGGGGGGGGGGGGGGTCTGTGTGTATGTCCAATATCTCCATCCAAATGGCTACACCATTCCTATTGCAAATGAATAAATTGACGATTAATGCCCAAAATCGCTCAATAACTAGCACATGTGCTAATGATAGAAGCTAGTGCAGCCGGGCCTGGGCAATCTTGAATCAGCATAAATGCGATGGGAGGTATCATGGAATTCCACCACTGACCACTTAGCCGACTTTATCAGCGCAGTCATGGCAGCTATATAATGCAAGGCGGTCTTCTTCTCATATTGTAATAGACTGCACGTTGTACGGAGGCAGGTCCAACGCGGCGTTCACCTAAGTTAACCGCTACGCCGCTCTTTCCCCGCTGGCGCCGCCTAGCCGCGCATCACAGTTGCACGATACTGCTAGTTTAGCATCCAGGATGCGGACAATAGGGATTACCTTGCTGTCAAACTGACACTTGTAAGCGTTGCAACCTGTGCAGGGTCATATCAGACACTGGGTACTCCATGTGGATGTGTCACTGTAGAAGCGGATACTGACGTGGTCGGGCGCTGGTATAATTCCATGCAAGCGGTCATCTCTGTGAGTTCGACTAATCTTCATTACACCGACTAAGATTTGCTACGTCGCTCTGTAAGATCTTTGTTAAGCGAAGGAACGGCATTCCTATTACCTTGTGTTAGTTTTATTTATTGTTGTTTGAAGTGGGTGTTTCTAGTTAACTACATCTACCGCCGTTAGACAGCATCCCCGTATTCCTCGGTCTTATTATGGTTTATTCGGCATGACCCCGAGCGTTCAACAAGGTCATCCCTACATTGAATCATTTGCGCTCTAGATCATTCGTTCCATTTGCGTACCATCCCTATCAATTCTACTGGATGGAAACTTAATTTCCCCTATTTTCGATGTTTTGCCTGACAAATCCACCCGTGGCGCCATCCTGTGGTAGCATAACATATAACCAATAAGGCTTGCTGTCACTAGACGGGGCTAAGGGGCGGTGTAAGGAGAAAGATTCCTTGGGTGTTGTAGGAATGTTGCACAATGGCGTCTCTGCTCCGATGCACATGTAATTGAAATTGATGTGTGCTGTGTAATTGGCGAAACTATGGCCAGATTTGTCTAGGCTCCCGCGGCTGATTGCGATTGATTGACTCCGGGTATGTATGGTCTGGATCAGACAATCATTGATTGACTCCCAGTATGTATGGTCTGGATCAGACAATCATTGATTGACTCCCAGTATGTATGGTCTGGATCAGACAATCATTGATTGACTCCCAGTGTGTATTGTCTGGATCAGACAATCATTGATTGACTACCAGTGTGTATTGTCTGGATCAGACAATCATTGATTCACTCCCGGTGGGTATGATCTGGATCAGACAATCATTGATTGACACCCAGTATGTATGGTCTGGATCAGACAATCATTGATTGACTCCCAGTATGTATGGTCTGGATCAGACAATCATTGATTGACTCCCGGTGTGTATTGTCTGGATCAGACAATCATTCATGAGAGGAAATTGATTGCCGGCATTAGCAAATGTGGTGTGAGTTCCATTGTGATGTATCAGCCCGTTTGTTTTGTAAACACTTTCCTGAAAACAGGGGTAACATCATTGTGACGTATATAATTTTACTCCTGGATGTCACAAAGGTATGTTGGTGGTAACCACGTGACCAATACCGATTGGCTGGCATGGAGACAGGTAAGGAATGCCAACCTACGTCTCTCCTCCACCCCTCCTTCTTGAGTCTTCTACAATATTTTACCCCATGCTTACATTTGAAGTAATCATCTCTCGTAGTAACATTGTCTATAAGATGAAGAATACGATAGAGTAGAGGATGTGTTAAACGCGAATTAAAGAGGCATCAGGTTGGGAGATATTCGATTGTGAACCAGGCTGAGGAAGTTTACCACAAGAGGGAGCTTTAAGGTAAATGTTTTGTAACCTATATTCGACAAAAATGAGATAGTGGAAAAAAATTCCCTTGGCCAGCCAAGCGGTGTCAATGGTACACATTGTAGGGTGTGTGATGCTACAAAACAAGTGTCTGCGGTCTGGATACTCTAATTCGACCTGGCAGCAGCTATATTGCTGATTCCATGGTGTCTACAATCAAGCGCCGCAGCTTATCATAGACCAGCGTTGTGGCGCTAGAGGCAAATAAGTTCCTTTTATAAATAGCGCCTCGTGGAGACGTTTGTAAGGAGAATCTGATGCACATATCAAAGTCTGGATGGGCTGCATGCAACGAAAGCGAGGCTTTCTGCTCACAGATACGTAGATAATAATTGATTGCAATCTTACATATCATCTAACAGCTATGATGAGCTATTTGAATATTCTGTGGGTTCCACCCTTATTAGACATCACCTATCCTTTTTCATATATAATGGCGCACTATGATTGTCAGGCCAGTACTACCTAGAATCGACACGTCATATATTATTGTGTCCCAGTCCCAGGCCCCACTATATCCAGATCAAGTTGTTTCCTTCGGACATACACCCCCATCACCTCCACGCATGGAGAAGTTATTGAATTCATGAGGCCCACGCATGGAGAAGTTATTGAATTCATGGCATACAAGTCTTTCATCCAACTCGATGCTTACAGACCAGGATCACTATGATATAGACTCTACTGGCTGCTTTCAGCTGGAACTCTGTAGCCATCATTTATAATGGGCCTGTATTCCCTAACCTGCTAACCGCATATCTTGTTGGTCATCTGTATGGCACCGTTGGGGCGCTTGTGGTAGACATGAACTGTCCAACCGTGTAATATTGTCATAACATCTCTAGATTTCATTACGCGTCATATCAATTCATTTGTGGGAAATCAAGGACGTTCTCAAAGACAACTGGATTATTGTCAGTTGAACGAGTCTGCATCATTTTCTCTGCTCTCTAAATTTCTGCCTAATAACCGTCTGAGCGCACCTTACTTACCTAAGCCGTGCTTGTCGACGGTAGACAATCGAGTTGGATAATTAAGACTGACAATGGCTTTTTTTATTGTTGCTTATTGCTTTTTTATATTATACAGGTCATTGCCCTGACTCTATATATTGTGTGCGACTTGAATGGAAAACTATCACTGTATCCTCTGGCGTTTTCATTACACTCAGAAAACCATTCAGCAGCCGAAATGAAAAATTTAACAGAGAATTAAATTTTCTTTGCCGCGAAACACTGAGGCTGCTGCATGAGAGAGAGAGAGAGAGAGAGAGAGAGAGAGAGAGAGAGAGAGAGAGAGAGAGAGAGAGAGAGAGAGAGAGAGAGAGAGAGAAAAGACCGATCGGTATATCACTCGTCCAGAGTCTGTCGGCAGCTGATAAAAGTTCTGGTTTGCGGTTCGGTTTCCTGATTCAACAACTCGTGTACTGGCCTTGGTCGGCATCTTTGAAGAAACACATTATTCAGAATAATACCAACGTCCCGTCTAGCCACGTCATGATCACGTGACCCTGACAATGAAGCGCGGGTACGATTGATGTGTAATGGAATTAAACCGAGTGTAATTGCTTCGCAGCTTGCAAGTAAATGAGATAAATATACCACTGCAAACGCAATGAGGCATTCTATGACTCAGAAGCGTGATTGCATAGAGAATTAGTGATTTGATGATAATGACCCGTGGTTTACATTGGGCGAGTGAGTTTATTTACCATTAACGGTTGAGGTGCCGAACATCTCCCATGATGATATGAGGTATCAGACACTAGAGAGAGCCTACTCACTCTCATCCTGGTGTGAAAACAAAGCAAGTTAATGCGTTATTGCCACAGAAAAATTACCCAAAAGACTTAAAAGAAACAACGCTTATGAATGCTGTTATGCATAACAAAACCAGAAACACTATGGATCTTTATTTTATTGAATCACACGCGCATAAATAAAACTCATAATTATTAATATCTTAAATAACTGAAACAACAGCTCTTGCTGTGAATCAGGTTTACTACAAGAGTCCCATCTGCCACGCTGTATGATATTCAAGTCTGCCCCATTTGGCTACATCCATGTTTACAGATGAAAGAAACGGTCACCTTGGTTATTTATATATTGGTGTCTTGTTGCTGACGGTGTAATAATACATCTGGAGATATTGAAACGAAATCCACCTGAATCAGTCTTTATAATACGGGAATGGGGCAATATCTTTACCCCAAGTAAACCGTCACTACGATATTTCATCGTCTGCAAAGGCGCTGTGGCTACAATACATATCTGTTTGAATATTTGGGTTATTGCAAATTGACTACTGTTGACTACATGTGGGGTAAAAAATGTCAGTGTGTTAACCACCTTTACCCCCCACCCCCCAATAACAATACCCGAACATAATCTCTCATTTACACTTGCCGCTATAGGAGGAACTAGCGTTCTGATCAGCGTGAGATGCAGAGCTGAGTGTTGCAATATGGTGATGTAAGTTTGACCGAGTTTGGTCTACAATGACCCATAGCTGGATGGAGATAAGCAGTCACATCATAATTGAAGATGTCGAGAAAGCATCTCACTCCGCGCAGCTACTGACTGGCTAAATCATCCCGGATGTTTATTCGTCATTTTCTGATAATTGATACCACTACCCTAATAGGCCTGGACCTGATCATTTACATCATGAAGCTAATGACAAACCATCTGGTGCCGACCTCTCGATGTTTATCCAGACTTCTTCGCTAAATACTCGACAGTGTCGCTGTCCAGGTGCCCAAACGGATGTTCAAACCAAAGATGAAATTACTGGGAAATACCACCCAAGCCACATTGTTGTACAAATGTACATGGTCAACCAAATATTTCTGCTTTAATGAACATTACACAACTGATATCTATTGCACATTTTCCGGCGCCATACACGTAGCATTTGGCTGAATGTCGGTCAGGCAATATCGTATAGACTGCAGTGTTGTGTTTCATAGCTAATGTCTCGTCTATAGTCATTATGCAGTTTATATTGTAGATATTGTTGTCTCATTAGCATTCACCAGAAACACATAAGCTTCTAGAAGCCTGCCCATAAGCATACTGATGAGATAATGTTATTCTCAAAACACCAAACCAAGAAAGATGGCCATATTGTTCTCGCCAGAATACTGTTTGAAACAGGCATTGAAAATGTCAAGTTCACACTACTGAGGTCTAGTATTTCACATTTCGTGATTGAAGCATTCATTGGAGATGCTTGACTTCCTCGAGAAAGCAACACAGAACTTAAATTCAGTGGATAATTACCAACATCAAATGACTGACATGATATTTATACCCAATATGTCCCTCCGTTACCAGCATGCATATGTGTATGGGTTTTTTCAAAGGTATAATTGTTATACTTAATTCAACTTTTGATATTCCTACCAAGCTTACCTCTAAGCGCGTCACATGAATCCAATACTGTAACCGCATTTACTTTCAGCTTCACATTACATGCAGTTATTACAGAATACAGGTATGACATGTGCGGCAACAATTTCGACATTTTGTTTCTATGCGTCTTACCTTGTTTGCAAAGGGCCCATTTAGTTAATTCACACTATACACTCAATGACGTTGAATGATTTAGTCTTGAAACATTCTATGATCACGCCGTACGTTGACTCTATTCAGCAGGCCTTGGTGTTACGGAAACAATTATTACACAGCAGTAGAATATAAAACAAGCTGCACGAATGTGATTGCTCCCTGCATTGGGTTCCCGTAAAGTTGATAACACGTAACGCTTACAATTTACTTGCTTTGCTGTCTGTGTGTAGTGACTTTTATAAGCTTTTGGTCTATGTAAAGCACCCCGTCCTTTCCTATTGTATTCCATTAATGCAAAGACTGTGTATTAAACACGAATACGTTTTTATGAGACATAATGCCAGAATGGGGCAATATATTTACCCCAAGTTAACCGCCACTACGATATTTCATCGTCTGTTTGAATATTTGGGGTTATTGCAAATAGACCATTTTCTCTTGTCTGTAAGTAAGGTAAAGTTGTTCAGGGTGTATTCCGCTTCTAGCCGTCCCATATAAGTACACCTATAAATGTAGATGGCCCAATATGATGTACTAACGTTCTGACCATCGCCAGGTTCAGAGCTGAGTTTGATTGGTCTACATTGACCCATAGCTAGAGGGTAGTATGCGCTCGTTCTGGGTCGCCCATTATGCTCATTACACAAAGCATTGTCTGGGCGGATTGGATGCGTTTTACATCAAATGGAAGCAAACGATGAAATCTACGCCGTCCTTTGGTTCCAGCATAATGGATATTTGCTTTTTGAGATTGATTCTCAATAGCCGAAATACTGTCAATTACTGGATACTCCATCCAGAATATAGTAATCTAATTGCAGCGGAGTCAGGGAATCGAAGAAGCAGCACAGTTAACATGAGCTGCCACAAGTTACAAATGGTCCTGAATGGGACGTCTTTGTTGAACCAATGTTGTAAGAGGAGCTAAGTTAGGGAGTGAGTTAACTCATGATGGTAACAGCAGCTGTCACAAATCGGCTATTGATTTGGGTATATTAAAGAGACATTTCTTCAATGATGAATCAAACATAAACGGGGAGGAAAGTATCACACAATGCCCCGCCCAACTACATGGAAAGTATCACACAATGCCCCGCTACATGGAAAGTATCACACAATGCCCCGCCCCACTACATGGAAAGTATCACACAATGCCCCGCCCCACTACATGGAAAGTATCACACAATGCCCCGCCCCGCTACATGGAAAGTATCACACAATGCCCCGCCCCGCTACATGAAAAGTATCACACAATGCCCCGCCACACTACAGGTAAAGTATCACACAATGCCCCGCCCCGCTACAGGTAAAGTATCCCAGATGCCCCGACCCGCTACAGGTGAAGTATCTCAGATGCCTCGCCCCGCTACAGGTTAAGTATCCCAGATGCCTCGCCCCGCTTCTACCCAGTTCAACTCTGCACACACATGGCTGCTCTGAAATGTAAGGCGGTCGTCTTCTTCTCATATTCACCTAAGTTAACCGCGATAGGGCCAACGCGACGACGACGCCTCCACACCAGCGCCTTACTCACAGTATTCAGGATAAGTTTCAAGAGCGGCCTTGTTGAAACCAATCGTATCCATTCAAACTTCAAATCAGTTCAGGGACAATACCAGACAAGAGCTAGGTATTTCACGTGAATGTGTCACGTCGGTAGCGGATACGGACGTATTTGCGGGCTACGATCATCCCCTGGACGCCATCATCTCTGTGTGGTCGTCTATACGACATTGTTCCGAATAAGATTTGCTACGCTGTGCTAAAAGAGCATTTATAATCATTGATTTTATCCTGTATTTATAACCTGTAATTTGCGGTCACCGACGTCAATAGCTGTGATAAACGTCCGCATGTCGAGTTTCCTTTCATGTTGAAATGTGAAATTGTCCCAGTATTCGTCATCCCGAGCATTCAATATGACCCTCACCATTCAACGTTCTGCATTATTCGTTTGATTTCTGTACCATCCCTGTCATTTGACCTGGCTCTAAACTTCATTTTACGTCCGCGATACGTTCTATGTATTGCAAGACAAAGCCACCAGTTGCGACGCGACATATGACCAGGAGGCGCGCTGTCGCCAGACGAATCTCTGGGAAGCTTGGAAGAGTATGATTCGAAAGTAATGGCGTCTCTGTTCAGAAGAAAAAAGTATGCAGTGACCAATACCGCGACCAATACCGTGGTCAATACCGTGACCAATACCTTGACCAATACCATGACAAATACCATGACTAATGCCGTGACCAATACCGTGACCAATACCGTGACCTATACCATGACCAATACCGTGACCAATACCGATTAAATGGTGTCTAGACTGGTGAAGTGTGTGGACCTACGTCTCTACTATTGGAATAATCCTTTGTCGTGTTAACATCGTCGATAAAATGAGAGATTAATTAGAATAGGATATATGTAGGAGAGAGAGGTGGTAGGATGGAGACAGTGCTAGATAGAGGGAGATAACGCGTTAGTTGAAAGGTGGAAGTTTGATAAGGAACCAGGCTGAGCAAGTTTACCATGAGGGGGCTTTAAAAGTAATATTTTGCAACCTTGACAGCAGATAATATGAAGAGACAGTGGCGAAAATTACCATTGACCAGCAAAGCAACGTCAATGGTGCTCATTGTAGGGTGTCGTGATGGTGCGAATCAAGTGTCTACGAACTGGAGACCGTAAATGAGACATGACATGTCGTGAACGGCAGCTATTTTGAGCCCCAAGTGTTGCTATGGTGATGTGCCACGAGCCAATTTACTCCTGGCATTGTCTATTTGCGGTTTCAGCGGCCAGTGGATGCATTTGCTAATCGCATTCTGTCTAGGATGTGTGAAAACATTGGCGCCACAGCGTGTGATAAACCATTCTCGAGACAATCAGATTCGCTCGTATGAATAGCGCATCAAGAATATGCTTTTTTGCAGAATCTGACCAATGAGCTTATAAGTACGCCAAGAGGGCTCACTCTGACAGGCTGTGCGGCGAGCGTGAAAATGAGTGAAAAGCACAGGTCACTTTTAATCCAATGTCTCGGAGCTCGGCGTCTGTGAAAGATATGTGATGGCAATGGTATTATTGGAGTTTTACGTCACTTTTTGCAACAATGAGGTGATATCGCGACGGCGATGGATGAGGATGATTGTGATGCTTGGACAGCTCCCTTTAAGTGCCAGCGCCCATTTGGTTGCTTGATATGACTACGAAACCTATGCAGCTGGGACGTAGATCCAGTACGTCACTATTGAGCTACTGGGTCGGGTGCATCCCCTATCAGAGATGGGACCGCCATTTAACGTGATCATCCGAGTCGCGGGGAACCAGTCAGGTATCGAAGCCGCAATCTGCCGATCGAGAGGCGACGCAGTTTACCACTACGCCACGGGATCCGGCTAATGAAAGATATGCAGTCTTCTGATTGGTCGAAGGGACCAGGCGTCCGAATTAATTAGATAATTCCTTGTGGTTTTAAGAGACTTTATTGGTAAAGCACCACGCTGCTCACCGGTGGCGTGTTCGAGTTTTTTCTCGGGTGGAGGCGGGAGTTGTGTTATTCTTGTAACTCGAGGTCGAAAACCTGCTTGGTTACATGTACCTTGTGTTTCAAACTAGTATACCTCATTCATATATAATGGCACATAATTACTATCCGACAAGCAATACCTTTTCTCGACATTTCAAATCTCATTGCGTCACAATATTTCCCAGTCCCAGGCTCTATTATTTCCACAACATCGTTTTCATCTTCTCTCCTAGCAAACCAACCCCATCAGTATTAGACCAACCAACACTGTATGTAGTCCGTTTTTGCGAAAAGTGCATGTGTTTACATGAAATATTCCAATAAGATTGACCTATATGGTATGGGATCGTGACGATAAGATACATCAGCTGCATCCTACCTATTTTTAACCAGTTGTAAAATATGACCTGTCGCTTGGCAGCATAGTCTTGCCGCGTGACCTCTGCCCTGTAGCGGTCATCACTGGGCAAGTGGTACTCCTGGAAAGTTGTTCAATGTCAGTGGCAGATATTTATGTTTGTTTATTTGCGGTTCGGCATCTCGCACGGACATCAGGTGTGACTTGAATCATGTACAAAGAGTTTAGAACGACTGAAACCATAACGAATGTCCGTGTGATGTGAACCATTAATGATTAATTGAAATCCCTGAACCTCTCGGATGCCACACCTCGACTGACATAAATATTTACGCATTTGACCTTTTTCGACCGATAGTAACAAGTTAACTCCACTAAGATTCTTTAAAACCCGACCTAGTTTTAATGTTATAAAAGACAGCGCCCACCCTCACTCGAGGCCACCGATCCCCGTGGCGTAGTGGTTTACTGCCTCGAAATTTGACCCGCAAGTTGTAGGTTCGATCCCTATGTGTAACAACCTGACTAATTACACGTGACTCAGATGATTACGTAAAATGGCGGTCCCATCTCTCAGAAGAGATGCAAAAGATCCTCTGAGGACGACGTGGTTCCTGGCAGTGACCACTCTCAGTGTTAAACTGACTACTTGTCGTACATAGTCTAGTTGCTACAAACGGCTATTATTCAATGCACACACTCTAGGCAAAAAGGGTGAGGGGTGTTGCACAAAGCACACTGTACAAGTGTATATACAAGCGGAGGTATGTATCAACATTAGGTACATAATGATTTCATCGAAAAATAATATTCGACGACTTTGTACAACTGTACAATTATCCCGTCATTCGAATCCTGCTACGGCTGGCACCCAATACATTGTGATTTTGCCCAAACGGACAGCTGTGTCAATGACGTCATAAGATCCCCATGGACTCCAAGGCTGACGATGATCATCCTATCCAATTAGTTATTGTCTTATTGCATTTTACATGAATTAAAACACTATCCCCTGCATCTATTGATTGTGTGCTAATTGAATCGACAACTGTCATCCTTTTCATTTGCGTTTTCATAACAAGTAGATGTATTAGAAAACTGCCATGCAATATGCGGCTATATCATCTAGTATGGAAAAGTCCGTTAGCTTCGTATTTAGCATTATTTCATCTCATCCATCATAAACCGGAGGACTTATTGGATTCCTTGCATGGTGCACGTGAGGCCATTCATCTCTCACCGTACATTCATAGCTGACATAGAACGCCATACAAAGGTCATCAGGTTCAGTCTGTCTGTACTTTGTATTCAGCTTTGAATCAGGGCAGTACAGCTGACCTCTCGTGTTTATCTTGTGCATCTCAGTGAACATATGGCAGACTTCGCATCACATATCAGAGTTAAGATTGTAGTTATGTAGTTTTCTTCAACCGCACGCATGTAGCCCTACTGGCCAATAACCACAAGCATCACTTAGTTCAAACACGTAGCTATTCGTCAATGGGGAGAAGTAGCGAGGCTGGCGATGAGCATTGATGTCAAGGTCGACACACGTAGCAGCCATATGCAACGCAGTTGCTGTGATGAAGTGACACAAGCTTGGCTTAATTGTATCGCAATACAGTGATCTAACGCTGTCAGAGCAATAGGTGATCATTCTGGGCCTCCCGTCTCATTGCACACAACATCGCCTGGTTAAACATGGTGCATTCTTTTCATTATTTCTCGAATGGCAACATTGCTGCTGAATGGTATTACACACAGGTAAGTTTGGTTGATTCAGATGCAGAGTTCTGATTCCATCGATATTCGACTTTCAATTAGTATTTTAAGAATCCTTCATAAGTATTGTAGCTGTACACATAATAACTATATGTTCTATCAGAGCACGATTTATTCATTCGCTTCATATCAACATCTGTATTTGCTGTTCTGCTTCAGTGCATCGTACTTACCGATTGCTTGCGCGACACATATTCTCTAAGGACCATCAGGCTTTGAAAAGTCAGAAATGCACTAATATACAGACGGTGCGCTGGAAATAAGTTAGAATAGGTCAATTTGAGGATACTTTCATTCATCCATGGTTAACCTGCATAAAGTATATCCTTCTTACTTGCATTTATCAGGTATGCTAGATAGCTCAAATGCATTAATCAGCGGCCATTCAGGAGGCTTATCTGTTCTCTTCTGTTGTGTGTTCAATCACAGGTATGCAACACATTTGTTTGCGGGGTGGGGGGGGGTGGAGGGGTGGGAGAGGGGGTGCTATGGGGTACGGATTCCATATCCCGAAAGTCCGAATATGGATGACAAATCTGTGGTATGGAGTTAATCTGGTTATGCCCAGAGGCTACTGCTGAGCTGGAATTCCAGACTGCTACGTGCCGTAAGGAGTTGGCTTTCCAACTTGGTCCGTACGACGGTGACTATATCGTTGCCCGAATACTGAATGTGTTTACGTTTGGGACGCAGGTTTTAATACAAGTGTGTGGCGCCGTCAGCAAGCGTGTAGGTACAAATACATTTAGCTTTAATTGAAGATCAAACGGGCTGATGTTAATTGTTATGGGAATTGACGGGTTTGGAATGTTTACTTCAAATGGGTCTACTTGCTACACGGGGACTATTTAATTTGGAAACCAACCCGTTTGGAATATTCACTTCAGATATCAAGGTTTGGTATCTGAGGGGCGGGTGGATAAGCACTTCACACTGGTTGACGACGCTTATTACGGCTAATACATAAAATCTAATTGATACGGTCGGTCACAATATGCAGTAGATTTACATGTGTTAATTCAAATTGTCTAATGGAACGTTGCATATAAGAGTATAAAAAATGCAGTTGCGGGTATTGTGGGTAGAAAAACCACACGTTATTGAAGGCAAGTTTAGTCAACAGAAGGAATTCATGTTATTCCGGGCGTAGTCTGTCACTTATAATGGACAATCCTACACACATATATCTTTATGTGATTCATATCTAGGTCAAGCGGTTATAACCTGCTTGGCCATAAAATGGCAGGATAACTTGGCTCACATCAACTTACTCTGGTGTATCGCACAGAAGTGAAAGCCTATATTATACAAAGCCTGTGTTAGCTTGGACGTTTTGAACCCGGGGAAGAGGTAGTAATTAATGAAGTGCCCTCGAGGTCGTGCGCTCATCCAGCGATAGGGAAACCAACTCTAAGATAACAGTAACATGTGCGCTAGTGTGTAACCCTATATCTATCTATAGTACAACACTTAACATAGATGTGAAGAGTATTATACAGTGACACCCTATTAACTGACCTCATCTTCATTACTTCAGCTTCTTCAGAAGCCATCAGCAGACCTGAATTGGAGAGGAGTGTTCTAGCTACGTCGTGTCATTCATTAAGCATGAGTAGCAGAGTTTATAGTCCCATGGCAATAGAACGCAAGGCTTTCTATCATTCATCGTAATCATAGTATTCCACCTGAACTCCGTTACTATAGCAACGGTTTCCATAATCCAATGTCTGCAACAGCCTCCATTGTACATATCTTAAACATTGTAAAACACGATAAGCATTATCTGGCATACCTCTTTGAGATTTAAAAGTCACTTCACGTTGCGTGGGTAAAGAAATCAACTGGAGAGCCTTATTATCGCTCAGCGGAATTAGATCTTGTTAATCTTAGTCGTAAATTGAAATTGACATAGTACACCTTCAATGAATTCATTTCGATAAAGCTGGTGTGATCACTTAGTAATGTAAGGCGTTCTCACCAGGGAACGTTCTTATCCGAAGCAAGTACACAACAAAGTTGTAAACTGTCGTTTGCTGTTAATATGGTTACAGGCAATATAACTTATTTTTGTTACATTAAATAAGTAAATTCAAAAGCATCCTTGTGTAGTGAAGTTATGTGAAGTTATACTTTATAAATAAACTACATCTTAGTATGTGCAGATTAAAAATATTTAGGATTTTACATAGTACAAATAACTAAAGTGTATGTGCTCTGAATTCTGCATTACACATGATTCTTACAGCACGCTTTTGTAGTAAATGTAACCTCATTAATATTTATGAGTTACATTTCCCAAGATTTGTCAAATACGGATAGATAAATGTATAATACATATTAATAAGAGTCTCTCTGTTTAATTTATTTCTAACCTTTTTGTGAATACCAATATTTTTCGATACTTTATTTGAGATTAATTTTATATGACTAGACAGTTGATTGTCTATAACAACACCAAGAAAACCTATTGTGTTCACAGTATCAAGTATAGTATCATCAATAACTATTTTGTTGATTCTATTTCTGATATTTCTATTACATGAAAAGGTCATGGTTTTTGTCTTTTTTACATTCAATGTTAGGCGGTTTACATGTTACCAATTAACAACTTTCTTAAGCTCAATGTTGAATTCATATTCAATTTTGTTAACATCTTTTCCCACCATGAATAAATTTGTATCATCAGCATCAATAAATTGTGAATAAGCATTCTGAGCATGATTACTTTCTAAGACAGAGGTCCAATCATGAGAGTTTTCTTCGAGAAAATGATCTAACTCTAGTTACATTGTCAGAAGATTTATGCAATAAGTCTTCCGTCATTATAAATACAGGAAAATGACCAGAAAATGTGTAAATAAAACACCTTTTATATGTTTATGGCTTAAGCCAATACCAAAATATGTTGTCATTTAAGGTGACTGCGCTGTGTGTCACCCTTGTTGGTTTGTCTATCATAGATACAAAAGACTGAGAGTACATAAGATCTAAGAACTAAGCAGTTTCGGAGTGTTGCTCACAGTTCAGCAGGTTGATATTGTAGTCACCCATTAAATAACATATCTTGTTTTCAGTTTTTATGTTTGATAATATTACATTTAGTTCATTGACAAATTCCCTGATATCTGTATTTGGCGGTCTATAAATCACACTAATGACAATACTTTTACCCCTTCCAACATTTGTACATTTTAGTTCAACAAACAAACATTCCATATAACTTTTGCACACATTTAGATCATTTCTACACATATATTCAATATCATTAGAGATGTATTACGACACCTCACCACCAATTTTATTATGTCTGGTAGCATGAACAGAACTATATTGAGGAATATCATACAAGTGTTTGTTCACATCATTCAGCCAAGTTTCAGTGATATCAAGCACAGAGAACTTGTGATTAAGTACAGACAAATATTCAGTTAGATTATCATAGTGTTTTTTAATACTTCTTGTATCCACATGAAACAAGGAAAGAGCTTCTTTAAAGTGAAAAGATTTGGTTTTACAAACTATCTACATCAAAATAATCACATTCAGTTAGTTGTTCATTAAGCACATTATCATCAGGGTCTATATCCTCCAACCAGTTTTTATCATCAACATTAATTTAAGATAACAGTAAACAATAGAGATTCTAGTATCATATGAGTGTGAACATGCTAGGTCAGTCATTCAAGTCTGACAAGTTGCGTATATAGATGATCTTATTTTTGGAGTCTTTTCCAATGACATTTCTGTTATGAGTCCAAACGTCAGCAAGTTTTCTAGCATTCTTTAGAGTTCAGTACGCAGTCTGGTTAGGTCTTCGTTGATGAAGTATTTTGAGAATTCCGGCTGAGACTTCAGGTTTTTTCATTACTTTCTCTTTATCCTTATAACAGGCAAATTGGACAATTATTTGTCTGGGCCTCTCCTGTTTTTGGGTCCTACTCGATGAGAACGGTTGGGTACTGCATCAAGGTCAAGGGCTTTCAGTACCTCTTCCACTCTCTGATCACTATTCTCATGTTGCACTTCTCTGATGCCATCAAAACGTACTGAGCACCTTCGGCTGTATTGCTCCTAGTCATCTACTTTTCGCTTCAAGTTCAGATTTTTTTGTTGAGCTGACCAATATGGTTATCCTTGGTTTCAACGAGCTTTTCCAGCTTACCGAGTTTATTTTCAAACTGTGTGGTAATGCGGTCAACCATTTTGTCAATGTTCAATGCTTCTTGGAGTTCTTCAATAACAGTTTTATCCGTGATTGCTTCCACGAGAAATATTGCAAAGTCAGATGAGGTCAAGGCATCTTTTTCAGCTGGCATATTGGACGTTATGATGTAAGAAGCCGTACAAGAGTGAGCGATATCTAAGTGATACAGTTTTCATACATTCGCCCAGGGATATTTTTACATGCATTTTCACACCAGTGCAAGGTTGATACTCACAAACATTCTCTGAAGGGGGGGGGGGGGGGGGGGGGGGGGGGCACTTGGCCTTATTCTGAATAGGGGTGTGCCGCGGGACCTCGAAAACCCGTACCCGTCGTACAAGGTCAAAATGGCCAAAAGCATACCCCGTCGTACAAGGTATTATGCGAATGTATAACCCCTCGTACAGATTGAAGCTCAAAAACACACCCCGTCGTACAAGTATGAGGCCAAAAAACCCGTCGTACAAGTCAAGAGGCCGAAAAAACATACCCCGTGGCGCGGCACATATGTACTACCTCTATACCATTAAGTGCCCCCCCCCCCCCGGGGACCTAAGACACTTCACAATAGTTCATTGTCACGTCATTAGGTTATATTCGTTGTGAAAATAGTGCGAATAACATTTTATTAGGTCCTTTGTTTTGATTATCGTTATGATCTTTCAGCCTCGTTGTATCTCTCCCTCTCTCTCTCTCTCTCTCTCTCTCTCTCTCTCTCTCTCTCTCTAGAGATATATATATATATATATATATATATATATATATATATATATATATATATATATATATATATATATATATATATAGAAATATATATATAAATATATATATATATATATATATATATATATATATATATATATATATATATATATATATATATATATATATATATATATATATATATATATATATATATATTAAAGTGGCTCGCTCATCGTAATTATCGGGGTCCTCAATTTGGATAAGATAATATAGCTAGTGTGTTGTTTTGTATAATGGCGTTGTCGAAATTAACTCTCTCTCTCTCTCTCTCTATCTGTCAAGCTGAATTATATCAGAGTATCTATATATATATCACGCGGACGAGATTGGTTATATAGATCAGCTTGTGATGACAGATATATATATAGCTATATTGATATATATAGATATCTGCTCGATGGAGCAAACTGTATATATATCTATTAGGTCAAGTATATATTATATATATATATCTGTATTGCGGCTCGCTATCACGGGGTCCTCAAGTTTTGATAATGGCGTTGTCGAAATAGTCATTTGTCAAGCTGAATTACCCGTGTCGATGTATGACGAGAGGTGCTTGTGATGACAGGTGCTGTAGTTTTGAGCGAGGAAGATGCTCTGCTGGAGCAACACTGTGGCAAATTAACTATTAGGACAAGTATGTTTACACAGCCAACAGCTTTTGCACTCTCTCAATATAATGTAGAAAAATCTCGTAGTCAGTGATTCGATTATTGGAGCAGGCGAAGGATGGACACTCGGGCTGGGACAGACGAAGGATGGGCACTTGAGCTGGGGTAGATGAAGGATGGACACTTGAGCTGGGGCAGATGAAGTATGGACACTTGAGCTGGGGCAGATGAAGGATGGACACTTGAGCTGGGGCAGATGAAGGATGGACACTTGAGCTGGGGCAGATGAAGGATGGACACTTGAGCTGGGGCAGATGAAGGATGGACACTTGAGCTGGGGCAGATGAAGTATGGACACTTGAGCTGGGGGCAGCAGATGAGAAGCAGATGAATGGACACTTGAGCTGGGGCAGATGAAGTATGGACACTTGAGCTGGGGCAGATGAAGTATGGACACTTGAGCTGGAGCAGATGAAGTATGGACACTTGAGATGGAGCAGATGAAGGATGGACACTTGAGCTGGGGCAGATGAAGTATGGACACTTGAGCTGGGGCAGATGAAGGATGGACACTTGAGCTGGGGCAGATGAAGGATGGACACTTGAGCTGGGGCAGATGAAGGATGGACATTTGAGCTGGGGCAGATGAAGGATGGACACTTGAGATGGGGCAGATGAAGGATGGACACTTGAGCTGGGGCAGATGAAGGATGGACACGTGAGATGGGGCAGATGAAGGATGGACACTCGGGCTAACATCAGTGCATGTCAATCATACCCACCCCTCTCATGAGATCATTTTCTTTTTAGAGCTTTTGTGACCAATGCATTTGACCCTCAGCTGACGTGCCAAGCTTCATGCGGGTGTTTTTAATGTTGTTATGAATTATATGTTGCACATTTGCACATCTCCATGCGCCTTTTGTAGAAACGAATATCCTTAAGTCCCAAATCTACATGCAGAAGAAAGGCAGCGCGTTTGGCAGTCACTAAAACATGGCTTGTGTCGTAGGCTTTCGATCCGCCAGAAATGGAGCGGAGGTTGATTAGATTGCCCTCAAGCTGAGTCGTATCATGACATGAATAGTGTCCAAACATTTCCTCAAATCAACTGAGTGATTAACATCACGATGTGGGAGATGGATGTGCTCCTTACTGTAGAGAGTGGTTACCTTCTGTAATCCTATTTAACACCAACCTGTGACTCGTCTGCAGTGCGGAAAGAATTGTTGTGTACACAAGGTCTTTCACATATCACATGGGTCTATGCAAATAGACATGTTAATATACAAATGACGATGCCATCCCACGAACGGGTAGCGCTGTGTTGCCAGGGCGATTCGATATAACTTATGAGAGATATAATATATATATATATATATATATATATATATATATATATATATATATATATATATATATATATATATATATATATATATATATATATATATATATATAAACACAAATATTTGTTTTAAGCAACACAAAAATATAAGATGCAGATTGCTTTATAAAGAACTAAGAGCTACTAATCAGCTGGTAACTTGCAAAAAGGAGTTATTTAGAAAATAATAATTGCAGATCTACTAGACGTTGGTCAGTGAACCTCATTATTGTCCTCAATCCACTTGAACACCTCATCCCAGTGAGCTAGGAAATGCCATGTTCGCGATAGCTCGAACTTAAGAGACCCCCTGTTGACTAAAGTCTGCTGCTTCCGTAACTTCAATTTATTTCGGTCATTGAGATGGAATAAAATTGGCAGCAGATACACCTCTTATATATTTAGCTCAGTTAATGGTTTAGACGAGCGCAAGGTTGACAATTGACGCCTGAACAAGTCATCGTCATAACTGAAGACGAGGTAGCCCAGTTCGGAGCGGACAGACGACGTTCACTAGCCTATCTACGACGCACAGTTTATCCGCTTCGCAAGGCTTGAATGAGGTGTTTCTTATTGCTAAAAGCTGTTGGTTTCAGGGTCATTCCACAGTAATGTTTTGTCACAGACGGGACAGACAAGGAAGAAAGTGTCTCAAAATAATAGCCAGCAAGAGTAATTATGGTTATTTGTTCATTTACATATCCAACAATGAGTTTTCACCATTTTAGTGATGAAATTTTAAAAAATCTGTCATTATTTTGGACGATAGGTGTTAAATAAATCATGTCACAGACGGGACACCCATAAGACACCATAAGTAGGGTATGCGTGAGCAGAACAAAAACTCTGCAAACCTTTGACAAACACTCCAAACTTTTTACCTTTTATGAAAACTTGAATTATTAACCTTGATAAAACTGCATTTCAATTTACATCTTGGTTTTTATAAAATGGTAAAAAATAGACCTGTCACAGACGGTACATCGATTCGTGTAACAGATGAGACATTTGTCTACTGTTGATTTTATTGTTATCCTTGGTACGCTTACAATGAATATATGTACTAATGTTATATTGAACTTGATTTGTTTATAATTGACAGAAAAAAAACCCAATTAGTTGATGCATTTTGCATCATTTATTTAGTAAAAAACATGCGATTATGACATTTGGTGCCCACTAACTACTTCCTTAAAGACCGATCGAACTTAAAGGCATCCCTTGAGCAATACAAATTATAACCTGCTACAGAGTGTGTAAATGTATTTATATCAGCCCTGAGATTTGTCCCGTTGAATTCTATTTAACTTAGTGACGTTACTTAAGACCTTAAAACGGTACCTCTCAAGTGCATGTAACTGAGGCACTGGCAATCTGTGCTACACCTTCTCGAGCAGAACATGGGATATATTAGGGATACTGGGGTAAGCAAAAATGTTCATCGATCCTGCTGCCCTCAAAAAAGACACCTTCAGCTCTTTCTCCGATACCTCCTGCACCCGGCCTAAGCAATATCCCGTGACAGCAAAAAAGTCACTACGGACAGGGATATTCTCAGCAACTTGTCTCTGGGTTACAACGTTCACTGGTTCCTGATTCTTCTTGAGCAGCATAGTCGGCAGCATGTTGTCAGCAAAATAGGCAATGGTGGTGTTGTCCACTGTCTTCACTAAGTGGAAGGACCGGGTGCCTGACAGCAGATTGTATTCTGTCCAGCGAACCAGATAGTTGTGAGAGCATTTTTACACACATTGGACACACATCAGAAAGGAGGGAGAGCATTTTTACACACATTGGACACACATCAGAAAGGAGGGAGAGGATTTTTTCACACCTTGTAAATAAACCAGAAAGGTGCGAGTTCATTTTCATCCTTATATTATCTAAGGTGATGAAGAAGTAGCTTGCTGCTTCCTCTCTTTCAAAGGTGAAAAACATATTTCACTTAAAGCTTAGGATAAAAAGCAGTTCCATTCATCAATATGCTCAATGCATAATTTGTTCCTTATAGTATGCAACAAGCACCGGAAGCATAAAGTAATAGTGTCTCGTCTGTGAAAAGTGTCCCGTCTGTGACAACAATTAAAAAACCTTTAAAAAATATGTTATAAGTGGAGAGGAAGAATGAAATGTTTTTCATACGAAGGTCATATGATTCTAACATAGGAAAACATTTGATTTTATTGGAATGTTTGTTTTTGTGTCCAGTAAAAACACTTTTTCGTCCAAATTGTCACAGACGGAACATTTCAAAAATACATTGCATACCAATTTTGGAAATTATGATAAAAATCTAAACTTTTTCAGCGCCAATCTAAGGTAAGGGACTAAATCGAAATGTCAGCAAAGCTACAATACTGAAAAACTGTTTATTAGATTTTATTATTTGTCCTGCCTGCGAATTATTTTTTCCATAATTAAACTTCATACCCATGAAAAGACTTTTGGAATATCCAGGCAAAACGGAGGAAAGGTCCAATACTTTGATATGTAAACTGTCTGAAATAGTAAGTGTGAGATTATTATCAATATCGTAAAATTTTTTGTTTGTTGTCCTCATTGCTTTGGAATGACCCATTATTCGTCACGGATCAGATAACAATTGATCTGTCTCTTACACCCAGCTAACAGTGTCGTCTGACTGGGTGTAATAAATTTGTATTACCAATGTTTAATATTTCGGTGGCAACTACGATTGACTGGTTGGCTGATACTGAATGCAAACAATCCTAACAATGCGGGAATGGCGTGTTCTAGCGTTTATTCTTGCGCGTTGTACCTTACAAATTTAATTAATTATTCATGAAGCTGGGCGCAGACACCAGGCCGCCGCTTGCTGCAGCCAACCTCAAATCGGCAGCAACGTAAAATATACCGGGATGCGAAATATAGCACCAGCTCGACCGGGCGCGCTAATAAAGAAATCCACTGGCCCGAACGACTGGGTTCCTGGCCCGGGACCATCGGGCTATCAACCAAGTCAGGAGATATATATATATATATATATATATATATATATATATATATATAGATAGAGATATATATATAGAGAGATATATAGATATATATAGAGATAGATATAGAGAGAGAGAGAGAGAGAGATAGATATATAGAGAGAGGAGAGATAGAGAGAGATCTATAGAGATAGATAAAGAGATAGAGAGAGATATATAGATATATTTAGATATATATATATAAACATATACAGAGACTTATATACAAATGTATATAGACAAGACAATATATATATATATATTCCTATGTGTATATATCTAAACATATATATAGATAGAGATATAGAGAGAGAGATCTATAGAGAGAGAGAGAGATAGATATAGAGATATATATATAGATATATATCTCTCTCTAGATATATCTATCTATATAGATATATATCTAGATCTCTATATATCTATATATATCTATATATATATATATATATATATATATATATATATATCTATCTATATATATATATATATATATATATATATATATATACAATACTCGATTTACCCAAAGTTCACATCGAGCATATTCCCTTTTGTTCAGTAGTGTTACTTTGTGCTTAACTGCATATGTAATGACATTTATGTCGATTGCTGTTAAGCTATCGACCATGGTATCATCGGACTGTACTGTCTAATGAAGGAGCGCCATTCCAAATGCTGCTCATCTAATATCCCTAAGTTGCTGGAGGCGACTGTGTAATTATTCTAAATAATGCGCCGCCACATTATGAATACAATCGTCAATGAAGCAATGATTTCGTACAGTCGAAAGACCGATAACATCTGTGGAGGATCATAGAATATTGACCCTCTGTACATCACCATAACCAATGTTATCAGCTCCCCTTATGCTACGGTGGATCGATATACAAATCTATTTCCGCCGGCTATTAGTAGATATATATATATATATATAAATATATATATATATACATATATATATATATATATATATATATATATATATATATATATATATATATATATATATATATATATATATATATATATATATATATATATATATTGTGTTTTTGTGTGTGTAAGGTATAACATATACGGTATATGTCATTGATGTGTTACAGTATGGTTGCTGGATCTACAAATGGGCGCTCGCTGTATTCATATTGTGGCGTGCACTTAGTTGATGACTGTATATTCCCCTGGAGGAAAACTTCAATGCTAATGACGGCAGGCGATAATTTAACTCCCCATTTGCATGTGATGCGGCTTGCTGGGTAAGGCAAGGAGTGAATCGATATTCGTAATGTTGTCAAGTTGAGTATGTATTGAGTGCTGTCAGGCCATCGTGGATAATGGTTATGGTTGCGTCATCTATACAAACGTTATATAGAGGTAGAGACGTGTGCTAAGGACCATTTTATACGTCAGCCTGCCATGGAATACGTTGTGTTAGAATTACACAAACAAAATGTGATGCGAAAATTGGTTGTTTCGCAGAGCCGGGTGTGCATGCTCACATTGAATGATCTCCTCTTTAGAATTAAATGATTTAGCACCTGCGACTGCATTATAACATTAAAGAAATCGTTGCAGTCAGATTACTACACATCTGCTTTCCATTCTGTATGTACTATATTATTTTAAGATTTAACAAACTGTGTAGGGCGCAATTCCTAGCCCATCTAACGTTACAAATGTTATATACTGACTACCATATATTATAACGAGCTGTACGCCCCAAGAACACTAGCTCTTCATAGTATTATACCTTAAGTGTTTCATGACATTGATTTGCCTTAAAAATAACGTGTTCCTATATGACCGCTGATTAAGGCTAGTAAACCTACATCGCGGGAAGAGCTGTTTTTTATGACATGCTTCTGGCTTACAAGCAGTAAATATGCACTATGTTTGTAAGTGTGAATTGGATTTGTCAGATTTATGTTTAGGATGATCTAATATCTCCTCATATTACACATTGGGTTCCATGGCAACATTTGATTTAGGACGGTTTAATGTTTGATACATGACTTAACCACCGTGCCTGGGGATGTCACATGACTTAACCACCGTTCCTGGGGATGTTACATGACTTAACCACCGTGCCTGGGGATGTTTAGACAAAACATCGAGCCGTTGTCTTGCATTGGTTCAGTATGACGACACGTGGCTACTAATAATTTTTTTTACAGTCTTCTCTCTCTCTTTATACATATATATATATATATATATATATATATATATATATATATATATATATATATATATATATATATATATATATTTCTATCGCTCCCTCTCTCTCTTTCTCTTTCTCTCTCTCTCTATCTTTCTATCTCTTTTTCTCTCTCTCGCTCTTTATATCTCAATCTTACACACACTCTCTTTCTCTCTCATTCTCTCTCATTCTCTCTCTCACTCTCTCAGTTAATCAGTGGGTTCAGGTTGGGACTCTTATCATATTACTCAACGATATGCTATTCACTATGTCCCAAAAGCACAGACTGAATTCACACATAAATTACAGCACTACAAATGTTGCATGATTACCGCCCTCATCCTAGACCATGAATTTAACTCATAGTAAATGTCTATAGTAATTGTCAGTGTGACGTCATGTAGTCAAATTTTGCTCTATTAACATCACAACAGAGGTGCTTCTGTCCAACCCATCCATACTAGAACAATACGTGACGTCATTGGAGAACATTGCGACGTCGACAGAAAAGCCTAGCTCGTTGCTCTTTCGTATTCACATAGGCATAGATCGATCGAATTATCCTGACTTCAACAGAATTCCATGGAAAATCATCTCCGCATGGTTCCATCAAAATCCAGACCCAAATTTACAATATTTTTGTCCTTCACAAATTAAGCACCCACAAATATTATTATATAACCTCTATAACTAATATATTGATATTGATTCTCTATTGATTTCCTGATGGCAGCTTGTACGATCATGTAATTGCATGTATTAATTATTGTAATTCTTCAATTACCGAATGATTACACATTTGTATTTAATTCTATATTACATAAATTGAGGAAGTCTCAGCCGGAGTATTGCCAATATGGTGGTCAGCATAGCGTAGACATGTGGTCATACCAATGTGGCCATACAGCGGTTCTCTCTCTGCTAGAATAGTTAACGTCTACTTGTGGACCATCAGGGTGTCGCCGCGAACAGTACTTGCGAGTCAAGAAGAGTGACAGCACGACTGATGTCCCCATTTGTAAAGCCCTTCTTCTTACTCTTTGGCAATAGGTAATCGCTCATTAGGGTGTCACATAATATAATTCAAACATGTTGGGACCTGAATAGTGTCATCATTTGACCACCATTACCCTTCTTACTGCCGATAATGCCTTCATTTTGTAAACTCACCTGAAGTTGGTGTAGGTATGTAGGAAGGATGCAGGTGGGTGATGTCATTGCGTCCACGTTGACCGCATTTATCACATGATGGGTGATGTTATCACGTCCACGTTGACCCTCATTTATCACTTGATTGGCGATGTTTATCACGTCTATGTTGACCCTCATTTATCACATGATTGGCGATGTTATACGTCTATGTTGACCCTCATTTATCACATGATTGGCGATGTTTAATCACGTCTATGTTGACCCTCATTTATCACATGATGGGTGATGTTAATACGTCCACGTTGACCCTCATTCATCACATACGTCTTAGCTTTAGAGATAATCGGAGTCGGTCGACTATTTGGTGTATTAAGACAACGCACACTATACAACTGCTAGCAGCGCGCGAAGGACGTCTAGCCCTGTGTTCTCCGCTTGAAGGACGGTTAGCCCTGTTTTCTACGCTTGAGGGATGCCTAGCCCTGTGTTCGCCGCTTGAAGGACGTCTAGCCCTGTGTTCTCCTCTTGAAGGACGCCTAGCCCTGTGTTCTCCGCTTGAAGGACGTCTAGCCCTGTGTTCTCCGCTTGAAGGACGCCTAGCCCTGTGTTCTCCGCTTGAAGGACGTCTAGCCCTGTGCTCTCCGCTTGAAGGACGCCTAGCCCTGTGTTCTCCGCTTGAAGGACGCCTAGCCCTGTGTTCTCCGCTTGAAGGACGCCTAGCCCTGTGTTCTCCGCTTGAAGGACGCCTAGCCCTGTGTTCTCTAATTGAAGGACGCCTAGCCCTGTGTTCTCCGCTTGAAGGACGCCTAGCCCTGTGTTCTCAGCTTGAAGGACGCCTAGCCCTGTGTTCTCCGCTTGATGGCCGCCTAGCCCTGCGTTGTCAGCTTGAAGGACGTCTAGCCCTGCGTTCTCAGCTTGAAGGACGTCTAGCCCTGTGCTCTCCGCTTAAAGGAAGCCAAGCCCTGTGTTCTCCGCTTGCATGTATGTGATACATACATGCAGAAAAATATTCATGTGTATTTCCAAAACAAATTCAACAATATCCTGCAGGTGACTAAGGTTTTATCATCCAACAATCAACATGAGGTCGCGACCTTGACAGGCAATGACTTAATCCCTCTATCGCGCTCTCTCTTCATTAGTGTGATGGACCAGGTTGCTTTAGTCCCGTTTCTTTCCACATTATCCAAGTAGTGTTTGCTTGTGATGCACCATATGTTTACCTTGGGTCTACTTCAGTCATACAATATAGAACGGATTGACATTTGTGCCAAGGGACAGGAATATTTCTTGGAAATAGGCGCCATACAAATGTTTTCTATGTGTGTTAAGTATACGTTTAGTTATAGTGTTAATTGCTCGGCGGGACCTACACAATTCAAGCCTGTTTCTCGCTATCACCACCCATTGAGACAATTCGTTCATTTTATCTAGGGTTATCGTCAGCTTCAATTAGTGAAAGAACTACTTAATAAACAGCATAATTTCTGTTTGAGTTCAGCTTGCCAACCAGACGGAGGGCGGTTCACCTTTTCTTTGCAATAGCCCCATAGAGTGAGTGATCCTGCCTCATAAGGATATGTCACAGTAAGCTCCCTCAGGCTCTGCAACAGTGATGCTGTAGGTTTTCATCACCATATACGTCGCTGTTGCCATAGCATGCTTCTTAGTACAATGTTTGTCACACACACACAGCCGTACACGACAAGATTGTCGCTCAATCGAACCAACGCTCGATTGACAGAATCAATGGGTTAAACACTTCTATGGCGCTCCCAGCTCTCCTCGGCTTTGTCGTGCAAATTAAAAAGACAGAATCAGGTTATAGTGTTTCTATTGCGTCTCTACAATATCGGGTTAATATAAGGATGCTATTTGCATTTGAGTTACAGTTAGCTCACATGGCTCCAAAACCCGACAAGCTAGGTCAGAACTGCCTCCATTTGGTCGGTACACCATGATCCATTGCTGTTATCATGCAGTTGTTATGGCGGCTTTTGTTTTAATCCATATCGTTGCAGGTCAAGGTCGTCCAATTGTGTCTTGCTGCTGGGGAATCCTTGTTTCAGTACGGCAACACGTGGTCCCTTATCATTTTGTTGGCAGTCATTTCGCTTATGTCATCAGAATTGGCTACCCATCCATAATAAATGACTGTGTGTGTGTCGGAATGGCTCTGATAATGCGAGTAACGTTTTATCATGACTCAGCGCTGGAGTTAGTAATATAAGGATACAAACACGTGTTTACCGCTCGCCAGTCGCGGCTTAAACCAAGATAACGATGCATTTCATGTCCTTGTCGGTGTAGGCATGTAAAAGATTTGCATATATAATGAACGAATAACTGCACCACTTCGAGTCATTATTGGCAATTATCAATAGGTTAATATTGGAATTTGTTTAATGTCTGATGTTGCGGCATTTCCAGCCTCGGTAATACATTCTATACACATCGTTAGTTGGAACTGTCTACATAAGAAAGAGCATTCTCAACATGTTGATTAAGATTGTCTTCAGATTAGCGGCCTTGACAATGCAACCATGGTAGAAACCTTGATGTGTCTTTTGTGAAATCCAATGGACGAATGGAACTCCAATTAATGGAACATGCTGCTATTGCGGCGAATGAAGTGAGGTAATGCCCGTTGCATGCGTTGCAATTCGATCATCGGGATTACTCAACAAACCAATGAACAAAGATGGCCGTTATTATGGCGCCATCAAGCAGAGGTTTCCGTCATGACATCGGTTATAGCAGCGAACACCCCTCGACATCGAATGCGGACCCTAAAAGATAGGCAAGTCGTTTGTGTAGACACTTAACCATTATGTGAGTCCCATGCACGCTAGAAATGTAGCCATTGCTTATGAGGGTGTCGTATTATTCAGATATGCCGCCAAGTGGAATCCTTCATATGAATAGTGTCCAAAATTTCCTGCATTAGACAAAGACATCGTCTTAGGTATTTGCATCCCCCCTCCTCCAAGTGGGAGATGGATGCGCTCCTTAATGCATGTCCTTCTAATCCCAACCAACCCCTAGCGGCGTAGAGTCTGCAGTGGCGAGGATACTGCTGGGTAGGATTGTTCAAGGTCTCTTTGTTTTTGCTACTGAGCCTGCAATTATAATATCAATGACGATGTCGTCCCATGGACACAAAGCCATATATACATATACGTACTCATAGCGTGAGTCCCGTTTCTCGGTTTATACCCCAGCACCGTTTTATTCCGCATATTCTCATTTTCATTAATTGTTTCAGTTATACTAATTCTATCAAATGGCAGGTGATCATATTAGTCATTTTCGTGTCAATTGTCTCACCATTCAACGAGGTCCTCACAGATATTCATATGAGAAGTGAGTGAGACGTCTCAACAAGACGCCGCTCACGTCGCCACTGCCATTAGCTCCCACACCAAAGACCTGCAGTCATGATCACATCTCAGTGTTAACATACCCTGAACGAACAATCGTGCACGTTCCACGTGACAATGTGTCAATGTTTATTTCGGTCTTCACTTTGCCGGGTGGTGATTGGCTGCTTTTATTTTGGACCCCGCCCCGTACGGTTTGATACTTCATTGGAATAAAATCGATATTATCGCTAATTTACAGCAGATGTTGTGTCGGTACATTAATTGTTATTGACTGAGTATGTTTACGAATGGATGCGTGAGTAAAAAAATCCATAATGAACTCAGCAGTTACATTGAACATGGCGAAATATATAAGAGCCGCTTTGGGAGTCTCTGGGTGTCTGTGTCGGAAAATAATTAATTACATTAAAACCATTAAACCGTTCATATAGGGCTGTGGACAGATTGTCTATGTTAGTGTTAATGTAGGGTTGATGTATTGCAGACCATCATGCTAACCACCACGTGTTAGCAACTCGGCAGTGGAATCAAGTTAACAGAAGCTTAGATATCTCTTTGAGCTAACTGACATTGTGGGTCAGGTTATACTGGCATATTACTCTTACAGGTACGATCGCAAAGGTGGGCTTGTAACTAATAGCGGTTAGTTAATTCATTCAACTAGCGCGTTCCCCAAGCGACAGTTACATCTATATATATACAGAATACACATCGGACAGGCGAAACCGAACACTGCCGAACGCGCTCGTTGAATTAATTGACTTGGGTACCTGTAAGTATTGCGCGCATCTTAGCACAGTCTGCTCATAGTCACTCAGTTGAGCCCCACTCTGTTAACGAATGACTCTCTTTCCTGGGATTCGCAGTGCTGGTAAAAAGGCAGACTTGGGTTAGATTTATTCTATTGTATCGCTGGAATATTGGGTTGATATGAGGTCATAACACTGCCGCTTGAGAGAGTAGGTTTTGTATAGAGCAATAGGTTATTTGACGATTGTATTAGCATGAATCAGCGCTACAGTGTCCAGCCCTCTTCTGTCCCGCGTCTATGTTCATCTTGTGATGGTTTTATTCGATGCATTATGTTTGGAAGAGTTAGTACTGTTGAGGAATCCATCCACAACAAGGATTACTATGTAAGCACTCCAAATTAACGCCCTACTAATGTGCTACGTGTATCTGACATGTGCAAGTATTTGATCTCGACCAAGCCATTACAAAAAACACACCAACTAAATTACCTTGTCCACCTGGAGGACCCTGATGATTATAATGAGCGAGCCGCTTTAATTGCCAGGAGTGAACTGCATAATGCAGGTGTCGACTGGACGCTACGGCCAGCCCCTAGCTATATGGTGGATAGAAATCGATAATGTCGCTCGTCTTGTTAGAGAGGGATACCCGCACAATACAACACCTGTAATCATGGCCTGACTCCCCGAAACACGTCCCATAAATGATGCTTTTACTGACATATGTGCTGTTTTCATATTCTAACTGAGTGCAAACACGGTCTCAATTCTAAGGGCTATGACCTCAAAATATGATATCCTTTAGTTAACATTATGACATGAATAATACCGTATTGTATCAAAGGTTATAACAGTAATATTATCAGATGTACAGGAGTAGGCGTATATTACGGTTATACAGATTGATATCAGGTGTACACGTGTAGGCATATATTACTGTTATACAGATTGATATCAGGTGTACACATGTAGGCATATATTACTGTTATACAGATTGTTATCAGGTGTACACGTGTAGGCGTATATTACGGTTATACAGATTGATATCAGGTGTACACGTGTAGGCATATATTACTGTTATACAGATTGTTATCAGGTGTACACGTATAGGCGTATATTACTGTTATACAGATTGTTATCAGGTGTACACGTGTAGGCGTATATTACGGTTATACAGATTGTTATCAGGTGTACACGTATAGGCGTATATTACTGTTATACAGATTGATATCAGGTGTACACATATAGGCGTATATTACTGTTATACAGATTGTTATCAGGAGTACACGTGTAGGCGTATATTACTATTATAAAGATTGTTATTAGGTGTACACGTATAGGCGTATATTACTGTTATACAGATTGTTATCAGGTGTACACATGTAGGCGTATATTACTGTTATACAGATTGTTATCAGGCGTATGTTATACACGTCATAGGCGACGTATATTACACGTGTAGGCGTATATTATGTTATCAGATTGTTATCAGTGTACACGTGTAGGCGTATATTACTGTTATACAGATTGTTATCAGGTGTACACATGTAGCGTATATATACTGTTATACAGATTGTATCAGGTGTACACGTGTAGGCGTATATTACTGTTTATACAGATTGTTATACAGGTTATACAGATTGTACAGGTGTGTAGGCGTATATTACTGTTATACAGATTGTTATCAGGTGTACACGTGTAGGCGTATATATTACAGATTGTTTATACAGATATTTGTTATATCAGGTGTACACATGTAGGCGTATATTGTTATACATCAGGTGTACACGTGTAGGCGTATATTACGGTTATACAGATTGTTATCAGGTGTACACGTGTAGGCGTATATTACTGTTATACAGATTGTTATCAGGTGTACACGTGTAGGCGTATATTTACTGTTATACAGATTGTATTCAGATGTACACGTGTAGGCGAATATTACTGTTATACAGATATTATCACGTGTACATGTGTAGGCATATATTACGGTTATCTTACAATGCAAGACAACAAGAAGTGTTTACGGCGTAAAGTACACCTAGTTAATAGCCGCCTCTTTCCCTCGAGGAAAACAACCAAGCTGATACCGCCTTCCTATAGATAAACTTATCCACTTCCATGTGATGCGTCTTGCTGGTCACTGGAGTCAAATACTACGCGTGACGTCAGTGTGTCCAGCACGTGGCTAGCATTCCCACACTGAGCCATGATCATGACCCGGTGACCCAGTTATAACGTATGTATATATTTCGATATGCACTATGGTCCATTAAGTGTCACGTTTCGCTGTGCATCCACGCAGTGAGGGTATGGATTTTTATTTTGACGTATCGGGGATAGTTTATTGATGATAATACTGAACCACGTGCCCTTTTAAAACAAATAATTTATTCCACGAATGCTATGTTGCCCCCCCCCCCCGTCATAGTGGCGTGTCCAACAATATCTGCCCTCAGTCACAGTTCAACCAGTGTGTCAGGTTGCTGTACAACATGCTAATCTCCCATGAAAGTGCTTTTGTAACAACTTTACCCGCGTGTAAGTACATTATTAGTTGACGCGTTCTGAAATTGTGCAGGATTAGTTTGGCATACACATCTGGCATGACACACGTGAAATTCAACCCCAACCGTAGCCCTGACAATGTTACATCATGACTGCCTACATCCCACGCCAGATGTCCCACACGCCTGCTTTCGTCATTCAATTGTACTGCGTGCGTTATATCACATGCAGCCAATCAGAACAGGCTGTAATTAAGGACATGTTATCATCCCTAATGTCGCGCGTTCCAGTATGGCAGTTTACCCATATGCAGGGCAGTCATGAGTGAAGAATTCTACCCTCTCAGTGACCTCATTCGTCTTATTCTACCGCACTTCCCGTGCCTCAGAGCATGGCCCGTCCGTCATGGCCATCTTGAGCCTCATCAGATATGATTCTGGCATGATGCATAAATTCACAGCTATGAACAATGTCAGTAGCCAGCCCGTGGTAATGCATTTAGATATAACACGGCAGCTCCTCGCGCGGCAACGCAACGCTCTGCCTTAATAAGTCACTCTATTGTTGGTCTGGTCGGCACGTATTATAGCCGGGCTGTTGTGTTCGATGTAATCTCTGTTACTTTATGATGATAACCTCTCGACTCAGACTCTAGCTGACACCATCATTATTACAGGTACAAAAACAGACATGCGCACACTCGCGCCGAAACTCGCCCTTTTCGGTCTCAGGCGTTTCAATCAAGCCCTCGTGGCAGCGCGGTAACCTCTATGTCGTTTGGATGCTCTGTGAAAGGGAACAGAAAAGTTATTTGTAGTTCTGTGATATGATATCGAACAGATATTGTATCTATCACTCATAACCCCAGTAGGGTTCCTGAGGCCCGGCTGTTTTTTTCACCCAGGCCACCCATCTTCCTATGCACTTGGTGGCCGAATTTGCAAAACTTTGTAAATCTTTTGTCGCTCGATATGTCTGTCACATGGTGAGGTGGATTGGTTTTGTTGTTTGATATGTCACATGGTGAGGTGGGTTGGTTTTGTCGTTTGATATGTCACATGGTGAGGTGTGTTGGTTTTGTCGTTTGACATGTCACATGGTGAGGTGGGTTGGTTCTGGCGCACGTCTCAGGCAACAATCACAGTGACAAAGCGCTGGGCCCAGGCTGTGACGCGTACCATACAACCCAGCTGACGTTACACTGACACTGCGGTTGTGTGTCAGGTAGTTAAGGCAAAAGGCAGTGAACGTATACTGATCTACAGACAGCGAACGTATACTGATCTACAGGCAGTGAACGTATACTGATCTACAGACAGTGAACGTATACTGATCTACAGACAGTGAACGTATACTGATCTACAGACAGTGAACGTATACTGATCTACAGACAGTGAACGTATACTGATCTACAGACAGTGAACGCATACTGATCTACAGACAGTGAACGCATACTGATCTACAGACAGTGAACGTATATACTGATCTACAGGCAGTGAACGTATACTGATCTACAGACAGTGAACGTATACTGATCTACAGGCAGTGACACTATAGTGACACAGTGAACGTATACTGATCTACAGACAGTGAACGTATACTGATCTACAGACAGTGACGTATACTGATCTACAGACTGATCTACTGATCTACAGTGAACGTATACTGATCTACAGACAGTGAACGTATACTGATCTACAGACAGTGAACGTATACTGATCTACAGACAGTGACAGTATACTGACTGATCTACAGGCAGTGAACGTATACTGATCTACAGACAGTGAACGTATACTGATCTACAGGCAGTGAACGTATACTGATCTACAGACAGTGAACGAGTACGTTACTGATCTACAGACAGTGAACGTATACTGATCTACAGACAGTGAACGTATACTGATCTACAGACAGTGACGTATACTGACTGATCTACAGGCAGTGAACGTATACTGATCTACAGGCAGTGACACTATACTGACTGATCTACAGACAGTGAACGTATACTGATCTACAGACAGTGAACGCATACTGATCTACAGACAGTGAACGTATACTGATCTACAGGCTGTGACAGTATACTGACTGATCTACATGCAGTGAACGTATACGGATCCACAGGAAGTTAACGTATACGGATCCACAGGAAGTTAACGTATACGGATCCACAGGCAGTGAGAACTGTAACGTCCAGCATGTTCATCACGCGTTAAATGGATGGTATAATCGGTCCCCATTTGACAGACCTCACTCACTATTGATATTGGCAGGTTCGGCGTCATGTACCGGCTTTCTAGTGTTCTTTTGTAATTGTTTGTGCGCATGTACGTGTAATCTGTCAACGCGTCCTATGCCAAAAGTCGTTACGGTTTCCAACCCTGTAACGATGTGGTAGAATGTCATTAGATGGCTGATGGTTGAATCAGTGTATTGACTGCTATCGCTGAATCAGCATGCTTTTTCGCGGGTCGATGAGAGCAATAATTGGTAATCAGTTCACAAATGAGTGCGGATGAGGAGCAGCTGGTACCCGGAAAGCACCCAGCCGCCAGCACACCCACCGGCCAGATATCGCACGCCATCTGAGATAGCTCACGCCATCTGAGATAGCTCACGCCATCTGAGATAGCTCACATTCGTATGATCATTCGTGTGTCACTCAACAGGATATTGTTTGAAAAATACATATTTCCATATTTTGGGGTATCATTGATTATCGTCCAATTCCTCCAATAACTCCTGTATGGTCCTTTCTCGTTGTTAGGAACACTGAAACCTCAATATGTTATCGTTGGGTCGCTATTGACATCGCTCTTTCCGAACAGAAGCACGGCGGGACGATGTAGTCATTAATGAAGCAGAAGGGGGGGATGGTAAGTGGAGGGATATCCGTCAGTAGGCAGCGTGACGTCTAAGCGTCCCTCTTCTTGAGCGTGGGTATACAGGTGCTGAATGACCTGCATGTGGGTCTCGTCTGCTCCGTGGGCACTCAAGTCATCAAACACCTTTCTTACTGGACTCTGCGTCTTTCAAAATCAGCGGCTTTAGAGCTGTGGTGCTTTAGACTCGAGTGCCTGTGGTCCGTTCATTTGATTCTGATAATTATAGCAGCTACTGACAACGTATAGCGCAGCGTTTGTGTCTTGCTCGCTGAGGACCACGCTCAGCTCACATCGCATTAAGAGTTAACACGGATAACTCGAACTCAGTCAGTAAATCATCAGAAGTATCCGCCAAGGGAAGTAAATGTGAAACGTATCATTAATCATGTTACTTGTTTGGACATGAAGGTTGCCACGTTGTGTAAGACAGTGTTACGATGTCGATGACGTCACAGCATATATAGCGAGGATCAAGCAGCGTCTATAATGAGTCTCACTGTGTCTGGTAGAACTCCTAGAGGGCTCTATAATGTCCCTTTATGGTTGTCTCAAGTAGCTGTTAAAACCTTCACGCAGCTGTTTCCTTGTCTTACAAGAGTTGTTCTTGTCGACGCCGTGATTTGGAAAGAGATGAATGAATTACAATAAGTGTCCATCACTTTAACAGGAAAGAGGTGAATGAATTATAATAAGTGTCCATCACTTTAACAGGAAAGAGGTGAATGAATTATAATAAGTGTCCATCACTTTAACAGGAAAGAGGTGAATGAATTACAATAAGTGTCCATCACTTTAACAGGAAAGAGGTGAATGAATTATAATAAGTGTCCATCACTTTAACAGGAAAGAGGTGAATGAATTATAATAAGTGTCCATCACTTTAACAGGAAAGAGGTGAATGAATTACAATAAGTGTCCATCACTTTAACAGGAAAGAGGTGAATGAATTACAATAAGTGTCCATCACTTTAACAGGAAAGAGGTGAATGAATTATAATAAGTGTCCATCACTTTAACAGGAAAGAGGTGAATGAATTACAATAAGTGTCCATCTCTTTAACAGGAAAGAGGTGAATGAATTACAATAAGTGTCCATCTCTTTAACAGGAAAGAGGTGAATGAATTACAATAAGTGTCCATCACTTTAACAGGAAAGAGGTGAATAAATTACAATAAGTCCCTAGTCCTATATATATAATATATTATGTTAATATATTAAGTTTAGGTGCTAGGATGGTGCCTGTGAACTCGCTAGGAGCTAATGGGCTCTATTAATTTCATTGTTTCGCAAAACAGATCAGCGGACTTTCAGATGTGATCAGCTTCGTTATCAATTGTGATTAACACAACATAAACACCACGGAATCGTAGACTACATACGGATAACTCTTGCGTTGTATGATTAGAATCTAATCGGAGGTAGCTGACCTATCGTTGACGTAATAACTGTCGTCTGGATGCATCAATTATCGATGTCAATGACCCCCGCCATTGTGAATCACGTCGGGGATGGTACAGTCTCACCTCGATGTTATTTCTCTCCCTGAGCTCCTTTGCAAAAATCAATCTGCAACTATCTATTTGTTAGCTCTCATAGAGAATCTGCGTCACGCGGTCCACACTGAGCACCCCACCCCTCCCCGTATCTGCCTCATCGCCGTTCCGCGTGACGTCACTGGTGTGTTATCGAAACCAAATAATGAGAATATACGCGTTAAACATTTCACACATCGGCCGCGAGGAGATACAATGCCGGGGAATACAGTGGGCAACAAAATGAGTGATACGCCCTCTATTCCCTTCTGGATCCACGGGATCTGACACGCTTGACATTGGCTTGACATTGGCTCGACGGTTGTATCAGCGATGGACGGGATAACGTAAAGTTATTGCTATACAGCCCTTACAGAACTCGTTCCATTCGTCAGTCGATTGTCGTAGGGTTGTGCATGTGAATCAACTACTTCTGACCGAAAAATACTTTAGACATTTTGAACTTCGGAACTATATATGTGTAGAGGTCATCTAAACGGATAATAGACTTTCCCCTACGATCTGTAAATTGTGCATTTTTTCATCTTTAACATCCTAAATATTATTGAATATTTAGATATATGAAAAATAATTGTGTAGGCATTTTTCAAACTCCTCCCTTTGATTGGTTGTATGTTCTCCTATGCTGTGTTTAACCCACCGCGAGTTCATTATTGTACTGTATCATACTGTTTATAAGCGAGATATATTTGAGGCTTTGTTTGAGGCTAACTGAGTGATTTTGCATACGACGTAGTCATAGCAACGATTCAACGTCAAACTGGTTAAAAAAAGTCTTTAAATGTGCATCTAACGTCATTGTCACATATTTCATTTGCGTTAAGTGGCCATGATCTCAACTGTTTGGCGTCTCATCCTCTGTCATGGGTCGTTAAGGCTGGCATTCTGTGATAGAACCACATTGTACGATGCATGCACATTCGAGTGAAGTTTCAGTTTATGATAATGAGCTCAATCGGATACCCGCCATTCTTTTCATGGGGCGGTTATTATTGATGGGGTTGAACCTTCATCGAAAATACGGCAAAATTTCATCCCTTGGGTCGTCGTGGTCGCATTTTGAGCGTGGTTTTACATAGTAAATGAATCACAGAATATATATTTAATGTCGGTTGGTGAACATGAATCCAACTGACTGATGTACAGATTAACAAACAATAAATCAGACATAAATTACAAGCTGTTACATCGACGCGGTGAGAGACGTTCCAGTCTGCTTCCGATCGCAAAGTCACTCTTAAGCAAAACGTTGTCAGGGTCCTTCGTTCAAGAAAAGATCGCATTAGAAAATATCATTCATCAATAACGACGTTAATGCATCAGTCAGGTCGCCACCTAGCACTGTATACATGTGATTCTGATTAACCTGCATGTAGTCTGAAGCGTCCCCCATGTACACCTCCCACGTACACCTGGAGTACATATAATCCATCAGAGTTTAACAAGCGCTTGTCAAAACACGTGACTGTGCGCATGCTGGTTATTCCGAACCCGATCGATATTCGGTATGTCAGGGTGAGATTCGGCTTATATTGCGGGTACTGCATTGGGTTGATCTCTATGTATGTTGAAACTCAGCGCATATGTTCTGGGAGCATTTCGGGGCGTAGATAATTACTGACAACATCGTTGTCTTAGATTTGTTCTCCGAAACGAGTGGGCACCTGCCAAAACATCAGCTCGTCCCCGCCAACTAAACTGGTACTTTCGTCTGCTTTCAGGTGGATCTCCGGAAGACTCGGCGAGCATTTCAGGAAGTTTCGGACTTTTCAGTCCTTTGGAAAGATTCCTCAGGGCAGCTGGCCACGGTACAATGGAGCGCCAAAAAGAACCCATTAGCTTTCGTGTGTATCTGACTGTGACGATGTTTGGAATCAGCGGAGGATATCCCATCAGGGCTCTTTGGTTAGAACTCCCTATTCTGGAGAAATACTTGCCCGAACGCGACAAATTAGGTCTACTTTTGCTGGTATTACTCCAGTGTTGTAGCATCATTGCTGTAATTTATATCGTCGTTCGTTATTGTTTGGCGAGACGCTTGAGTGAGATACCTGTCATTTACAGCAGCCTGTGTGTGGGAGTAACAAGTTTAGTTGTGTTGGGTTGCTTTTGGAGTGACACAGCTCAGATCGAAGGGGAACATCACAGCTTCGCCGTCCTTGTCGGTACTTTATTGGCTGGATTAGTGGCCAACATGGCTGCCGTGACCTACATTCCATTCACGGCCAGACTAAAGCCGTCCTACATGACTGGTCTTCTCCTCGGTAACGTCCTCTCTTTCATCATTCCTCACGTTTTAGTGACGGCCCAAGGAGCCGGCGACGCGCCGCAGTGATACGTCCATCTTTGATGACGCCATGTCGAACGCCACCTTGGTCGACCTTGACCCTCAGGAAACAGCGGAACTTCTGCGATCGTCTCCCGCTCCTCGATATCTTCCGTTCAATCCACGATACTCAGTGAGTCTCTACTTCCTCGTTGGAACAATCGTTGCAGTGGTGTCTGGATTAAGTTTTGTGATTCTGCGTTGGACAAAGAAGTGTCAGTCTGAGTACCGTGAGAACTGGTCAATGCCCGGGGAAGGCGAGGCGACTTCATCGTTAAGTGGAATACATCGGCGACCTGATGACTTGGGCGATGACGACGTATGGCGTGCTCAGGCCGACGGGCCGAAGACCTTCATGTTGGATGACGGCTCTGTTCGACAATCCCAATTGTACAACGAACGGGAAACACCAAGTCCCGCCATAAACTCATCCAAGAAAGCTAAACTCAACCTAGCCCACAATAACCACAGCCCCATCAGATTGGATTCATCAAATCTCGAGTCGGAGGCCACAACGTCAGATTTTCAGAACGTGACCCGAACTCGCTTTGAGTATGTTTCCGACCTTCAAAACCCAGTCTCAATATCACCACTTTCACCATCTACCTTCTCCAAACCCAATTCTTTTAAATTCCTCCTTGCTATTTCATTTTGGACCAGTCTCATCATTAACGGTCCATTATCGTCCGTGTCTTCCTACAATTGTTATCCGGAGGGAAACATTGCGTTTAAGGTTGGTGCTCTGTTAACGGACGCTGCCATGGTGATAGCCTGTGTTGTAGCCGCACGAACCAGGAATTATAAATCGCCAGTGGCTATAGTCATCGCCTTGACCAGTCTGGCCACTATATTGTTGACCTATTTTGTGGCACTGATCACATTCAGTAAACTAACTGACACACAGAACTCTCCCTTATTTGGCAGTGCAGGTGAACTTCTGGCGGTAAGCAGTTGTGTTCAATTAATTCCGTCTGTCTCACATGTAACAGACATACGAAATAGGCTAAAATAAATAACGAATGAAATCAAGTGGAATGAGAGCCTAGCATGCATCAAAACACAACAACTTGTACTATTACTTCTCAAGCCACCTATCAAATACATGGCAGCACGTTAATACTATTTAGCCGAACTACAAACTTGGCTTTATTAGACATGTTATAGTGCTTGTAAACCTGTGTCGGCGTGCATGATAATTAATGACGCGTGTCTTTGCTTACAGATGGTGGCGTGGGTGGCTGTTGTTGGCTTATTTACTTATATAGAAGTGACTATCGGAGTGCAGTGTGGGGCAGCCGGTACAGAAGCAGCCATGCGCTACAGCTGTTGCATATGTGCAGCTGCCGTTATTGGACGCCTGTTCACTATTGATAACATCATGATCTGCCGCATCTTCCGGAACATAGATCCATGTGTTGTAAATGCATCATAACGTACTATTTTCAGTTCCGTGGAACAAAAAAAGACTTCTCTGACCTATAAGGATCTGATGCAAGCAGTTTGGACTTGGGAGGATGACAGAAGGTACAGAAAACGAACATACAACTAACGAGCCGTTGTTATTTCACGATGAAGCTAGTAGAACTGAATGGAGCGTTGTGAATTGAAGTGCAATGCCAGTGATATCCAAGGGAGCTTTATTATTTGAGATGTAACATTTGGTATAACCATGGAGTAATACTGGACCCCCGGGGGGGGGGGGGGGGTCACTTAAGTGTATAGAGGTTATATATATGTGCCGCGCGACGGGGTATGTTTTTTTGGCCTCTCGACTTGTACGACGGGTTTTTGGGCCTCATACTTGTACGACGGGATATGTTTTTTTAGCTTCAATCTGTATGACAGGTTATACATTCGCATAATACCTTGTACAACAGGGTATGCTTTTTGCCATTTTGACCTTGTACGATGGGTACGGGTTTTCGAGGTCCCGCGGCACACCCCTATCCAGAATAAGGCCAAGAGCCCCCCCCCCCCCCCCCCCCCCCGGACTGGACCCTTTTACTTAATGGTTTGATTTAGGTTTACAAACTAACAAGTATTGTCAATAGAATGAATTATAATCAACTTTCAGCATTGCACAGATAGGATTGCTTTGCTTGTTGCCTACCTGGTTAAATGAAGGATTACTCATCAGTAGCCATTACCAGGAGAAATATTTTATTGCCTGTGTAAATCAAATAAGAGCCAACCAGGGTACATGCTTTTATCTCTCTCTCTCTCCAATAACATACATATCTATAATCTGAATTAAAATACTCACAACTTCTATGATGAGCCAGTAAGTGACTTATCGGTGAGTTATTTCACACAGCTGTATATCTTACTGGATGAGGGAAGATCATCCATACATGGCATGGGTGATCATGTTTGGAGATGTATGCTGGGGTGTGATCTGATATCCTATATTGCTGTATGACCAGTTACTGATCCTGTACAAAGGGTGAGCTGGTTATGTGTTCATCATAAGGGATACCTGAGATGCACCTGTGTTTAACATGACATTATCTTCACAAATGACTCGTGCACCTGTCATTAGCACCAATTAAAGATGTATAGCAAAACATGTGAAGTTATCCATTACCTGGCTGTCTGTTACCATCCACGTATCATTAAAAGTCATTAACATATGACAGCAAGATCAACGAAAAACCTCATAATTCAGTTCTTGTGTTATGGATGTGATTGTGCATATATGATGTCCGTAAGCTAATCCAAGTCTTGTAAAATATGAGTTTATTGTTGCTGTCAACAACTTGTTACCTACATGTTTTATAAACACCAGCTGCTCTGACAAAGTCTAAGCTAGGAGACAGTGTTGCTATATGCCTGTATGTCAGTATGTATGGCCTTCTGTTATGTAAGGTCTCTACAAATTAATTGTTGTTCTGTCACATCAATACTATGTCGTTTCATTTATCACCTAGTCTCAAAACATAAACACATAACAAAACAAAGATGTCCTCTCCTGGTAGTGAGGAGGCATCCAATGAAGACTTCACCTCCTGACCTCCCGCAGTTCACTCACATCAAATGTATGACTAGTCTGGCCCCGAATCCCCCACGGGTCATTCTTATCACTGGCCCATGTGTGTGTCCAGTGATGCGTTGTAAAAGAGTCTTTGCCAGGCTTGGCCTGGTAGTCATATTCCATCAACTTACCACATAGCACTTCTTGTCTTTGAGAATACTTCTTCGACAAGAGGTCTTTACCATGCGAGTATGCGCACATTTCTTGCATTCGAGGCACCATGCTTTCATCTGGCACAGGGTGGAAGAGCTCAGGATCAGCCAGATATATGGGGTTGGAAGGCTGACTCCAACCAAACCAGCCCCCTCTATGATAACCCCGGTATACCTCTGTCAGCATGTTAGGTCCAGTTGCTTTGAGGACGTCTTTCCACTGCCAGACACCTGCATAACTTTTAAGGTCTGTTATGAGGTGATGAAAGAAGGGGTGTCCAGGTCTGCAGGCCATGAGAGCATTAGAGACAAGGGGTGGTCCCATCGTGCTGAGAAAATGGCCGTGAACAATAGGCTCCTGGCTTACAAAACAATCATGAGTCTTCAGAATATCTTCCAGACTGCGCAGACATTCCATGTCCAGATCAGCATACACACCACCAAAGGCATACAGCGCAAAATACCTGCAATAGAAACTGCAATCTGGAGCATTCAAAATAAACAATAACAAAATATGAAAAATGCCTTTCTGTTTTCAACAAATCAAAGACATGCAGGCATACTTTAGCCATTTCTCAAATCGTGATACTTAATTAGTACATATTCTCACCAAAAGCGCAGTAAGAATCAATAACAATATGAGAACGTTAAGATAACTACATATTCCATTAGAAATAATAAGTGAGACTATAAAAATTTGTCAACAATCAGTTATTTCCCCTATTTCACCTGAATGCATCCACTCTGTAAGCTGTTTCAGGATAGCTGTCATAAAACGTGAGAAATTTTGGGAACTTAGTAGAAATCAAATTTCTCATATCTTCATCTGTCCAGAACCAGTATTCCATATCTGGGTTCTGCTTCAGCCAGCTAGTTACCCATGGCCTCATGGTTTCAGGAATAGCTTGACTCTTCCAAGTCTGGTGGAGGATTCTGGGAATGACATTTGCTTTCTGGTTGGTCTTTGCATCATCTGTTGGACTGGTATTCTTGAGCCTGGTATCGCCGGCAGCAGGGAGCCAGTAGGTTGGTCGGAGTTCTTTCTCAACTCTGACTGCTGCCAGAGGCCCATGTTTTTGGAGGTAGAAGATAATGATGATGGCGGTGACGGCTAGAGCTAGCACTGATTTTTGTAGCCCTCTTCTCCTGGCACCAAAAAGCCAGATGTTGAGTGGCATCGCACTGCAACATGTGCTATCTGTAACCAATGACAAGACATTCAACGGGTGCATGCAGCAATGTCCCTGCATCTGTCAATCATTAACAGGACTCGTGAACAGTGATTCATTGATACCAAGACCCGAAAAACCCAAAACAGACGATAGACTACCTTAACAGCATGATGCACTAGGTTTCATCTGACAATTCCCATCTCAATACCTTAGTTATAATAAAAGTGACAAATGACAAAATTATGAGGCCTATTTCAGCGGTATTATTCCCATTAAAAATACACACCCCATGGGTAACAACAGTTTATAAGCAAAAGCTACTTCAGCTTGGAACAAATCATCAATGGCTACCACGACTCCAAGAATCAAAAAGGATGATACGTCCGTTGACAGTTTGTATAAGCAACTACATCATTTCAATATACCACAAAAAATGCTGAAATGATCATTATCAAAATGCAGCAATAGCCCCCACCACATCATAACTGGATGCACAAGCTTACACAAAATATCATAGTGTTCACGAAAAAGCCGCGTCGCAGGCAGGCGAGAATTAAGTCATCCAACCTCGCCTCCCACAGCGCATGCGCTCAGCCAAGCTACTGTTACACCGTTGAAAAAAAAACCTCTTCCAGTTAACTTTGGTTATTTCGTCATTTGGAAATATTGAACCGCACGAGCGGAACACGATTTAAAATGTATCTTTATACTCTTGACGAGCGCATTTGTTGGCCTTTCTTACGCACACACCCCAAAACATTATATGTATGATATGCACTGTTCATCGAAAGCTTGTGAACTACTCACCTCACAACAATTGTTTGACGGCAGTGAGGCGTTGTCCAACAAGACACAGGCAGCTTCGCAAGAAATGTTTGTAAACAAACATGAGTTTGGTAACCCGGAAGTTCCTCAGTGGACTGACAGGAGCGATATTTTTTTTCAGTATACACAGAATTAGGTACAATGCTGTTGCTTCTTCGGTGAGTGATCAACGCTTTGTTTAACTATTTAAAGGCCTGGAATTGTCGGTGTTTTCCCGTGGCCCTGCTTCGAGTACACGTTATGATAGCTACTGCGGAGGCAAAGTTCAAAGCATACCTCACAATTTATGGGGTTACTCTCCAAATCGTCACCAAAAACTGCGGTGCGGAATAATATGAGATGACACAGGTCCATGCGGGGCTTTTACTTGTCTAGATAAAACGCCGGAGAGGGATTCTCCCAATGTGAAGGTCATTCGAGATAGGCCGACAATTTTGGTCGTTTTTTAAGTCATTTTGGTATACGAATTGATCGGTATTTGAGACTGACAAGTACAACACCGGGTGAGTTATTCGCAATGGTCAGGAATACGAATGGATTGCATTTTTAGTATATAAATTGGCCGGTTAGGGATAGACATAGGCAAAAATATTTCGCCTCTCACAGCGTCTTCGATGTTATCAAACTGCCCTCGATCTTTCGTATCCGCGATGTAGATGCTGATGTTGATACCAGATCGTCAACAGCCGTGTAACTTAAGGCTTTACAAGGCTTGGAAAGGTCACTGCTTGTACATGTGACCTATCTTATGTGACCAGGTCGTGTACGGGTTTCACCGCACATGTGACTTCCACAGGCATTATCCGGAGCATTGTGTGGGAGAGGGTGGGGAGCAGTTGATTGGAAACTGCATTTTGTTTATTGCATGATTATTATATGATATAAAACTCATCTATTAATTAAAAATAAAAGTGGTCAATTTGCTTCAGGAGAAGTTGAAATCGACGCCAGCCTGACAAATACGGGCATAGCAATCGCTGCCGTCATAATGTACCGATCATAATGCGATTGCATACGCCCGCAACTTTCACATTAGAATAGTTAGGACTCAACTAGGACTTCATGACTGATGTCAGGTTATGGATATTTAATGTAAATAAAAGAAACGTTAATTACTGTAACATCGTGTATCTTTGCCCCGCAAAGCGAGCACATGACACGTTACTATCAAAGCTTCCTTCAGCTTCATCTCCCAAAAATGTCTGATCGAGTTGGTTGAGTTAATCTCACAGGCATTCGCCCCAAATGGCTGATTAGTATAGAAGAACGTGTAATAATTAATAATCACAGCAATAGATTGTTGGGGAGCTAGTCATATCCCAAAGCGCTTGGCGGTTTGATTTCTGTAAAAAATTCAGTGATAATTGGTTCAACTGGATGATTTTCTTGTCATCAACCACAGAGCCGCCCGAATTAATCAGTTTTGACGTGTTGCATGACTTCTGGTATGTCATGCTGGTTATAAAATGAGTAATATGAAGTCTAGCTAGATATCTCACGCACACCAAGCTATATGGGAAAAAAACTTCCAGTGACGCGTCACATTTTCTTACCAATGCCTGATGGAAGTATTTTTTCACTCTGTCAATTATCCAGCCAATCAGCACAATCACTTTACCCCTCTTAATACAATCACCACGAGCTTTGTCATGTATGAGAACTTTTATTAAATCAAGATAATTCCATGACTTTTACAGAAAGACCTGTCAACTTATCGCATAAAAAACAAATAGCATTTGATGGATCAGAAAAAGGTTATTATTATGCTGGCAACGAAACGTCCTCGTCCAATCACCACCGGGTGCCAAGCGGAAACTGCCTAACCGAAAAAAAAATCAACCAATCTCGGTAAACACCGGTTGCTGTAGCAACAGGATGAATTGAAACAGGTTGACAAGGGGGCGCTGTAGACTCAGCCTTGGCTTGTGCGCTCTCGCATCAGTAGCGCAATTCCAACTCCAACTCACGCGTGGGTGCTTGGCAGGCGTATCAGTGTAGCTTCGCTTCATTAGAGGTCTTCGAACACACGCGTTCATTCGCTAACAACTCGGTTAGAAAAAGGATAGTTGAAGTGACAAAATAATTTTGAAAATGATCTCAGGGAAGGAATTGGTGCTAGTTGTGGCGTTGTGTTTCACACGTGGAGGTAAGTTTGCAGTATTCTATAATTTTAGATTACATGGAAGGCGGTGGCATTGTTAACTAGCAAACACTGTGCGTGTTTTTTGGTGATAAGCGATATGACATGTATACAGGTATACTAAAGCTGAATGATACCTTGGTGAAATGGCTTGTGAATGAAGTGCATTTGGGCACGTGAAAGTGGGTTCATCATTTCAAGTAAAGGACTCCAACTTCAAGCTGGAGTCTGAGTTTGTTTGCTCAGGATTAAACATTGTTTAAGTACTTGGGTTTGTTCATTACATAAACAGATAAAAGACAGCTTATTCATAAAACGACTGTTTAGTGTTGCAACTGGCGTGGGCATTAAGCTTGATTGCCATGTACAGTGCTTGGGACTTCATTAACTGGGAATGTTTTCTAATCTTCTGTGTGAGGGTATAAGATGTTTTTACACGTGCGTCATGTCATTGCACTTGTAAAGATTGCAGGAAGTGCTCAGCAGTCTCATGGTAGAAATCCACCATTGGATGATTTTTGTTCTCGTGAATGTGTTCCAGCTTAAACGCCACATTTAACGTCTGCGAAAGTGATATGTATTTGGTGCCAAAATATTGCAGATGTTCGTATGTTAAGTCGATAATTATCCCAACTTCAGAGGGAAGTTCTCCCAGGCGAGTTTTCCTCTTCTTTTAGTTTTGTTGTGAACGTGTTAAATACCACAACGAGTCAAATATTAAGGCTTTTGAAATCAGCTCGTGCACTGGTATAGGTCACCTTGAATAATTTGGCCAGTATTTTGTCAACAACATTAGCCAATCGTTGTAGCATCATACGGTCTTGTGACAGTACATCATCCTAATATCACGCGACAGACATCGGCCACAAACTCTCCTTCTCGCTCGTCTAAAGCTATCCAGCCGACATTAGTACATTTCACGCTAATGTGCGGGGAGGGGGTTGGCAATAATGCTAAGTGACTCGTCTATCCTGCCCAACCAGTATACAGCCTCGATGCTAATTATTCAAACCCAGTCGTGTGAGAAACAAACTTCCCTACTAATCGATGTATTTGTGTCAGCCATTATCGCTCAATTATTACCAGTGGTCGGTTTTTACGTAGTTGATCTCTTACATATTGCAGTTGGTCGGTGTTCTGGAAATGTCACCCGGGCTGTTCGTTGTAGTTTAATTTCATTTCTATTCCATTCAGAAAAATAATTGTCCTAAAATGACTATAAAAATATCAATAGTCATGGTGTTTTAAAGGTTTTGCTGCAATTTGTAGTTAAAACAATGCGTGCCCTTTTCATGATTTGTTTGCTGAAGTCAATCACTTTGTGGAACTGATAAGCCACTGGCTGTCCTACTGTTGAATATTTGCGAGCTGACGCCCTGAGTCCTCCTTACTCAAGTGATTACGGAACAGTGGTTCGCCGTCTCTACAAATCGAGTACTTCAACGGTAACACGAGGCTATCAAACTTTACTCCCATTTCTCTCCAGCGAATATTTAGCAGCGGTCGACTATGACCCTTGTTAGCGCGTGGCCGGGGTCAGACACCAACTTCTTCGTGTCTGGATTGTGTCTCGCGTCACACGCACATATTTACGGTAAATAGGTCCGACAAGCACGCTGGAAACCAACAAGGCGGAGGTTATTTTCGTCTCGCTTGGGGAGAGAAAGAGAGCGGGAGACAGAAAGTGAATTGAGTGAGAGGTCAGATGGGCCGGGGTGTTCTCTGGCCTGGAGGATTCCATCTCAGTAATACAGCAATGACTTCTCAGCGACTTTACTTCCAGTCTTGAAGATGATACATTTCTTATGACGCCCATAGCATCTAGGGCACGTCTGTTTCCTGACCAACTGCACCAAATAGTTCCATCCGTGGCATACCATGATATCAAAATGAGATGAATTAGATCTGTCAAAAGCGAGCGAAACGCCATCCATGCAATGTGGATACTATCATAGCACAAAACAACGTGTGCTCAACGTGTTTTACATTACCGCCGAATTACGATACACATGCGTAGCGATGTTCTTGACTCGGGGCTAACATCGAGAGCCTATGTGTTAGTATGTGTGATGTAGATTAATATGTCTTCCATGGTGATATACGGGCCACACGGCGGGATAAGCACCTTCTTTATACCTAGAGGCGCAGAACCGGGGATCGTCTTCTATGGTCCATCGTCTGGGCAGTCAGCGGAATGATTTACTTACTGGTGATGGCACGCTGACCAGTGAGTACTGAACGAGCTGTGAATAGCCCCGTCCACAGATGCAAATATACCATGGCTGTTTTCATATAGGAATGTATGCTGTACTTCATTAAATGCTTTGTAGGTTTTTTTCCCTCGTGATTTTACCGGTGATTTGTGGAGACCATGTACTAGCGGCTGGGGACGTTTCCAGACTCGAGTGCCTGTAGCCGTTACCAGCGCTGGTGAGTTGTGGCGACCACTGCGACAGCCTGTTCGTGTGTGCAGGGTTGATATAATGTAGTCCTGTTTGTTATCCTTTCTAAACAAAATGCTGTGGCCGCCCTTGGCATGTTCACTGCAATGTTTCTGTTTTGAAGTAGCTAGTCATTGAAAGTTACAGAAGTAACAGTATATCATCATTTCCGGTGGCGTTAGCCCCGAGTGGGAATCGTCATCCCACGCTCGGGTGGCCGGTGAAATTTGATGAAGCTGGCGGAGTCTTGACGACGACTGCAATATCGGCTAGCGTGGGGTGTTAGGGTCGTATGGGGCAAAGGTACTCGAGTCGTAACCCCTCCCCGCCGAAGCCGTTTATATGTACAAAGTCTTTTGTAAGAGACTAAGAGCGAGGTGCATTTTTAGACTGGAGTGCCTGGGGTGGTTTGATTTCCTGACCAGGACTTATGCGGTATTGTTGCGGTATATTGTCTTTGCGAAGGCTGGGTACTGATGTCAGTATTGCTGTGAGCATGTGCCAGTGTGGGAATATTAATGTTTTGCTAAAAGGTGATACCAACAATATGGAAAAACATGCTGCCTAGGCTTACTGAGGGTACAATAGACGTACATGTATCCAAACATCTTGTTTGTGTGCTTACTGCTGGTATCACGGGGCAGTGCGGGTTTCTTGATCACAGGAGAGTCAGATTATTTCAAGGAGCTTAAACATTACTACCAGTTTAAATAATGTTCTTCCACTGCATTTGAAACACACTCCAACCAGGGTGGCAGTATATGTTGTTGTACTAAATGAAATTGGATATGGAAAGCCTAGAGAAACGTCTTTCTGACAACGAGATATGAGATGGGTATAAAAACAACATTAGCCGCGCCAAGCCAGCTCCTGTCGGTTTCGGCCTCGGTTGGAAATGGTTGCTCCTCTCGTGTTACGCTCGTGTCAGATCGGGCATCCGGGAAACAATAACTGACGCGCGCATTCGCTATCTGCGATAGAGGCATGTGTTGGGACTGAACGTCTTCCCAGGATGCCCCACGGGACAGAAGGCAAATATCTCTGCAACTGGCTGATACGATAGTCAGAGTCTATGTTGTTTATGTTGTATAAAAACACACGACCTCGCGCTAAGACACGCTTACCGACTGCATTCGAAATTGTCGTCACCATATTGTACCTAATACACTGCAATTACAAATAAATACCATGAATAGCCTGTGCCTTATATATTCGGGGAAGAGAAGTAGTTCTATCATCGCTAAAGCCCTGCCATCCTATCAAGACATATACCAATTCCAAGCTATGCCGGTTTGACTGTCGGTAGATTTGTTTAACATTAGGCACCAGCTTCATTTACGAGTTCGTTTTTATTTCAAGGGCATCAACCACTTGTCATTGACCGTAAGCACTACAACTTGCCTGAGTTTATTAACACCATAGATGCTCTGTTGATGGCACAGGGTCGGGCCTCACGTTTTGCTTGTAAATGTGTCTGTGCATGGCAAGTAACTGAAATGTATCCGTTTTATGAGTTTCGTGGGATGGGTGTTCCTTTCTCTGTTTGAGCTGCACAGAGTTGAGAAAGTGGCCAGCTATCTCCAGCACTTGGCACTGCCTGGCGGCTTGGGAAAGTGAGGGCGCTTTTATCATTCGTCGACTGTATCTGAAAATAGGAATGTTTTCCTGAATGTTTTCGTGCTGCAATGTACACCTTACTGTATTATGACTGCAAGAAAGTACAATATGACATGTGTCATACCTGTATCGCTCCTGGATCTGTGTGGGGGATGCTATCTATACGATCGGATCATATCGTTTGCATTGATAATCCCTACATAATATCGCAGTTAAAATGCACTGTAAAACTTGCACGCTTAGAAAATAACGTGGAGTAAAGGTAAGATCACCTGAAAGGTGAAGTAGCCGGGAAATGGACCAAATATTTACACTTCACATACCAACTGTATATAGTCCAAGTATATTGGATGTTCCTTACTCCATGAAACCACGAACATCTCTCATGCCTGTCTGACGGAGCGATTTTATTCATGAGAAGCATGATTTTTTTCTCCAATGTTTGGATGCAACACTATTCATCACATGTAAGGGTTATGTTTTATGCTAGCCCTACAAGATGTCTGAGTAGACGTCTTACTCTGTTTGAAAACGACGCAATGTTAAAACTTTTGAGATCGATTCAGACAACTACCAAACATCACACATACCCAAGTGATGGAGTTTTCGAATGCAATGATGTTCACGGACAATTTTACCCCTTTGTGGCGGGGGATTTCATCCAGGGTTATTAGTAATAGTTCGATCAATTTGGAAGCGGTATAAAAGCCCGAAACACAGCAACTGGTTTGTTTTCAAGACCACGTACATCGCGCATGCTCAGAATGGCCTTGACCCATCGACTATTGCTTCCTTCGTCTGAACTCGATAAGATACAGCGATTGTATTCAAAGTGCTTCGCAAGCTTAGCAGGGAGGCAATGCGGATGAGGCGGCGGGAAATCACGCGACCCAATATTTTCCAAAATGGCGGTCATCGTTTCGCGATTATGCGGAAATGATATATAGATGGCATTTCTTAAAGAATAGCGTCGATCGGGGGTAAGCTTTTTGGTACGCTGTGACTTATTTTTGTACAGGCTCTTGATCAGGTAGGGGACGACCGTCCGATCGAGGTGACTCACCTTAATCGAGGAGACTCACCTAGATCGGGGTGACTTTATAAAGTTTGCGCCATTTTTAAAGTGCCATTTAAAGGGACCCGATTTCGTTACCAGCCAAAGGGTTTTAACTGTTTAATTACTGTTGGGTCATAACTTTTTGTCTGATGTAAGATATTTAGGTGTATTAGATATCCAAAATATTCACTAAAGAGATATTGGTCATAATTTGGTGCACTGCAGCGTTAATGGACAGATTTAAGTTGGGTTTTTATGGTTGTCTCTGTATTATGGCCCATGTCACTATACCTTGAATACCATATACCTTTGAGCCACAGCAAATTTTCTTGTCTATGCTGCACTTGAACTTGGTGTTTAGTTAAGTTGTCATTATTGTTATTGAAAAAAAAAAAATGAATATTTATCTTGTTGGCTTAAAAAAAACATACAGAATCAGAGATAATGGAATCGACCACTCAGGCACCTCAAAGGCAATAGTTTCACAGTATATTTGTTGTTATATTACTTTAAAGGAATCATTTGACCAAATGAATTTATGCATGTTATTAATGATTTGATAATTGTCAATATGTAATGCATGCCTTGAACAAGTTTCATGTTCCACTTATTAGAAGTAGATGTAGATATTTTCCAGTTGTTGCAGCATTCTGGGTTGTTTGTTAGCAAGTTTGAAGCATGATTGGGATAAAAGGAATTACAAGTGGACTATTTTTTGCCATGTTTTTCTTAAACAGCCTTTTCTTGGTAAGATATTGGTGAAATTATACATCCAAATATAAATATAATACATATTTATAAATATAATACTGTTGATGTAACAAATTTTGTACAGACTCTTTTATTTTATCAGCTATGAATTACAACCATACGGAAAGCCTGGGATGTTGATGGTTGTTGGGGTCTACCGTTTGGCAGAGTTTATATGTTGATGACTTGTCCATAGTAGCATGAAGTGGTCTATTGTTTATGCCCAGTTACAAAGGCTTTCACCACACCATTCCTCTCAGACCATTACTTGTTGATGTCCACTTTAATAAGAGACAGCAAATCCCTTCCTCCAGCAAGTTCCAAGCTGTCACGTTGGATAGCTTTGTATTGATCTACCCCAAGGAAGTAAGCTAATTCTTCCTTGTTGTCATCACTTAAGGCTTCTACATCAAAAATAGTGGGTTGCATTTCAGTCTGGACAGCCTTATCGACAAGCACTGGCACAGATGAATCCATCTTGGGAATTTTCCTGCATAGCTTTGGTCTTGGGGCCACTTTTCTTTGACTAGATTTGGATAGAGTTCAGATACTTTCACATAGCAGCCTGCACAAAACTTGGGTATATCTTTGGAGAAACTTTTTGTGCTCTTTCCACATAATGAGAAAAGTTTGTCTTGCACACTCTTTGGCACCTTCGATGACAAGTGAAGCGGGAGTCCTTGCTCAATTGACCATACTTTGTGAAGAGCATGGCTGCACATTTCTTCTTATAGCGACCTGTCATGGTGTACCCAAATTACTTTTTCTTACTGAAAGATAAACAGAGAAATACAGATGTGAATTTAAGTCATGGAAACATGATTAAATGACAGATGAAATGTATCAATGGAAATACTATGTCATTATTCTTTCTCAATTATGCAAGACCAGATAACATAAAATGAGTATAATTGCCTTCTAAACATGCTATTATTAGGCATAAAATTTACAATAATTAATCTATTCAGTGTATAAGCAATTGCAAATGGTGATTTCCAGCTCCATTCGAATTATTACAAATGGTTATAAAAATAGAAATACAAAGCCAGTAGTGAACCCAAAATGGATGGTGACAGTGATTAACCAGCCCTTTGTTTTGCGTACCATAACTCAGTTATTGCTCGGTAGATTTAAAAACGGCTTGGTAGATTTCTTAAAAAATGTCTTACCTTTCATTTAAACGAAGAATAATTTTCGCCAACCCTGTAGAATTTTTGCCAGAACTATTTTCTCATGCTAGGTAGCAGGCTGGTAGGGTTTCAACTGTTCAAGCTCAATTTGTACATCAGACGCCACCTCGATCGGGGTGCAGTCAACGATGTTATTTTTCGTATGCAAATTTTCGTATCACATGGAGAGGATGGGCACTCTAAGCCAATCAAATGAAGCGTTAGAAATATTTCCAAGCATCTTTTATAACAGATAATCTCATTCGTGCACACTTCACATCAAGTCACCTCGATTTAGGTGAGTTCCCTCGTTTGGGGTGAGTCACCTCGATCGGACGGTCGTCCCCGACCTGTTGATATATGTTGTTTTCTAGATGCGTGATGCAGCACTTTAGCCAAACACATGTTTTAATGTGCGTGCAAAATGTTGAAGCAGAACGGTATATATTTATATTACCGTTCGACCGGAGCTAGTTTTATGCCAGTGATATATGTAAACCGCCGGTCATATTGCACATGTGGTTGTGTATTTACAGAGTGGGTGGGGATGTACTATATGTTACAACCCATCTGCCGATCTGACCCATCTGCAGATGGGTCTGACCCGTTTACCGATCGACAGATGGGTCGCCCATCTGCAGATGGGCGACCCATCTGCCGATCCCCGTGACGGAATGAGAGCGACCCATCTGCAGATGGTTCTGACCCAATTGCGGATCAGGGTTGCATCGTCTTATACTTATGTATTTTAAGTTATTCCTGCTTTTGGCTACAATACGAACAAACGAAAAACTCAGTGGCATAGTCATTTTGCCAAATCTCATGCGTTATTTTGTAAACATACGATGTAAAGAAAATCATCCACAAATGGTTTTGACGCAACTGCTGATTACAAAACTCATTGCAAAAAAAATTACAGATTTATATTTATTTCCGTTACGTGCAACCTAATGCACGCAAATATGTGCCGTAGTACCATATTCTAAGCAACACAGGGAAAACATGATAAGGAACAAAATAATCTGCAGATGGGTCAGACCCATCTGCAGATGCTTCTGACCATTTCTGAGGATGGATAAGACCCATAGTATGTGAAAAGAAAATCATCATAAAAAGTAATAGAAATCAACATCAAATCCAACAGATATCATCTGTGGAAGCAAAAACCATCTTAAAGTGACATAAGAATGTCAGGTGTCCGCATCACTATGCTAGTCACCAGCTGGCAGTGAATCCGCAAGGTGTTGTCTGGGGTAGATATAGCTTTGGATGCAGGGATCGTGTGCTCTTAGCAGGGTCTTGGCAAACGGATGGCAAATACCCCACAATCGCTGCCGTTGGTCTGACGGTGAATCAATTTTTGTAAGTTTTAGCAAATTATATTTTCTCATATGTTCCTATCAAAGCTTGCAGAATGCCACATGAATTGTTTTGCGTGAATAGCCAGGTTTTAACCTGCACGCACTTAATCATGACATTGACTCCGTTTCGTATATCCGATGACACGGTGTTGTTATTGGTAGATGGTATCACAGATATACTTGTCATCGTTACCACCTGGCGTCAGCTCGCTTGGCGACAATGTCGTATCGGGAATGGGTGTTTGTTGGAAGGGACAAGTGCAATTTAACGACGGACCAGGCGTCTGGGAGACGCAATCATACGTCGCTCCACGTCACGGACGCTCCACGTCACGGACGCTCCCGTGCTCCTGCTGGCTGGGAGTTTCTGAATATAAGCGCTGTCAATAAAAATTATTTTTCACTTTCAAACTGACCACAGAGAACGCAAAAAGAAAAAAATGGCTGACAGAGAACGCCGGCGTGCCATCTTGAATGAACACGTTCAGAAGCTGGTTGAGAGTAAAAGAGCATCCACCATTGATAACTGGCGAGAAATATAAAGACATTGTGCATCATCTTCAAAACCCTGCTGAAGAAGTCAATCCACATTTTCGACATTACGTTAAATCCAAGCAATTTGACTTAATGGATTGCCAGCCTTAGGCGTAAGAGATGCACTGGTTGTTCCTGTTTAAAAAAGCGGCTACTGGTGAGCACCAGAAATTCTTGAGGGTTGTTTCCACTGACACCATCTTCGATGTGGTCAAAACTGTACACGAGACCGAAATGGACCATGCTGGGTACAAGAAATGCTCTTATTATGTAAGTATTCTATTTGCTGCTGCATTTAACGGTTATTATCTTGATACCTTGATAATTGTCCATAAAGTTCCTGGTACTTTTGTAATTCTTTTCCCGCTAAATACATGTTGCTGATGTTTCTGTCGTCAGGTGTACAATCACTACTACGGAATCACACGAAGCTACATACAAGAGTTTTGCAAACACTGCCCGAAATGCCAGTTGACTCAGTCACAAACCGTCCGACCACCATTGAAACCCATCATTTGCAACAATTTCTTAGAACGAGTGCAAATTGATTTGATTGATATGCGGCACATGCCTGACCAGGAATTCAATTACATTGGCCATTTTGTGGATCACTTCACGAAGTTTCATATACTCTTTCCTTTAAAGAGGAAAACAGCCCACGAAGTTGCTGAAATGATCGAACAACGTGTACTGGCATATCTAGGTCCACCGCGGATTTTTCACTCTGACAATGGCCGCGAATTTGTGAATCAACTTTTGCATTCCCTCTTTGAGATTTGGGGTGATGATGTCACGCTTGTTAGAGGTCGACCTCGACACTCTCAATCACAGGGTGTTGTGGAGCGTGGCAACCGTGTCATTGAGCAACGCATCGCTGCAATGAAGTCAGAATGTGACACATCATGTCCATGGTCCACGTGGTTACCTCGTATCATGTACCATATGAACGCCCAGCCCTCTGATACAACCGGTGACCTCCCATACAAGCTAGTGTTTGGCCAGGAACCGAAGTATGCCATGGTTCCTGGGGCAGAGATCCACGTTGTTGACGAGGAGGAATTGGAGAATCCAAAGCAAACTGTAAGCCCAGACAGTGTTCAGAACATTTCCACAGAAACATCAGATGATGACATTTCTGAAGATGATGAATCAAGTTTCAACTCCAGATCATAAACCAACAAAATCAGCAAGCCAAAAGCGACCTACAGTTGACGATTCAGACTCATCAGCAGCCAAACAAATGAAGCATGAGAGTTTCAGAGACAAGGCACGTGATCGTACGTACAAGTCTGTCAGCAAAATGGCTGACCACTACAACCGAAAGAAACGTACTACGGCACGGGAGTTTAGTTTGGGAGACCCTGTGTCAGTAGCGATACCGAAGATTGATCGAGCATCTACAGATTTTCCCCGCCTGTCTTGTGTTGTGACCGATGTTCATGGTCAGAAGGTCAAGTCTTACAAATTAGCCTGCAGACACGGAATTCTGAACAGTATATATAGAGCAGGTGATCTGATGGAGTTTTCAGGGAGTTTGATGCCTGACCTATAAAAATCCATTTCCTTGCGGAACGCAGCCCGGAAAGAAAACTCTGGCAATGGATTTGTCAAGAGCTCATGTTGTTGTACTGGACCATGCCAATCAGCTAAAAAATGTAGTTGCCGACAGAATGGAATCGCTTGTTCAACTCACTGTCATCCGCAACATGCATGTACAAATAAAGACATAGCTAACAACGATTCTTCGCGCCCAGCCAACAAGCTGTCAGAAAGAGAGACCCGATGTCTGAAACGTCCAAATGGTTGGTTAACGGACGTACACATGGATGCTGCCAATACGATTTTGCTTAAGGATCACCCTGGCGTGTTTGGTCTGCAGGACACTGTACTCCAACAGAACAACTCCTGGGATGTACCATCAGGCGAATTTGTCCAAATTTTGCATGTAGATAGAAACCACTGGATCACCATCTCAAACATTGGCCACTCTCAGAATACTGTTGGTGTGTATGACTCTCTGTGTAGGAAGCCCTCTAACTGTACCGTGGCATTGATTGCCAAGTACGTGAACGTCAGTACAGAAGATTTAACAATTGCTGTGATGAATGTACACCGTCAGACCAACGGCAGCGATTGTGGGGTATTTGCCATCGCGTTTGCCAAGACCCTGCTAACAGCCCACGATCCATGCATCCAAAGTTATATCTACCCCTGACAACACCTTGCGGATTCACTGCCAGCTGGTGACTAGCATAGTGATGCGGACACCTGACATTCTTATGTCACTTTAAGATGGCCCCTGCTTCCTCTGTTTCAATGATGATATCTGTTGGATCTGTATTGATGTTAATTTCGATTACTTTTGATGATGATTTTCTTTTCACATACTATGTTGTGTTTGTATTTGACACAATTGCTTCTCTCGCCGAATGTGGTTTGCACATAATTTTTGTTGGTTTTGTGGCACAAGAAAATTAATAAATGTCGATAAAAATAATCATGATATGATACTTTTTTCGCGGTTGGGAAAATACATTAGTATAAGACGATGCAACCCTGATCCGCAATTGGGTCAGAACCATCTGCAGATGGGTCGCTCTCATTCCGTCACGGGGATCGGCAGATGGGTCGCCCATCTGCAGATGGGCGACCCATCTGTCGATCGGTAAACGGGTCAGACCCATCTGCAGATGGGACAGATCGGCAAATGGTTCTCTACCATATAACTGTCTATATATATATCTATATATATATATATATATATATATATATATATATATATATATATATATATATATATATATATATATATATATATATATATATATATATGTGTGTGTGTATGTATTTTTATGCAGGGGAGTATATTTGTCATTCAGTAGAATGTTGTGGAATATTTTGATGAGAGTGTTTTTGTGTTTGGGGATTTACTGCCTAACCATCAACCAAACGGTATTTACCCACGATGTGACGGTAGCTTGGTTCACTTGAGCCGGTCATTTGATGTGACCGATCCCTCACCGCAGATCACCCCACGTGTAGTTACGATCCAAAAACCAAAATAAATATCCCACATATCTTGGCCAAGTTAGATTGTCATGGACCGCACCCCTATCAGCCGTTTGTATATGCTGGACTGAATTGATCTCTGGCTTAGAACATCACTGTTTTTCCATATAACACCGTGTGATGTAAGTCTGTAGTTCCTCTTCCCTGCGAGTGTATCTTGTTTGACATATACTTCGCCTCGACTCAGGTTGGGATGGGACCTTGGAAGGTTCGTTGTTTTGCGGGCCGTCGACGTGCTCTGAACTGGGTCCGTTTCACTCAACTTCTTTCCGGGTCTTTTTTTATGAGCATCCGGTGGTTCCACAACGCAAACGGCTTACTGAAGACTTATGAAAACTTCCTCTTTGTGGGTATGAATAACTTGATGGTCCCTGTTTCCTGGTAGCTGATGATTCAGCAACAATGCATCGACAAATGAAATGAACGATAGGGATGCAAACGCGATATCATTTAGGCACGGGTTTTTGGCGCAAAGGAATGTATATGACCATGAATTTACTGTACTTTAATGCCTGATTAAAGAACCGTTTGAGACGATAATTCGTATCTAAATGGAAGCGTTTTGCACAAACATTTTCAGGCTTCACCAACAGGCAATACATTGACATTATTTGTCGAGATTCTGGTATGGTTTCCGCTGCTTTTCTTCTGGCTGATCGCAAAAACCTCAAATGCTATTTATTCTCCAAGTTAGTGTTCATCCACAATGTCAGCCCCACAGGTGCTTGGTAACCAACTCCATGTTACCCAGCTATTGTATATATATATATATATATATATATATATATATATATATATATATATATATATATATATATATATATATATATATATATATATATATATATATATATATATGTATATATGTGTGTGTGTGTGTGTGTGTGTGTGTGTGTGTGCCTGTATTGTTTGTGTAAGCAACCCTAACTTAATATCATCAGCGAATATTGCTTACTAGTGTTATCTATATATAAATATGGTGAGTTTGCTTCTGAACATACAGCATGCTTAATACTTTCAGTTTCCCCTAGTGAAGGTTAACTCGGACAAGAATGCCACCCATATTATGTGGTTCCCAGGAGGGCCAGACGCATGCGTAAAACAAATGATCACCTTTATACAGCCATCAATCTTTGTCACCAGTTTAACTTTGTTCCCGTGTGTGGTTTCCTCAAATTCATCTGTTGAAATGGATATTTTATGTTTCATCGTAGACACTGGTCATCATATACTCGCGGAGTTTACCCCGCGACAGAAATCTAAACCGCCAATATCGCATTGGTGTTTGGTGGAAATTTTTGGATTATTTGGCAGAAGATTCGGCTTTTTATGATTTATTAATATGAGACATATTGGCGAAAGCTGTGTGTACAATGTGAGGTTGTAGCACATTCACTCCATACCACCATCCCTCGGTTCATGTTGCATCACACCCAGCATATACAATTCTATAATTGTCACTGATTTTCTGAACCGTAACTATACCTAGCTTGATCAGTACAGCGACCGATAGCACTTTTCATGTCTCACATTGCCACCATGTCTGCTGTAACGACGCCAATCCCGCTCGTTTAAATATGTCTCCCTCTGACTCCCCCCATATCTGTCGGGATTGTTTCGCGCGGGTGCAAATAAGTTCTGTCTGAATTGAATATCGGTTTACTTGAGGTACCGATGGAGCTGAGGGCGATGGACGCTTGAAAGATGCTGATCCGTTTCCATGGTTTGACAAGATCTTGATGTGGCGTGAGTCATTCTGGCCGTGGGTACGGTTATGAGGCTTGGCTATATACTGCGCATGCTCAATGTCTGATTCGTCACGGCCGTACTTATTTACCTCGAAACATCCGGTGTCTTCCCTACGCCCTCGTCAAACGAAAGTGGTATTTGCAGTCGATCTGTGGTATATTGCGCATTTTCCCTTTTCAGACGGCTAATGATGAATGGAGTATTCAGGTCATGCGTCAGTATAGTTTTCATAGAGGAGTTCAAATGATTCCTCGCAACGTTCATCGTTTTTGTCAGGATGCCCGCTGCTGTATGGATTGGTGACCCGTCGCCGTCCCGTTGACGCGTTCCAATCCAGATAATACAGCGCTTGCCACATGTAAAGATTTGCCTGATGAGACCAAATGTTAGGGATTCTAATTAAGAACATATCCGAGGTTTGCCGACGGCTCGAGGTATGACATTAGCGTCCGAAGCGAGCGCTTTCGTAAATGACGTGTGTGTATTGCTTATGATTAATAAGAACAGGTCGGATGAGGGTCGCGCTGGATGGTCACTGGTCTCTTGTTGTATGGAAACAACATCATGCCGTGAATAGTGTAAGTGTCGTTAACAAGTTAGGTTAAACATCGTCATCAAAACCTCATGCGAGGAGAGCAAATGACCACGTTTACCAGAATGATGCTCGAGGCAGCACCAGCTGTTGTTAGGGCGGTTAGAGAACATACGGTTGTGGTGGGTGGGATCATGTATCTATTTCAGGATATATTATTGTTCCTTTAGTTCGTAAGTATCTAGTTTGCAACAAATCGCTGGTATATGTTGCATGGTGAAAGGCGTGAAGCGGATGTGACTTGCTGTGTGTTGGCTGCAGTCTGGTGGTATAACATAGAGAGAAGACAAGCTGGACCTATCTGTAGTCGTTGAATCGTACAAGCACTGCTTATCCGGGCACTTGGCTGCTCAAATACTTGGATCTTATGAGATGCTTCCTTTCATGCTTTTCACGTCAGAAAAGTAAACCAAATTCCATGTATACTTTGCAAGGTAGGGTAAATCTCAGAAGCCAAAGTATAAGAAGCAAATGTTCGATACTTCCTTGACTTCTAGTGTCTTCCTCTGAGAAGCAGGCTTTTTACTCTCGATCCCTGTTGGGAATCTGCGATGTGGGCAGCGTGTCTATAGTGACTCACCAGCGCGGCTCAGGTAGCAGGAGGTCGTTGACCCATGCTCTGTCCCCGCATGACTTTCCATATGGATGCGATATCTCAGAGGTACGTGGCGCTGGTGTGAACGTGCTTTTATCTGCCTTGCCATGACATACACCATACACATCTCACCGGGCGTTCAGCCGCGCTCGCTAATTGGACGGTTTATCTGTCTGGGCCACGCCACGCCACGCCCCCTCCTCCACCCTCCCCCCCCCCTCCACCCCCCCCCCCACCCACGATTAGAGTTTAATGTTGCCTTTATTTTGCAGCCTGTCCCCACAAAAAATATACGAAATTTTTTAAATATTTGTGGTGTATGATAGTGATTCATTTTGCGGTTTAATGTGTGTCAAGTTAGTTCTTGGTTAATGACAAACTATCGTTTGTGCTCAGATGTTTTCTGTGAAATATTTGGAGTGTTGGATCGCAAAATACCAGTCATTTGCTACTTAATTTCCTAGGGGGTTTTTCATTCCCATTTTATTCTCTCTCTAGTTTCATTCACGTCAAAATACTGCCATTAATTTTTGGCGAACCATTTGTCAATTTAAGAAGCGCGGGAATGACAAGCACCCGATTCCCGATGTAAGACCCCCGAGCGCATGTGAAGCAAGTCAATGGTAACAATGAATTAAACTCTAGTACATTTGAAAATTGAATCACTGTCAGACACCAATTACAACCAATGGTGTGGTGATTGTTTGGAGCTCCACAGATTTAAGTACAAAGAGCCAAATCTACATGTTTTTTTTTTGTAACCGCACTGTGACGTCCCTCGAGGGATGTGTGACTCCTCTGTGGCCACTTCCGTAAGTTGGTAAGTAAACCATCAAGCCCCTTACATTGAGTGTAGAAGATGGATGTAGTGCTTGCGTTTGGAGGACTGCTTCCCTATTAAATAAGCATACCTTGACCCTTGTATCTCTGGCCTCTTGACTGCACTTGTTTGGAACCCGCTTTATTAGTGTTGCAGCAATTACGTCCCTAGCGTAAACTAGAATTATTCTGGTGTAAATAAAATTGTGTGAACAATTCTTGGTGCCAAAGTTTGTTTTAGGAGTGGTGGAATACAGTTGAGTCAAATACTTCATTTGTTTCACATTGTATAGTGAGTAGTCTCGAAGGCGCATGTGTTATGGGTTTCAGTTTAGAGCGATAGTTTCATCCAGTCCGCTGCCGACGTAATAGTATGTGTCAGACACGTGCGCTATCACCCGCACATGTAAATGCGATCACTCGATGGTGTTGTTTTGAGTGCTGTACGCACTGAACGCCAGTTGTTAACGATCATATTTTCGTTTTAACATCATTCATTATTTTTTGCCGAAGGTGTTGAAAAGGGATAGACATTAAGCACGATTCTTCGAGGTTACGAAAAACCGACCCAATGGGGTTGGGGTAGGGTGTGCAAGTCAATTGGTGCAGAGATAATATGAAAGCATGGAGCATATCGGGGATATTAGACCAACTCCCCACCTTTCTCACACCTCCTCGTCAGTAGAGGGTTCTGTGTATTTGCAGATGTAAATCAATGAACAAAGAACGTATGTACGACGGCCATATCATCCTCAAGAGGGCACTAAAAATGGGTGCGCCACTCTGAAGCCGCCTGTTTGGACCCGTCAATTTCCTGTTCATTTAGCAACCGCCCCCGAATTGCTAACCTTTAGTGGAACGAGCGCCTCGTCCACTTACTCGCTTGGAATTTGTTTGAGTCTGTCTCACCCCTTTTTCCATTCGATATTTTTTTTCTGAAAAAAGAAAAGAAAATGGAGGCGAATCGATCGAGCGTTGTTTGCTGCTGGCTATAAGTAACTAACGTTAAACTCATGATTGCCTTGGTTACTTGTTGAAGTTACAGTTTGCTTTCTGATGAACTGCATGGAATCCTTCTCTTTCATTCCCTAAGTCACCACGAAACTCTCTCGGATCTTGAACCTTATCATCAACCCGTCAAAGCCAGCAATCAAATCCAGCCTTTTTGAAATTTTACGAATTCCAAAATGCTTACTCATACAAACGTTTGGCATATGTAGTGTTTTTCGTCTACGGTGTTTCTTGTTCTGGTGTTGTAGTTGCAGAGCCGTGTTATTTACGTAGCTTTTCGCGATACCGAAATGTGGTGTAGTTACTATTGTGTATGTGGAGTATTTAATGGTCTTTCCACTAGCAGCTAGTGACGAGCTAGATGCCAAGTTTCCGAACAACCAGGCTATTAAATGATAGCCATCATAGCTAGGGACTGTCAGATATGGGACGGGGTGTCGGTAGAAATAGCCACGACGCCGATCTGTCCCGTGTGATAAACGAGACTTGGTCGCCGTGCTCGCTTGACCCAGAGATGCCTCGTTGTGATTGAGACGTTATGACATGGTCGTCGAGGCGAGGTGATTTATGAAAGCGTGGTTTGGTTATAAATGACTCGAGCTAAACGTGGGATAACCAGGCGAACTTGTGTTGTTTCGGTTGACGTCAGTAGATAGTTATCGTTGATGTCTTATAATCAGAGTTTGGGTTGTTCCTATAACTCTCGAACCTCGAATCGGATCTTGTCATCGCTTATGGTCAGAAACTGAGCTTCTGACGCATGCGTAATCAGCCTAATATACTCACTCTAATGAAACGTGTTGATATGGTGTTTAATGGAGCACAATTTGTGTTTATGTTCAATGTTAGTCTTCAATTTTTGTATTTCGTGCGTGTGTCACTTAACTGCTGATATATGGAACCCCGGTTGTACTCCATTTCAAGACACATCTAGAGGGACCCGGTTCACCATGACTATTGATCTTTTGCAATTTCTTCCTACCATTAATAAACCTGTAAACCGTCTGCACTACGCCTTTGACGTACGTATTTATGAGAGAGTACAGGATTCATGACACTGTAAATGCATCGTACATGAGTGCTTTTATATTGACCTCTATTGCCACGTTCCGATGACACTTAGCCTCCATTTAGTCGATCCATGTTGTTATTGCAAACAAAAACGCAGGCGCGCTGCACTTGGGGGCGTTGTTTTCAAATCATACGGTATATGTGGTATTCTTGTTGGAAGCAATCCATTCACCGTGCGTTCGTTTATTTTGAAAATAAGCCGAGCTGAAGTGGATTAAGTGAGGTGGCGGGCATGTGTTTGAACTAAGCTAGAGTTAGTCCTGCGCGGACGTATCATTTCATTATAACGTAGACGTCCTTTAGGGCTAACTTAGAGTCTTATTATTTCCACAGGTCCACGTAATGGTACTGTATAACCTAGAATCGATCCCTTCAAAGATTTTGCGTCTACATGGAAACGTTGAGTCTCAGAGCGTCTGACTCTTTTAATGACTAATAACTTCGATTTATGTAAATGTATGTATTTATTCTAATCCTTCTTGAACAAAATCTCGCGTTATTGAAACGTTTTGTATTTATATAGCTACGATGCCTCCCTTAACTCGCAGTAATCTAACATAATCGAGGTTTTTCTCATTCTGAATATTTTTGGTCATGTCACTTTCCGTCCCAAGGGTTCCCGTCAGTTTCCATTGACACTTCAAATTCCCTCGAACCATGTTTTTTTCCCCTGTTCCTCCTCCCAGCCCCGCCATTTTGTTTGTAATGCATTTTTCTGTCACGCGACGTGGTGGCATTTCGACTCCGACACGCGCGTTCTCCAAGGCGGGCGATAAAACGCGGACATGAATCATAGAGGGCTCATGCATATCCCTCCTGCCAATGCGATGTGACCCCATGCACCTTCCATCAATTTACATCCTAGTCGCGATCGTCTTTCATCACCCCCAACCCTCTCACATTTGATGCCATACCACCGTGGATACGCCTTTCCATTCCAGCTGTTCTGGTCAAGCAGACGACTGCATCTTTTGGTACGTATCTAACATACCATGGTCGATAACATGGCATCTATCTACTGCATTGAGGCGTCTCCCGTCTTTCTGTACAGTGGTGTAGTTATAGCGAATGAATCCGTCTTGCCTCTGCCAATGAGCAGCCACATATCATGCGCGCACTGTGTAAGCAAACGAGGGTTAGGCCCGCACGCGGTTGCTGACAGTCGGCGAGATTTTCATCACGTCCGGCATATTACCGTAATCACTCAAACACTCGCCCGCCAGTAATAGCTAAGTGGTCGGGTATTAGTTAACAATTCTGTAGGCAGCGCTTGTCTGATATAGGCTGGGCATTATTATGACAGCGTTTGTTAGTCTTGTTGATGGATTTCCTGCCGAAGCCGGCCCCTCTCTGGTCTATTACACTCATAGGACGGTGTGGGCTTACACTGTGTTTTATCTCTGAGGCTGACTACATATACCGCCTGTGATATACAATTGATATACTGTGCTTTGAGCTGTTACTATTTCTAGCCCAGCGTAAACAGATGACTCACTCACTAGGCTATCCTCAATGCGTTGTCGCCACGTATTTCTAGTGCGCTTTGGAATGGATAGCATCACAATTTAAATGTCGGTTCATTGAAAACTTTTCGATTTCGTGACGATCGTCGTTAGACTAGCAAGGAATTCTCCTGTCACTTGTACATTCTTTGAATAACCGCGCACACATCCCGTGAAAAACCGATATATACCTTGGTGTGTACATATACGTTTGGATAAGCTCGTGGTGGGGGGGGGGGGGGGGGTGGAGTTGGGGCTAGGTATCACGTTTTATACCGGTCATATCTCGTTTGACTCCGCTTGCCTTCTTTCCAAGTTTTTCTTCGTCTTCTTTCCGCCCATAACATGATCTCAGATTCGTTGCCAAGCGCGCTACCGCATACCGACCACTTGTGTGCTGACTGCCACGCGACGCGATTCGTCCATCAGCGCGCGTGTTATTACTACGCTTCAATGCTACCAAGACTTGCGCGGCGTGTGTTCTACCGCTATCCTTCTTTTCGGCGCAACAATTAACAAATTCATTCGAGATCAAAAAGTCTCGAACCTTTAACTCTCTCGTTTATAACTCAGTTTGCGAGTCTAGCTGCGACAAAGACCGCTTCCGTTTTGAGGGTGGAGTTCCTATTCGTTTAAGTGCTGTGACCATGAAAACATTTGAACAGAGAACATTTGAACAGATCGGTTGTTACGGTAACCAATGCAATGCTATTTCTCACAACAGCTGATAGCTTTAACGGATCCCAGCTAATCCGTTTTTTCGTGATTGGCAATATTTAAGGAACTATGTTTTGTACAATGTTGGTGCCTGTGTGAATAAACAAGTGTTTTGTTTTGGCTGTGTACCAGTGGTGTGTTTATATGAATTGCCATTTCATTTCGCAACTGCTGTTGGTGACAATTTAACTATCGTGCTATCAGGAACACGATACAGTACATGCGAGCGTTGGTTATCACATCTTGTGCCAGCAGAGCGCCAATTGTTTGGATTTTTTGGGGCACGATGTCGCTTCATCAACAAAGATGGGAAGCGCTTGCATAGAAGCCGAGACGTTTAATACAGAACTTATTGGATCCAAGCTGTCACAAACAGATGCATTCGCTGCTGCTATTGCTGTTGCAGCTGGAACTGAGGCACCGAAGACCTCATGGTATTAATACAAAATCATATCATACACTGCCTGCTGTTCGACTGGTTAAACAGCATTTCCTGTGTGGGCGCTTGACGCATGCGCACCATTGCTAGTAGCTCAGGAATGTGATTCGCGGGTGTGCAGATCACATGACTTCTTATCCAATCAGAATGCCGTTCATTTGCTACCTGCCGTCCACCTGACTGTCGCCTCAGCTGGATCCCACCGTCGTTGACTGGAGCGTGGCGCCACACGCCCCAAATAGCAGGTCTCAATCAGAACCAGTGAAAAACCTGTTCTACGCCACGAGCTGCTATGAATGATAAATGCGCTATTAACTCTAGCATGCCTACAGATCTATTTTGTCCATACTGTTTTTTTGTGGTTTTAAGTTGGTTGTAGTCTGGTAGTCTGGCATCAATGGGGTTTGTGGATGTGTGTACCCGGGCGGGAATGAATACATGTGACTGGATAAATGAATGGATTGGAAGTGATTGGCGGAATGATCTGCATGAACAGCGGTGATTTGTGTCGACGTAGAAAAATTCCATGCAAACTTCTATTTGGGAAATGTACGGACAGTTGTGTTAAAATGAGGAAATATGTGCTGTGGTTAATTTTAAAATGTGATTTTTTTCGACTGGAGCTAGTGACATATTGACTATTTATGAGATGAAGACAGAGATAAATATGATCAAGTTGTACAATTTGGAGCAGGGAATCACTATAGAATGTCTCAACTCTCGTTAATTACCATCCGACTTGCTGTAGCCCTTATTTTTCTCCACCTACTTGCAGTAAATCAGATCTGGTGATAGGACCGTCGCTGCGCAGGTCTATTTGCCGTGACAAATCCATCTGGAAATGCAATATACGTTTATACGCTGATGTTATCGCTTACACAACATCGCTGCCGGTCTCGACAATAATTACATTGGCTGAGGAAATGGGTTTGAGGCAAGGAGAGATATGTGGCTATATGTAGGCTTTGGGGAGCTAAGGGTTGGAGCTGGTGACTGCTATTTGGGCTGCGTTTAATTCGCTCTAAGGGTCATCAGTGCACCCTGTGTTCCGGATAAAAAGGCTTCATGTGTATATTATTGGAAGCTTTCGTCGGCCTGTTGGCAGTCTGTTTTGATTCGTGACGATTTAAAGTCGATTTCTATGAGCTGCTCCCTGCAAAATTCATTCCTAGCAATCAAGGTTACATACAACGCCTGCAGTTGCCTACTATAATTTTGTTAATTTGTGAACATGCATCAACGAACGCTGCAAACGATTCGACTAACCAGCTAACCTGATCATTATTTAATGGAGACAAAATTGACATAAGAATGCTTCTACGTTGAAACAATTGGTCCGAATTAGCTGAAGCGCGTTGTGTCACATTACCCTGCAAATCATTTAAGATATTGGTAAAATTTATTCAGTTTCTCTTTTTATTAAATGTTATACTCTGCGCATGTGTAAAACGTCAATGCATCAGTAGATGGGAAGCGTTCGCTGGTTCAGTCGGGAATCTGGCAGGCTCGGTGAAGGACACCGCTGACTCATACAAGGACCCACGTTCTTGTCGCGGTCGTCCCACGCCCTCTCGCTTTCCGATGTGTTGTATTCTACAACCCTTTCGCTCGGAAGCCTGACATAGGGATCCGAACGCTGGTGGATCAGATAAGTCCAGTTTTGTCTTGGACGCATGGGGCCACTAGTCATCTGGGGACCTCTTGGTTTCCATGTGAGGCAACTTATCAGCTCACCTCAAACCACCCATGCTCGCCACGAGGCTATAGATACGGATTCGCGTTCTATCTGTTAAAACCAACATATATGTACCAATCATACGATGGTAAGGAGGCAATATTTCCAACACTCACATGAAACGTTCACTCTTTATCTCAAGCCAGGTTTGAGAGGTTTCACTTGTCTTGATCCCTCCCTTGAAACCTGAAGGACAAAAGTTTCCCTCCACCAAGAATTGCCTAACCCTGACTTTCATCGTGGTTGCCATCGATTTTGTTTTTGTAAGATATTTTGGGATTGGATGCAGCCTTAAAAAAAACCTGAGGTTGCATACATGCTAATTCCGTTGTGAGGTTCCTTTGTTCCTACGCTAGTACAATCGCGGGTCGATCGTATACACCACTCAACATACATACATTGGTACTATAAGATATAGTACGCTTTCTTGCTGGTAGGTTCACTTAAAATTAGCCCAGCTGAGTCAAATGGATGTCATTTTTCGTGTTACTACTCCGAGCGTTTGATCTTTCACGGACTCTCTCTGTCTTCAGCTTGTAGCTCCTCTCCAACCCCGTCTCCTTTCGTCTCGCTGCCCCAGGAAGTGGTTGAACTTGTCGGAGAAACCGCTCTCTTCCAGTGTATTGTTCAAGATTCATGTTAGTACCGTTATGATTTCCAATGTCTGGTCTAATTCAGTCATCATAACGTGTTATATTTCTTTTCATAAATCTATCTAGATATTTATGTATGTTGTATATATGATGACCTGTCTGTGCAGCCAAGCGAGTGTTGTGGAGGAGGCATGGAAGCACAGTGGCATCCGGTACAGAGTTATATGTTGAAGGCACCAACTTGGAAGTGGAGAAAATTGGAAATGAATATCGCTTGATCGTGAACGATGTTACTATTGACGACGAGGGAGCGTATGAGTGCGAGATTATTGGTGGGAATAGTCTCCAACAAAACACTCTCATCGTCCAAGGTATGTTGACAACCATGGCGGCGCTTTCTCTTTGTTAAAAGTTAAAGATGGGGAAAGTTATAGAATTTGTCATCAGTATATTGAGTTAGAAACATATAAGAAGATACTTGGTTTGAATGTGATGTGGCTCTATGTCTTGTCTCTTATGTAACCTCCATTATTTCTAGTAACTCATGCCATGTATTGTGTGGACAGAGGCAGCAGCAGTTCAGCTGATGAGTTATCGCGACAAGGCTGAGGTTGGACTTGGGGAGTCGCTCTTGTTAGAGTGCCACGCTACAGGAAGACCTCAACCGCTGGTCCGATGGAAACGTATTGTGAGTTCAACCTGACTCTCTGTGTACTCGACAGTGTGTTGCCATGTGTTGAGATTTCGCGTTCAGGATGAAGTGACGTAGTGCATTGAGACTATCTGTGTACTGGATAATGTGTTGTGACTGTCTCTGTGTACAGGATGATGTGTTGTGACGGTCTGTGTACAGGATGATGTGTTGTGACTGTCTCTGTGTACAGGATGATGTGTTGTGACTGTGTGTACAGGATGATGTGTTGTGACTGTGTGTGTACAGGATGATGTGTTGTGACTGTCTGTGTACAGGATGATGTGTTGTGACTGTGTGTGTGTACAGGATAATGTGTTGTGACTGTGTGTGTGTACAGGATGATGTGTTGTGACTGTGTGTGTACAGGATGATGTGTTGTGACTGTGTGTGTGTACAGGATGATGTGTTGTGACTGTGTGTGTACAGGATAATGTGTTGTGACTGTCTGTGTGTACAGGATGATGTGTTGTGACTGTGTGTGTACAGGATGATGTGTGTGACTGTGTGTACAGGATGATGTGTTGTGACTGTGTGTGTACAGGATGATGTGTTGTGACTGTGTGTGTACAGGATGATGTGTTGTGACTGTGTGTGTACAGGATGATGTGTTGTGACTGTGTGTACAGGATGATGTGTTGTGACTGTGTGTGTACAGGATGATGTGTGTGTGACAGGATGATGTGTTGTGACTGTGTGTGTACAGGATGATGTGTTGTGACTGTGTGTGTACAGGATGATGTGTGTTGTGTGTGTGTGTGTACAGGATGATGATGTGTGTTGTGACTGTGTGTACAGGATAATGTATTGTGACTGTGTGTGTACAGGATGATGTGTTGTGACTGTGTGTGTGTACAGGATGATGTGTTGTGACTGTGTGTGTATACAGGATGATGTGTTGTGACTGTGTGTGTACAGGATGATGTGTTGTGACTGTGTGTGTATACAGGATGATGTGTTGTGACTGTGTGTGTACAGGATGATGTGTTGTGACTGTGTGTATACAGGATGATGTGTTGTGACTGTGTGTGTACAGGATGATGTGTTGTGACTGTGTGTACAGGATGATGTGTTGTGACTGTGTGTACATGTGTTGTGATACAGGATAATGTGTTGTGACTGTGTGTGTACAGGATGATGTGTTGTGACTGTGGGTGTACAGGATGATGTGTTGTGACTGTGTGTGTGTGTGATGTGTTGTGTGTGTGTACAGGATGATGTGTTGTGACTGTGTGTGTGTGTACAGGATGATGTGTTGTGACTGTGTGTGATGTGTTGTACTGTGTGTACAGGATGATGTGTTGTTGTGTGTGTGTACAGGATGATGTGTTGTGACTGTGTGTGTACAGGATGATGTGTTGTGACTGTGTGTGTATACAGGATGATGTGTTGTGACTGTGTGTATACAGGATGATGTGTTGTGACTGTGTGTGTATACAGGATGATGTGTTGTGACTGTGTGTGTATACAGGATGATGTGTTGTGACTGTGTGTGTATACAGGATGATGTGTTGTGACTGTGTGTACAGGATGATGTGTTGTGACTGTGTGTACAGGATGATGTGTTGTGACTGTGACAGGATGATGTGTTGTGACTGTGTACAGGATGATGTGTTGTGACTGTCTCTGTGTACAGGATGATGTGTTGTGACTGTGTGTGTACAGGATAATGTGCTGCCCAGTGGGGAAGCTGAGCATGAAGGCCAGCAGCTGATCATTCACAACGCTGGCCGCACAGATTCTGGTATCTACGAGTGCATTGCAGACAACGTAGCTGGACCCCCTGCGAGCCAGACATTAGATGTCATCGTCAAATGTATGTAGCCTTCAACATACATTGACAACTTTCTAGAAAGGGTTATTTAAAATCACTTTTAAATCATTGTCTAAATCAGATTAATTAGGGAATGAAAGGCAGCGTCTTCTTTGTGTGTGCTCCAGTTGCTCCTACGCTACACATAGAGAGAGCCTGATTCATACGGGGCCAGGGATGACAGCCCAGATTGTCTGCCTCTTCAGTGCTAGCCCCACCGTCAGCACCACATGGCTTCACAACGGTTCTGTCATCGACTACACGTTGCGTAACAACCTGCGCGAGTCAAGTCAGGAGGAGGGACAGTATGGGGAGAACGCTTCGATTCTCTCCATACAGACCGTACGACCAGGAGATCTGGGGGTCTATACCTGTCGGGGCTATAATGACCTTGGAGATATACAAGGCAATGTGACACTGTCAGGTAATGTAGGTTTGGTGTGTTTTGGTGATCAAGGTTGCTGTTGATATGGTTTGCTAAAAGTCAAACTGGTTAGATTTGTTTTGGGCCATTAATGTACAGCAGTGTGTTTATGTGGTGGTAGCTTGTACAGCAGTGCATAAATGTGGTGGTAGCTTGTACAGCAGTGCGTTAATGTGGTTGTAGGTTGTACAGCAGCGTGTTAATGTTGGTGGTAGCTTGGTAGCTTGTACAGCAGCGTTTTAATGTGATGGTAGCTTGTACAGCAGCGTGTTAATGTGGTGGTAGCTTGTACAGCAGCGTGTTAATGTGGTGTTAGCTTGTACAGCAGTGTGTTAATGTGGTGGTAGGTTGTACAACAGCATGTTAATGTGGTGGTAGGTTGTACAACAGCATGTTAATGTGGTGGTAGGTTGGTAGCTAGTACAGCAGCGTGTTAATGTGGTGGTAGGTTGGTACAGTACAGCAGCGTGTTAATGTGGTGGTAGCTTGTACAGCAGTGTGTTAATGTGGTGGGTAGCTTGTACAGCAGTGTGTTAATGTGGTGGTAGCTTGTACAACAGTGTGTTAATGTAGTGGTTGCCTGTACAGCATCGTGTTAATGTGGTGGTACCTTGTACAGCATCGTGTTAATGTGGTGGTACCTTGTACAGCAGCGTGTTAATGTGGTGGTTGCTTGTACAGCAGTGTGTTAATGTGGTGGTAGCTTGTACAGCAGTGTGTTTATTTGGTCACCATCATCATCATCTTCATCATCATCACAAATATTCTCATAGTGTACCTTATCATCATTTCCGTGTCATAACAATTATCGTAATTTATACTCTATTCATTATAATTGTGTCACATATTATGTTAATTATCGTCAATAATTTATAAATTGTCATCAACAGCTGTACCTGTTTGCTCTGCTGTTTACAGACCTTTTAATCTACCTCTGCTCCATTGTCAGCCTCTGTATCTGTTCTTGGCACAATTTGTTACAATAAGTTAGCATCCCAAACTCAAACATTGACCCCTCTTATGGACCTCTCTTATGTCACTATCTACATACTAACTATACACAATTCTTGATGTTTGACCCTTTCTACAATAAGTAAATAAACATGATAGTTATCTTGTTTAAATTTAATTCTAGTGAAATTAAGATGGGTTATAAATAACCTTTAACATTTTGCAAAGTCCCAGTCACGTAAAAATACACATACAAGCACTGATCCATTATTGTGGCACCTTTAGTCCATAAAGCTTGTAGGAGATTCTCACAAGACTATTTGGTGCCTGTTTCCCTCGTGTTCCGATTTATGTGGCTATTTGACATCACTTCTTGCGGGCACCCTGCCCTTGAATTGTGGGGACATATTGCAGTCATCCGGGCCGTTGATAGAAAAGGAAAAGCATAAACATTATGATGTCATAGAAAAACTGTTTGCTATGACTCAACGTTATGATTTTGACTTGTCATAAAAACTTTTTGATTGCGATGGATTCATGTTGATCATTATATTCAATTGACGTCAGCATGTTGAGCTTCTGCTTGCTTTACTGAAATATCCTTTTGATTCTTGCTCTTGATTCACCATTGTCCTATGAATCATCGTTAGCACGACCATCAGCAGCCCATTTAGGAGGCTGATTGGTAATAGTTGTTGTTTCATTAATTATCCTTGCCAGCTTATTTGATATTGAGTATAATTTGTGTGTGCTCAGCTGTTCCCTACGACCTTGTCATCACCAGTGAACCTGAGAGTGATTACAGCAACCAGTATAGGCTCATCTGGAGGGTCAAGTCCACTTCTCAACTGGTCCAGTTCTCAATGTACTTCACTGCCCTTGAAGGACAGGTACTCAACATGACCTGGTCACAAATAGGATTTGTGTAATTAGAAAATACAGGTTCTAACCATAAGGGTAGTTAGTAGTGCTTAGGTGGTGTATTGGTGGTTATATGATCCATGTGGTTGTGGGTAGTTAGTGACCTTCTTAGTGGTTATTGTGTGGTTATATGTTTGATTGGTGGTGTGAGTTGTGGGTAGTTACGGTGATCTTAGTGGTTATTGGTGGTTATATGATCAGTGGGTGTGGGTAGTTAGTGAGTCTTAGTATGGTGGTAGTTATATGATCCAGTGGTTGTGGGTAGTTAGTGATCTTAGTGGTTATTGATATGATCCAGTGGTTGTGGGTAGTTAGTTATCTTAGTGGTTATTGGTGGTTATATGATCCAGTGGTTGTGGGTAGTTAGTGATCTTAGTGGTTATTGGTGGTTATATGATCCAGTGTTTGTAGGTAGTTAGTTATCTTAGTGGTTATTGGTGGTTATATGATCCAGTGGTTGTAGGTAGTTAGTTATCTTAGTGGTTATTGGTGGTTATATGATCCAGTGGTTGTGTGGGTAGTTAGTTATCTTAGTGGTTAGTGGTTATTGATCCAGTGTGGTGGGGTAGTTATCTTAGTGGTTATTGGTGGTTATAGTCCAGTGGTTGTGGGGTAGTTATCTTGTGGTTATTGGTGTGTTATGATCCAGTGGTGTGGGTAGTTAGTTATCTTAGTGGTTATTGGTGGTTATATGATCCAGTGGTTGTGGGTAGTTAGTTATCTTAGTGGTTATTGGTGGTATATCCTTAGATCTTACTGGTTATTGGTGGTTATATGATCCAGTGGGTTGTGGTAGTTAGTTATCTTAGTGGTTATTGGTGGTTATATGATCCAGTGTGTGTAGTTACTTAGTTATCTTAGTGGTTATTGGTGGTTATATGATCCAGTGGTTGTGGGTAGTTAGTTATCTTAGTGGTTATTGGTGGTTATATGATCCAGTGGTTGTTAGTTGATCTTAGTGGTGGTTGGTGGTTATATGATCCAGTGGTTGTAGGTAGTTATCTTAGTGGGTTGGTGGTTATATGATCCAGTGGTTGTGTAGGTAGTTAGTTATCTTAGTGGTTATCCAGTGGTGTTGGTAGTTATGATCCAGTGGGTTGTTGGGTAGTTAGGTAGTTAGTTATCTTAGTGGTTATTGGTGGTTATATGATCCAGTGGTTGTTGGTAGTTAGTGATCGTAGTGGTTATTGTCCAGTGGTTGTTGGTAGTTAGTGATCGTAGTGGTTATTGTCCAGTGGTTGTGGGTAGTTAGTTATCTTAGTGGTTATTGGTGGTTATATGATCCAGTGGTTGTGGGTAGTTAGTGATCTTGCTGGTTATTGGTGGTTATATGATCTGGTGGTTGTGGGTAGTTAGTGATCTTAGTGGTTGTTGGTGGTTATATGATCCAGTGGTTGTAGGTAGTTAGTTATCTTAGTGGTTATTGGTGGTTATATGATCCAGTGGTTGTGGGTGATTTGTCTTTACCGTTCCTGGATTGAAAATGGAAGGTGACGGTTGCTACAAATGGGTTAGCTGATTCATTCTTAATTATATTGCCTCCATGTATTTTGGACTTAGGGTTAGATTGAAATTCTTTTCTTCATTAAACCAATTGAATCACCATTCTACCAATAGTGATTGAGATAGACACTGACAGCTTCCTTTTGTTATTCCCCCCTTCAATTGTAGAATAACATCTTCTTAGCGCCAATAAATCATTCTAGTTAGATAGGCAGTGTTGATCATGCAGACACTTGAGGGATGCTGTTTTTGTTTGGACTATATTCAGATTTCTTGATTTATCCTTATTTGACCAACAGAGGGTAAAACAGCTCCTGTCTTATTGGAGACCACCCCCACCACCAAGCTATCTACATCTGTCAATAGTGGTCCAGGTAAAGCAGCCGCCTCTGCATCCCTTATGACACATCCAGTCATGGTTGCTGCATTGTATTGCTGCTTGTATTACAACTAGCATGACCCTGAGCTGACCTATAGACAGTCATGCTCATACAACCAATAATCCCAATATAACCCTATGTTAGTTTCAAGACTTTTACCTACTGTTATTGGCATGGGATGCAAAAACTAACAACGCCATACAATTCACAGTATTTTTGATTATTGGCATTGCCATTGTTATGGCTGCTGCCATTTGAGATGATATTATAACTTTTGAGTTATGCTTAAAGCACTAACACGTCTGCTTCTTCCTTCTGGCCATTTCAACAATTGCTTCATCTTTTAGGGACATCAAGAATGCTACACTATTTGGGGGGAACTTTTTCAAAAAGTCACCAGTGACAATTTATATCTCTCTGCATGATGTCAGTTTAACAGATGCCGCCTAGATTGACCTTATGTCTTCCACTGCGCTTCGTTTGAAATTAACCCATGTCACCACATTAATTTTACATTATGACATTCCTTCTTCAATAAGTAATGTTATACAAACGTTATGACATGCTAAAAGCAGATATGGTTCTGTTGGCTTTTAGCTCTGTCGCTCAACATAACTATATCCTTCCTCTGGTGTCTGTACATTTGTCGTTATGGTAAATGGTTGATGGCACCTTTTCCAATCAAAAACCCCTCCTATGTTTATGACTCGTTGCAAACTCGTCACACCCCGAAATGAAGAATATGTGATTCTGATAGATTGAAGTGTCATTGTTTTGGTCTCTATAGCTTGTTCAATACTAACTGCACATGGAAATCCATTTGAGCATAGCACTGATATGGTTCGATGACAAGACCATTATGACCAATCTGTCTGTCACTTCATTCCTAAACATTTGATGGCTCATTTTGTTTTGAAGCAAGCTTGTAGCCCCACACCATATGTAGACCATCTTATCTTACTATTTCCTTGCAAACAAAAAAACAGCTCATTGTGACCCTTGGCACTAATATATTAAAGAAAAACAAAATAAGCTTCTTGTTCCTTGCCAACCCAGGCCAAATTCTGGATGGAAACCTATATTGGAGATGTTATCAGTGACCTAAATTTTCTCCCAAGGTCAAACCCTCAAAGAAATATTGATATATTGATAATGCATGTTGCGCCAATATAGCTTGTGTTTGCTATAAATGCACTAACCAACACACTTTAGCATGCCTCTATCAGGTGGTTCAATTAGCAGGCCAAAGTGAGAACATTGGTGGACTTTGTACTTCAGTAAATTGTGCCATTGAATATTATGAAAAAACATAAACATTTTGGTTTGGTTTTGTCATAATTTTTTATTTAAAATCATGTCAAAAGCTTTGAGGCCTATTGTTAATTTGCTAGAATTGTTTTCATTTTCGTTGTAAATAATAAGTACATAAGATTCCATCGCTCCTTGAGTTTTCCCCCTTAATACCATTTTTCCAACCAAATGTATTTGACATAGCTGCAAATAACGCATGTAGCTAGAATTTGGCATATGCTAACTCTGAAGCATTGTGGTTTTTGCATGATCATTTTGAAATACGGATAACAAATTTCCCGTCTTTGTACAAAACCACACCATTTCTACGTGTGTAATATAATTATCCTTATATATGATGTTACATTTTCAACCGTTTTTAAGCAGGCAGTAACAGATAATAGGAAATTGTGTAAATATTGGCTCTCTCCTCCAATCGTATATAGCTTTCCTCCATTCCTTACATCAAAATGTTTACCAGTGGGGCATTTAATTGTGAACCTCTTCAATGATACACAATAGCTTACTAATATTGATGTTTTTGACCTTGCAGGTAATGGATCAAGCATATCACCTGCTAGTAATCTTCTTCACCTGGCCGCTGCCCTGTTGTTCTCCTTCTACTCAACACTTTACCTCTAAACTCACCAATATTCCATGATTCCATGTGTTTTAGCTTAATAATGACTGAAATTGTTGTGGGTGTACACAATATGCAAAATCACTGGCGTTAGCTTTGTATATCTTCCATGAGATGAAGTATCAATCAACGTTATATGGCTTGTTTTCAAGAAGGATGTTGTGGCCTTGCATAAGTATTATCTTTTTATAGAAACTATGCAAATTTTTACTAAACTTGATGACTGCCTATGGTGGGTTTCATTTGAGAATCGTCCTGACAATATTGGCACATTGTTTGTAGTACTAGGAAATAATAAGCAGAGAAAGTGTACACTTGATATCTCTATATGTTTTGTGGTTTCAAAGCAGACAGTTGATGGGGGTTAATGGCTGTTGTAATGTGGCCATGGGTGTTAATATATCTTGTATTTATTAACAAAAGCAAGCTACTCTATCCTACATGTATTAATATATGTTTCAGTATAACCATTTTGCATAGCATATAATTGCTTAAGGACTTCAAAATAATAATACAGATGATCTATGTAGAGGGAGGACCAAAGAGATGTAGGAGGTGTATATTACGTAGGCTGTATATACATACCATGTATGCTGGGGCGGCAGTTTATGATTTTGAAACAACCCATAACTATTCCACTCTGACTGTTAGCAAGACTTGCTGATACAGCATTGTAATTACCAAATGTTTGTGTTTTGTAAAGTTGCTTTGACTTTTGTGTTCAATTGTTCAGTTAATCATAGTTTTGCGTCCATCAAGTGGTTATGGGGTAGTGCTGGGTAAATGCTTCTCCTATATCTAATACTGTGATGGCCATATATGTATTGTATGTTAATTGATGTGACCTGACTAGCTAGGAGGTTGAACCTACAATGTGCCCGGGCTGATGAGGCACTGTTTTGTAACTAGATTATGTTTGTTCAGAGTGTTTTTCATTGTATGTTCAAAGTGACGATTTTTGTGAAATAAAATGGGCTCTGGATGAGTACAGTGGCAGTTTCTTCTCAGATTTCTGCTGTTGCATAAACATTGTTTATCATCTGTTTAATACAACACCTTATCTTTAACATAAATTGGGTTTTCTCTGACTGTTGATTGATCCTATATTGAATACATTGGTTCATGGTGTGTCTGTTGGATGCAGACATCAAACAGACATCGCCACAGCAAGTTGAGCAGCATCCTTACGGTGGGGACCATGGCGACAACACAGCAGCAGCAGCCTTATGGTGGGGCGACAACATACTGTCAGCTGGTGAAATGGTTTATGATGCATGACAGTTATTTGCAGATATAGAATGATTAGATTATAACGCACCCCTTTGCAAGCACAATAATTTATGTCTTGTCTTTTTTAGCTGTGCTGTTGAGCATGGCTCATAAACCATAGTGGTAATGCAATGCTCTGGCGTCTGCACGTCAGTTTGTAAAATTGGATGGCACTATTTTTACATGAAATCTCCAGTTCAATGTTAACCCAATGTTTCTTAATAATCGGAGCACCGGCACTTTCTTTTTGCCAAAAGATAAAGCCTGGTGGGACCTTTAACAAGAAAGGTTATCAATGACCTTGACTTCATTTTCTTTTGGTCAATATGACTTCTAGAATGTTATGAATACACTTGCTAGCACATTTTAGCATGAAAAGTATGATTAGACCTTATGTAAGATAGGTTATCAGTCTTTCAGACCTCATCTTAAAAGTCATAGCCAAGAATAATGAGCGTGTGAAGCTGATACATAGTTGATGGCACGTTTTCTTGTAGGGGTAGCTGGCAGCCTCAAGCATCACACAGACCCCTCTGATGTCCGTGGCTGCTTGTTAACTAACAATCGGCCCTGTATGATCATTGAGTTCTTGTTGAATGTCTTGTATATTTAAACCCAATAGGGAATACGCAGTCAGAAAATTTCTTGTAATTGCTTGACATCATTCCCAAGGTCACCGTCAAATACGGAATATTTGGATAGTGTATGTGGCATATTTTGTCGATTTCGCGTGTGGAATGTTATAAATGTGCTTACCAACACATCTTAACAAAAGCCTCTCTCATGTGGTTCGATTACTTAGCCATGATGACGTCAAGGCGCTGTCACCCTTGAGCCTATAGGCGCCAAGGTCAGCAGGGGGTGATGGTCATCGTGTCGAAATGCCAAACAGGAGAAGCTCTTAGCGAAATTCAATGACTTTGAAGGGAAGCGCATTATGTTGTTTCAATTTCAACTATGATTTATACATTTCAATCATTCATGGGACTAAAACATGGTTTAATTTTCCTTAAAAAAAACCCCAAACAGGTCCAATGCAATAATGAGATTAGAAAAGTTACCAGATCGAAAAAAAGTTCACAATTCTTGTGGCGATTCCGGCGATTGCCTGAACTGAATGGCCGCCATTGATGACCTGCCATGGACCATTCCCAATAAGCTCCACAGACTTCACTCCCACAAAGATCGCACAGTTCCAATATAACCCCTTCAACTTCATATCATTTTAACACAATGGCGTGGGTAACGCATGCATTCGATCGATGCTATCAAAAAATATTTACATTTCAGAGATTTAGGTTATTATCTATTCGTATTAGTACCTACATTTTAGGCCTTCACATCAAATGTCTGGCTTGTCGTATGAAAGAAGCCATAGTTGCTTAGTATTCGATCAAATCAGAGTTCAGTGACATATGGTCTAGATTATTCTGCATATTTCTGTATCTTAGATGAGCTCACAAGTGAACATCAGACAAACCAGCGGCATGACCTCGTTCAAATCCAAGGTCGTATCCGCTCCGCATGAGTATTATCACGTTGTTCGAAATGTCGAGCAGCTCATTCGGTTGAAGGGAATTATCTATGGTAAAATGTGGACTAAGGAGAAGTTGAAGAGTTCTGTATCGTCGAATGTGTGTCTAAGATTAGTTTTATTTTTATTCAGAAATGAATTACACAATAATTCATTGGCTCGTTGCCCTGGTGAGTGGTCGATTTCGTTGCACTTACCCTCTCACCAAACATTCCAAATATCGACTCGAGTGAACATTGCCACCCTACAACTATATCATTTATTCGCTTAGAAATGGCTTGTTTAGCGGTACGGGCTGCGGAGTGTAATACAGCGTTGTAAGTTACATTGTCACACAACATTTGTCATCATGACCAACTGTTTGTTACCGGCGAGTCCACTAAGGCGCTTATCACTTAACGTGGATTTGCATAAAACATGAATGATGGAAATATCCAGGCAGACATAAGCACATTCATTATACATAAAATATATATATATATATATATATATATATATATATATATATATATATATATATATATATATATATATATATATATATATATATATATATATATATATATATATATATATATATATATATATATATATATATATATATATATGTGTGTATATATCTTCGCTTATATGTCCTAAATAATGATCCTAACATGTATTCTGGGTCCTTCTTAAGCAGTTACGTAAACGGTCAAATCTCAGTACTATTCCGTTGTTGATATTTCGGGCAGCTCTAGGTAAGGAATAGCGCTGCAAACTCAGTGGAGGATGAGAAACTATCTGTCATGTGGGGAACACTGCGTCCCTCCGGGAACATCCTTTGCATGACATTTATTTATCCATACTACTTATCTTAGCGATAATGTTTTGTTGCTTCAAACAAAATATAGGGCTTTATCGTCCCCCAAAATATGTTTCAGAATGATAAAAATTATTTGTTTATTGCTTGTCATTTGACAAAGTTTAATGAATAGTTTGCATCACGGCGCAGTTCCGTAGAGGTCAGATAGAGGCAGATGAGACGCAGTACATTTTGTTTGAGTGGCTTGGAGTAAAGGTGGAGCTGTAACGGAGAAGCCTCAGCCAATAGGATATGGGGTTGGGGCGAAAAGTGGATAGCGTTGTTGCACCACTATTAGTCAGAGCTTCATCCCATAACAACTCCCAAATCTGCATGTGTTAAAGGCCAATGACATTGACATAGCCAGTTGAACAAAAAGTGAGTTTCGAGCATTCGGCTGCTCGGACCGGGACCAGACAGACATGGGCTTACGTGAGGCGCAGGACAGTGCAGGCCCTCTGGGCAGGTACCAACTCTTCCACTTCTCCTGTATCATCTTCATCTCTATAGCCACAACCATGTGGAACGGACTGGTTATTGTATTTCAAGGTATAAATCTCTCTTATTGTTCCATCTCAATTCATCTCATTTCATTGTGCAGTGCTCGTTTTCGTTCGACACGCATATTGTTAGTTTATTTTAAGTACACCTGTAGTGTGACAAGGATCAATAGATTCAGCCAGTTTTGGTGAATTGCTCATTATGCGGAATGAAAGTCCACGCATGGCACGCTGGTGTGGAACATTTGTGTTCGCATCAGCCGGTATTTTCTGACTAGCGAAACGGAGAGGAGGTGAGATGGGGTTAGCTGAAGCCCTTATGAGTGCTGGACCGCCGGGAAAATATCAATTTATCCATTTCTGCTGTATCTTATTAACCTCTTCCATACCTCACCAGTTCACGAGATTCCAAATAATATTTGCAGGTTAAAGCATTAAATTTGGACTTTCGAATTGTTTATCCAGCAAAGGCGTTACGTTGTATCCTATTAATGAGAGCTTAAATAACAAACACTTCAGTTGATCATATGATTCAGATAGGTTTACATCTGACGCAATCATGGTTGTTTTTGTTACAGGTTATTCAAACCCCCATCACTGTAAGGTAGCTGAGAATGTCAGTTTGCATGATGCCATACCGACGGAAGTTGGCCCAGACGGTGTAGAACGCCTGTCTCAATGTGAAATGTATGCGTTTCCGGGCAGTAATGACCTAGTTCCGTGCGACGACGGATGGGAGTATGACCCGGTTTACTTCACTCCTGGAGATGGAACGTTAGTGATGGAGGTAACATCTATCTACTATTGGGGCCTAGCCCATCATTTACGCATTCAGTTATATTTGTTGTTTGAAACCATCTTATATTACTTTATGAAGTAAATAATTCTTTCAAGCCGAAAAAATGCAGAATGGCAATGATCACAAGTAACTGTTCCTTATAACAGACCTGTTTTTAGAAATTCATTACCAATAATAAAAATGAAAAAAATAAAATACGTAACGGTGTTGATTCGCATAGAATACACAAAGACACACATTTATCATCTGTATGAACGTTGTTATGCAAAGCAAAGCAAGATGAATGAAGTGCGCAATATGGTAGCATTGTTTGAATAATATGTTTGTTTATTTTTATTTGATAAAATTCATTTGACCTCTCATCACACCGCAATATCATAAAACCGTGCAGGACGTATACTGTGTTTGCAGTGGGATCTCGTGTGTAGTCAGAGTAACTTTGTGGAGATTGCCATCACTCTCCAAACTCTCGGTATGATTGTGGGTACGTTCGTGTGTAGCCCACTAGGAGACAAGGTCGGACGCAAAAGAGTGTTGTTCATATGCCTGCTTGTTCTCAACACCCTCTCTATTGGAACAGCATTTGTACCCAGTTTCGCGTGGTTCTGTGTTCTAAATTTTGGAAGAGGAATCGCGGTAACAGTAGGTGTTTGTTTCCAACTAGTCATCTCATTACTATGTTCAAACATTAACTTGGCTCTCTCATTTTCCGTTTCTGAGCCTTCTCTTTGTCTGAACCATTGTTTTAATAGCCAGCCTACCAATTAAATATAGATTAACCTGGGTCTTATGGTGCTAAGAGCTCGAAGTCTAAATGCGCTCGATCGACCTGAAGAGCTGTGTAACGGACGGTCACAATTCGTTTAAACGTGACAATGACTCGACACAAATCAGGTTCACTAACGTGGACGCTGACAACAGCAATAACATTCATTAAGGCGCCATAATTCAGCATGACGTCAGCTTTAACCTCTATTAAATTGTGCTAAAACAGGTGAATCGTTTTGTCTTTTTTTTGTAACCAATAAACAAAAAAATGTTTCTAGACATATGGTTTTCATCTTATTGCCACCATACCGCCTATTTGTAAAATCACACGAATGATTTGAACATATGCTGTGAATAGTAAGGGCTGTTTATCACCAGACAAACTCGCGACAAACTCCCCTTGAAGAACTGCTTCTTGAATTTTACTATTCGGATTACTTTCATGTCTTCCTTTGCATCCAGGGAACCTTCACAAACGCCATTGTTCTTGCTTCCGAGCTGTTCCCTGGGAACCTCTATGCTCTGGCACTGCCAAGTCTGGGGTTATTCGGAGCAGTAGCCCAGTTATTGCTGGTTTTGATTGCCTACTTCCTCCGCAGTTGGAGAGAACTTCAGCTAATGTCATCGATCTTCAGTTCTGTATTCATGCTATACTACTGGCAAGTTCGTTATTTTTAGGATACTAAAATATAATTTGAATCAATGTAACATGGATTCCGCAACGTTATAGTAATTTGTACACGGAAGCATTTTATGCGGCGTCACAACACGCATTACTTGCCAACGAGTAATCCCGTTAGGTGTGTACAGTATACAATAATGTTTTTAACAGTGATGCTGAAGCCATTCGACAGCATCTGATAAACTGTGTGACAGGTATAATCGCCTAAGCATGTTGATGAAAGGGGCAGATTTTGGTCTGGTCAAAATCAGACTTTATGTTATTGTGTATACTATAACACCTGGTGATGTATGTTATTGTGTATACTATAACACCTGGTGATGTATGTTATTGTGTATAATATTAACACCTGGTGATGAAGTGATTTGTTACAATGCTAAATATTTCAGGTGGTGTCCGGAATCCGTAAGATGGTGTCTTTCAAAGGGACGCGTTAATGAGGCCAAGGCATTATTACACAGACAGGCTGGCATGAACGGCTGTGTTTTCGATGAGAAGCTTCTTGATCAAGCCCTGACCACTGCGGTGCCGGTCCCGGGGGAGGGTTCCAAAGTTCCTGCGAGTCCATGCTGCGACCAGAACAGCAATGGCAGCAGTAAGCTACCACCAGCTGTACACGGCAGCAATGGAATTCAATCAGGCGTTCTACTAAATGTAACTGATCTTGGAGTAGAAACAGCACAAGAAGCAGAAGTAGCTGCCGATATAAACACCTTGTCCGCCACTGACAGGCCGACCAAAACATCGCACACAAGAAACGGCAAATCGTCCAACGATAAACCAGAGGGACAATGGGCGACATTAAAGAATTTCCTTCACACGCCAAAGCTGTTACTTTTCTTGGGCGTTTTGTCATATATAAGGTGACGTGCTGCGATTTACATTTTACTGACCAGAGCGTGATCGTGTTTGATAGAAAATATCATGGGTTTTTATGTTTCATATTTCAGTTTCATGAACAAGTTGAGTATGTTTGGCCTAGTCCTGATGCAAGCTTCCATGAGCGGGAGCATATACACTAAACTGCTTATCAACTCCGTTGTAGGTTTACCCGGAAGTGCCCTCTCAGTCTTCCTCATGCGACGGTGCTTATTTATACCTTTAATCGGTTAATTCAAAACTGCAATACATCGTTTACTACCTGACATTCATTTCGACACTCCTGTATGAACGAGGTTTTATTTGATTTCTCTTAGATTTGGTCGCAAAAACTCGATCATATTCTTTTCAACCATGTCTGCACTTCACTTCATCATATCCGCTGTTTTCACTTATATATCAGGTGAGATATTCACTCACAGCATCACTGGTAGGTCTTTATGTCTATATATATTGGTTGCATGTCACGTGTGTCAATAATAAGGTGTGTTAATATTGATTGATTACTTCCCGAGGAAGTCAATATATTGATAACTTCCCGAGGAAGTCAATATATTGATAACTTCACGTGCGAGTATTGATACATTGATAACTTCCCGAGTGAGTTAATATTGATAACTTCCCGAGTGAGTAAATATTGATAGCTTCAGGTGCGAGTTAATATTGATAGCTTCCCGAGTGAGTCAATATATTGATAGCTTCCCGAGTGAGTTAATATTGATAACTTCACGTGCGAATCAATATTGATAACTTCCCGAGTGAGTTAATATTGATAACTTCACGTGCGAGTCAATATTGATAGCTTCCCGAGTGAGTTGATATTGATAGCTTCCCGAGTGAGTTAATATTGATAACTTCACGTGCGAGTCAATATTGATAACTTCCCGAGTTAGTTGATATTGATAGCTTCCCGAGTGAGTTAATATTGATAACTTCCCGAGGGAGTTGATATTGATAGCTTCCCGAGTGAGTTAATATTAATAATTTCAAGTGCGAATCAATATTGATAACTTCCCGAGTGAGTTGATATTGATAATTTTCCGAGGGAGTTGATATTCATAACTCCCCTAGTGAGTTAATATTGGTAACTTCCTGAGGGAGTTGATATTGATAACTTCCTTAATGAGTTAAAATTGATAACTTCCCGAGTGAGTTGATATTGACAACTTCCAGAGTGAGTTGATATTGATAACTTACCTGATGAACCTATAATGATAACATGTCAGGTGAGTCATGTATGATAACCTCTCAGGTGAGTCATGGGAGATAACCTCTCAGTTGAGTCAATATTGATGACATCTCAGGTAAGTCAATATTGATAACTTCCCGAGTGAGTCAAGAAGGAACCTATATTGATAATATGTCAGTTGAATCATGGATGATAAGCTCTCAGGTGAGTCGATATTGATAAAATGTCAGGTGAGCCAATAGCTATACCATCTCAGAATAATTAAAATCAATAGAATCTTAAGTGGGTCAATATTCAAAGCCTCTCAGTGGAGTCGATATTGATGACATCTCAGGTGAGCTACCAGCAATACCATCTTAGATAAATCCATATCTCAGTGAGTCAGTATTGATAGCATCTCCGGTGAGTCGATATTCATAATATCTCAGGTGACGTATTTCGGATTGCATTTCTGGCGCATCAATACTAATTGTAGGTGAAGCGAACTATAACATCAACCACTAATGAAGTCATTTCTTATTCACTTAATGCTAAATTGTTCATTAAAAAACACGTTTATTCACTGACGATTTAAATATGTGAGAAGCTATGAAGTGTATTTGTAAATGTTATATAAATTAAATAGATTTTATTTGCAATCCATTCCAGGCCTGGGTATATACGATCTGACGACGTACTCCACTTGGATTGCTGTCACGGCTCGCACGTGGATTTCAGGACAAATGGCCACGTTCACCGTGTTTGGACAAGAGCTCGCTCCCACACCTATCAGGTATTATTGCCACGTAATCTTTAGTATGGGTAACGGGCAATAGATGAGTTAGATTTGGTCCTAATTTCATTGGCAACTGTACTTTGTTGGTCGATTTAAGCCATGTTCTATTTTGACATGGAATTTGACTGCGTTGTGATAGATCGACTTCGTTTGGAATGCAGTCCGGATTTGGATTCGTAGGAACCATCATGGCGCCGTTTATTGCTATATCACTGGTAACTCTACATTCTCATACATCCATTGTTCTTCAATAGATGTTTGCGGTTATATTCCTTCTCTACCGTTGAGTTGCTCTCTGTGCTGGTTATGCTTGAGTCACATGAGACCTACAGGTGCTTACGGGTCCCGTACGGTTTTATGGCCCGTATGTTGAGCTCACGTGCTTTATGGATGGTCTGCAAGTGTTCTAAGGGTTCTTTACAGGAATTTGGCCACGGGGTCGATAAAACCAATACATGCACTATACGGGCTTCTTGCGGGTCCCGTGGGAGCCCGTGCTGATGTGGCACGGGGTTGGGAACACCCGTACTATCGGTCGTATGGGGCCGTGCGTGGCCCGTGTGAGCCCGTTAGGGGTCAAGGGAACCCAAACGACCTGTGGACCGTTAAAGAACCCATAACAAAACCGCGCGTGCCCCGCACAACTGCTTTCGGGCTTCTACGGGCTGAAACCCGTAAGGACCCCATTGTTTGAAAGTAGTGCATGTTCATCTTTTGGCCACGGACTCTACAGGGCCCGTATGGTGCCAAAAATCTTCACAAAATCGAACTGGCCCCGTTCAGGGCAACACGCCACACAGTGCGGGTCCGCACGGAATCGCATGGTTTTAGCCCTTACAGGGCCCGTAGACAGCTCATAGACAGCCCGTAAATATCATGTGACTAAGGCATTCTACAAGCTACCCACACTAGGTCTGGTCACCAAGATAAACTGCCTTAACCACCAAGCTCACTGAAAGCAACGAGCTTAAATAACTGAAAACGGTCTTCAAAAAGTCATTCTGATATAGAATTAAGTATATCTATTTTACATGCTCCAGCTTCGTGTGTCGAGTTGGCTGCCGTCGACTCTATTTGGAGGTATCAGTCTGATCGGCGTCTTCCTGGTGCCAGTCCTTCCTGAAACACTTGGCAGAGGTCTTCCCAGTACACTGGAGCAGATCATTAGCTACCCCCGCAACCTCACTCACGGAGATCAAGAGGCGCTACGAAAACTGAGGAAGCGAGAAAGCATTTTCGGAAAGGTCAACAAAGGTTACCAGGACGACGAAGAAACGGCACGGGAGAGGTCGGGGACGGATGACGTCACAGAGTACAGGGGTGGAATAGAATTCACTCAGTTTTAAATTAAGAAAACACTCGGTGGACTGATTTCGAAAATGGAATCTGTGTGGTGGTCTTATGGGAAGATATGTGCTAAATGAAATTAATGGCTTTCTTAATAAATCTATGATATAAATCATCATATACTTTTTATAGTTTGTAATTTTTCTTAACAATAGATTTTAACTCAGTATTAAAATAGATACACGTTAGATCAATCGATTTTTACCGCTTTCAAGTCTTTTATCACACTCGGAGACGTGTAAATATCCTCACTTATAAATATACTAATGAGAAGTGGGACGAAAATAAGGATGCGTAAGGTGGGGACTATTCATTCTTGACACTAAATAGCAATCTCTGTGTGTATCTTATTAAAGCCTTCGCTTTACCATGCACGGCGTGGTTCAACATAGAGTTCATCAGCTCTTCCCTAAGTCATAAAAACAGGTCATCAAGTAGCATACAGATCTAAACCTTTTTCGTTGGTCTTTACCGATTTCCTGATTTTCCCCATGCCATTAGATCTAGCTCTGCGTGCCTTATCTATACGTCAAGCAATTTCAGTTTACGCACAAAGATGTGGTCAGTTTATGCACAAAGGTGTGGTCAGTTTATGCACAAAGGTGTGGTCAGTCTATGCGTAAACTAAACCAAAGTCATTTACCTACGCACTCTCATTGATCAGTTTCTGCGTTTCTTCATTGGAAGAGATTCATTGACTGGTTCCCTCTGGCATCGCAGTTCAACAGGGGTAGAATTCCGCGCAGCAGTCACAGTACGTTTAGTTTTAGTGACTGCCTTGGATTGGTGGTAAAGCTGTAAGCCTGAGTCAGCAATTAGGATATGGGGTTGGGGCGAAAAGTGAATGGCGCTGTTGCACCACTATTTGTCATAAACTCATCTCATAAAACAACCTCAATTTACATGTGTTAAAGTTCAAAGACACGTACATGGCCATTTTAACAGTGACTGTCTGTTCTCATCTCGTGAATTCGGCTGCTCGGACTGGAACGAACAGATATGGGCTTACGTGAGGCGCAGGACAGTGCCGGCCCACTGGGCAGGTTCCAACTCCTCCACTTCTCATGTATCATCTTCGTCAGCTTATCTGCTATTACTTGGAACCTCTTCCTTATTGTATTTCAAGGTAGAACGCTTTTGATTTATAATTGGTTACTGTTTTGATTTATAATTGTGGACTTTATAACGTTGGAATGATGTACGTGACTGCTGTATTCTGCGAATGTGTTTAATCACGACTTTGCATCTCATGCCTAGGGATCAGATGTAAGAATTCAGTTTGGATAGATAATCCAAGCATGATACACTGATGGGTAACATGTGGGTCGATCTCGGGTTGAGGTGGATGAAATCAGTGTCCACGAGTGCTGGGTCGGCTCACAAATATCAACTGACTTGATCCCTGCTGAGCTCGTCACTGTCACTTGTTCCCCTTGCAACTCGACGATATTCAGAGTAAACCATTGTCACCACCTTGCCCGTTGTGACTGATTTCATTGAGGAATACAATTATCAGCGTATGCAATCATCTTGCTGTCCCCAGTTTTTCATCCGTCATGCGGTATTATAAAAGCAAAGCTAATAAATGGAACCTATGTAACGTTGCGGGGAGTGATTTTCACCGACAGAATTGCGCATGTTAACGTATCAAAATCACTGATATTGTAATTTGTTTCGAATTGCAGAATTGCGCATGTTAACGTCTCACAATCACTGATATTGTAATTTGTTTCGAATTGCAGGTTATTCGAACCCCCATCACTGTAAGGTTGCTGAGAATGTCACTTTGCATGATGCCATACCGACGGAAGTTGGGCCAGACGGCGTAGAACGCCTGTCTCAATGTGAAATGTATGCGTTTCCGGGCAGTACTGACCTAGTTCCGTGCGACGACGGATGGGAGTATGACCCGGTTTACTTCACTCCTGGAGATGGAACATTAGTGATGGAGGTACCATATATCTACTACTGGGGCCTAGGCCTTCATTTACGTTAGTGATGGAGGTACCATATATCTACTACTGGGGCCTAGGCCTTCATTTACGTTAGTGATGGAGGTACCATATATCTACTACTGGGGCCTAGGCCTTCATTTACGTTAGTGATGGAGGTACCATATATCTACTACCGGGGCCTAGGCCTTCATTTACGTTAGTGATGGAGGTACCATCTATCTACTACTGGGGCCTAGGCCTTCATTTACGTTAGTGATGGAGGTACCATATATCTACTGCTGGAGCCCATGCCATAATATACACAGCCAATGGACTGTTGTGTTCATAACCATATTACATTTTGTTATGAAGTTATGTGTATATTCATTCAATAAGAGTAGGATGAAACATTATTTCAGTTCCATATAATAGTGATGTTGTGTGTAATTCCATCCCTATCCTCACTTCAAAAGCAATATTCATGGTAAAATATTGAAGCAGTTTCATATACATTTAAGAACACTTGAATAAAGTGTACAAAGCTACACTTCTAGTTGTATGAAGATATCAAGTAAATTAAAACTTGACTTTTTGGACTGCTTTATTTTAAGAAATTCATTTGACCTCTCATCACACCGTAATATCATGAAACCGTGCAGGAATTGACGTATACTGTGTTTGTAGTGGGATCTCGTGTGTAGTCAGAGTAACTTTGTGGAGATAGCCATCACTCTCCAAACTCTCGGTATGATTGTGGGTACGTTCGTGAGTAGCCCACTAGGAGACAAGGTCGGACGCAAAAGAGTGTTGTTCATATGCCTGCTTGTTTTCAACACCCTCTCTATTGGAACAGCATTTGTACCCAGTTTCGTGTGGTTCTGCGTGCTAAACGTTGGAAGAGGAATTGCCGTTTCAGTATGTGTTGTTACCAATATATATAGAATATATATATATATATATATATATATATATATATATATATATATATATATATATATATATATATATATATAGATATATATATATATATATATAAATATATATATATATATATATATATATATATATATATATATATATATATATATATATATATATATATATATATATATATATATATATATATATATATATTTATATATATAGGTATGTATAAATATATATTGTAACGAGAAATATATGAGCAATAGTTTACGTTTTCATCTTATATTCAGGGAACTTAGAAACGCACACGCCTTCCTTTTGAATTAATTAAATTAGTTTACGTTTTCATCTTATATTCAGGGAACCTTCACAAACGCCATTGTTCTTGCTACCGAGTTGTTCCCAAAGAACCTCTATTCTCTGGCACTACCATGTCTGGGGTTATTTTCTGCACTAGTCCAGGCAGTTCTGGTTTTGATTGCCTACTTCCTCCGCAGTTGGAGAGAACTTCAGCTTGTGTCATCGATCATCAGTTCTCTATTCATGTTATACTACTGGTAAGTGTTTGTGAAATATAATTGGTTCAACCGACAATGAATAAAACATGAAGTTATGAAGTGTTATTGTTGCGCTTAGTATTGAGCATTTAATGTTTCACCAGCTATTCGCTTGATGTTAGGTTTGCACTTGAGTTCTCAATATTTGTTGGAAAAATCCCATTGCCAATTTTCAAATTACGATATAATGCAACGGTGCTGATTTAATCAAGGCGGCAACATCTGAAATAGTGTTAACAAATTGGCTTTGTACAATAGTGTGGGAGAGCCCAAGTTGAACCATGATATTTGATAGCATAGCAATAATATGCTCATAAAAATAGTGTCCGTCGTGAAGGACAACTGTTGTAAGATTGTGTGTGATGGCCTGAGACCCAGATGCTGATCTTGAACAAAATATATAACCATATATTGTTGTCGTATATGTATGTCATACCATACAATGATGTTATTCATCGATGATGCTAAATATGTCAGGTGGTGTCCGGAATCCGTAAGATGGTGTCTTTCAAAGGGACGCGTTAATGAGGCCAAGGCATTATTACACAGACAGGCTCGCATGAACGGCTGTGTTTTCGATGAGAAGCTTCTTGATCAAGCCCTGACCACTGCGGTGCCGGTCCCGGGGGAGGGTTCCAAAGTTCCTGCGAGTCCATGCTGCGACCAGAACAGCAATGGCAGCAGTAAGCTACCACCAGCTGTACACGGTAGCAAGGCAATGCAATCAGGTGTTCTACTAAATGTAACTGACCTTGGAGTAGAAACAGCACAAGAAGTGGACGCAGTTACTAACTCAAGCAAGATGACCTCCACTGAATCTCCAACCATAACATCGCACAGAGATGACGACAAATCGCCCAACGATAAACCAAAGGGGCAATGGGCGACCTTAAAGAGTCTTCTGCATACACCAAAGTTACTGCTATTCCTCAGCGTCTTGTCATACATCAGGTGACCTGCTATGGTCGGTATATTTTCTAAAATTTACTTTGGGTTTTAAATATATTGCTTTGACTAAAATGTGTTTTGTTTTCGTTCAGCTTCATGACGAATTTGAGTACGTTTGGACTAGTCCTGCTGCAGACTTCCATGAGCGGGAGTATATACAC
>CM067347.1:42056443-42083943 GCA_034190875.2 Urechis unicinctus | reverse complement strand
CGTGAAACTCACGGAATCTTGCCGGTATATCTTTCACAATATATCATGAAAAATGCGCCCATGGGTTTAACCTCGTAGCTTATCTACCCCTCGGAAATCCTGTGAACTTACGGAAGAAAGCAGCTAAGGCTTGTATGATATTTTCTAATAATTTCAAATTTGGTTAAAACATCAGTACTCATCCAAATATATTAGAAAATTCCTGAAAATCACAGAATCATGCAAGTATATATTGAACAATATATCATGAAAGAATCGCCCATGATTTCAACCTCATGGCTCATCCGGATCCCTTGGAGGTCCGCTGAACTTACTGAGGCATTCAGGTATGACTTGGTTGTTGCGTACAACTAAGTTCAGCCAAGTTTTAAACATCATAAATCCTCCAGATATATAAGAAATTTCCTGAAGTTCACGGATTCTTGCAGATATATCTTGAACAATTTATCATAATAAATGCACCCATAGGTTTAACCTCATTGCCTATAAGAATACTTCGGAAGCTGATGAACTTTTGAAAACAAGAAGTTTTGTCTACGGTCATATTTTCTACTAATTCCAGCTATAGGTTTAACCTCATTACCCATCTGTGTATTTCAGAAATTCCATCAAACTCACGAATACTGGCATGTATATGATAAACAATATATCATACAAAATGCACCTTTGGTTTCAACCTCATGGCTTATCTGGATCCCTCGGAAGTCTTATTATCTTACTGAAGCATGCAGTTATTGCTTGGGTAATATGTTCAGCTAAATTCAGCTATGGTTTGAACATCATAACTCCTCCAGATCTATTAAAAAAATCCTGATACTCACAGAATCTTGCAGGTATATCTTGAACAACATATCATAAAAAATCGCCCATGGGTTCATCCTCATGGCTTATCTGGGTGCCTTTGAAGTCCGGTTAACTTACGGAAGCAAGCAGGTAAGGCTTGTTTGGTATTTCCTAATAATTTCAGCTTAATTTCAGTTTGAGCATCATAACTGAATTAGATCTACTAGAAACATCCTGAAACTCATGGAATCTTACAGGTATATCTTGAACAATATATCATGAAAAATTCGCTCATGGGTTTTACTTCATGGCTTATCTAGATCCCTCGGAACTGCTTGCTTCCGTAAGTTCATCTGATTTCCAACAGATCAAGATAAGCCATGATGTTGAACCCATGGGTGCATTTTTTATTATATTATGTTCAAGATATACCTGCAAGATTCAGTGAGTTTCAGGATTATTCTCGTTGATCTAGGTCAATTATGAGGTTCAAACCAAAGCTGAAATTAGCAGAAAATATCATCCAAGCTATAACTGCTTGCTTCCGTAAGTTCATTTGATTCCCGATCGATTCAGATTAGCCATGAGGTTTGAACCCATGGGCGAAATTTTTATGATATATTGTTCAAGATATATCCTCAAGATTCAGTGCGTTTCGTGATTTTTTCAAAAGATATTGATAAATTATGATGTTCAAACCAAAGATGAAATTAGAAGGAAATATCATACAAGCCTCGCCTGCTTGCTTCTTGAAGTTCATCAGATTTCCGAGAGATCAAGATAAGCCATGAGGTAGATCCCATGGGTGCATTTTCTTCTGTTTTATTGTTCATGACATACCTGAAAGATTCCGGGATTTTCTAAATATATATAAGAATTTCAAACCAATTGTTTTCCCAAGCACCCGAGGTCTAAATATGGTGGTATCGGGCCAAATAGCAACATAAGTTTCATGGATATTTTGAGCGCCTATTAAACCGTCAATAAATGTCGGATACCTGGATTTCATGAATGTCGATGACATCACTTCCGGCAACGAGCAAGAGAACGTAATTCAACTTTTTGCGTAGTTTAGTCCCAAATCGCAGGTAAAAGTTCGGAAAACAGCTAAAATTGGCAAGAAATTTTCGATCGCTTATACAACCGTCAATATGCGTTCGACGGTCATAAAACGTGGGTCAAATGTTATCACGGAGAGCGTCAGCCGAATTATAATTCATGTTTCGTTGTTGCTGACGTCATTACCGGTCACGAACAAATCAAAGTTAAGACGGGACTGAAATATGAAGTTATCGCGTCGTTTGTCAGTCGTGAATAGTCGTATTGTGAATTAGTTTACACTCGAAGGAAGCCCATTCAATTCTAAACATATGACTAAATATTGTCTGATGTAAATAATCCACAGTGTTCTCACAAAGTAAGTTTGAAGTACAGTGGGTGTCATTTCTGCTGGCTCTTCACTTGTTTGTTAACAACAGCCGACTTATCGCTCTCAGCTCGTCTCGCAGGGCGCCCACAAGTATGGTTCGCCGCGGTACTATATAATAAACTAAGCTTTTCCTGGAGTCTGCCAAATCATCGTCGATATATAATGGACCCGGACAGCATTATTTCAATAATTCCAATCACTTTGCGACATCTAAGGAGCAAATCGTCAACACATACCATAAATGAACCATTGCATCGGACACCACTATAATCAGTAAAGAAATACACTGACTTAAGTCCAGAAATGTAATATCACAAGCCAACTCTCTTCCCGACACATTTCCTTCTGATAACTTCTATTTACAAAAAAAGTATCGTAGACATCAGCATAATCTAAACATGTGAAAAAGGTCATATCAACACAAGTTAATAAATTGACAGAAACGTTCCAGAATGTATATATACCATAATCGACACTGTAACGCGGTTCACCCATTCAAAACAATCTTGAAATGTACTCAAACACTTAATTTCCTTGGGTTTGAGCTGCACTCGATAGTGATGAGGGTTAGATTGACCGACGAGAAAGCCATTAACTTGAACTTCATACATCAAACGCTTCTTCATGTTCAACATAGTACAATTCGAGGTACGTCGCTGAGATGAAGCTTCAACTGTAGATTTAATAGCTTACCTCACATAAAATAACTTTTAATTCGACTGCAATATTGCCTACTTGCTTGTACACTTAAACATAAGATCCCAATGAAAGTTTCATAATGCGCTGTCCCTACAGGCTTCTGTCGCTAATCACGCAATCACAATAATCGCATCCAGCTACACCATCCTCCGAAACAACAAAATCCTCTTAAAAGAATGTCACACCTGCCGGCAATCAGATTATCAAAAAATGCCTTCATGCAAACATCACTCCGATATTATCTGCAGAAATCAGCCTTGAGAAGAGCAGCCAAAGGCACAACGACAGTAATGGTGCAAGTAACTATAAATCGATGCATTAACCCACACGTACGTATAAAACACACACATAGACACAATCAAAATTAGTTTCGTGGGGAATATCCCCAGCAATATCCAGGGCATCTGACGGGTCCAAATCATTTGCATCAAAACAACACGATACTATCAGTGGTAATAGTTCAAGATTGAAAAGAATGATACCACACGAAATGTGGTATCGAATAGTTTCAAATATTTAAATGGAATATTATACCTTCATATCACACAAACGTGTGATTCCACAATAGACTTTGAACAGGACAAGAAACCCACCAAACGCCGCTTGCTAAACACTGCAATAGATTTAAAAACTATCATTCCCTGTGAGAAAGCTGAAAAATCACATTACATAATTGACTCATCTTCAACTAGCCCACTAGGAGTACATACCCTGCGATGAACTTTCTAACTATCAATCGCAATCAATGCTGGCCTGGCTATCAAGAATGCAGCAGCACACGCTCACCAGCTCACACCGTGCTTGCTCTGAGCTACCATATAGGGCTCACTTCAAGGGGCTCTGCGGTGATCGCTTCCCTAATAATAACACACTGTAATCGTAATGTGGCGCTATCGTGACACAAACAAAAGCCATCTGAATACTGTTCTGACGTCACTGCTATTGATAAGAGCGGGAATAATGTCGTTTTGTAGAGCCTCTTCGCTACTAAAACATGTCGCACAATAGACTTAAAGTGAGCGAATATAACAAGTACACTATTCAATAAATGTCAGCTTGATCCATATCAAAATGAAGCACACAATTACTCTTTACTACGTTACACATGCACTCAGCAACTAAATTCAACGGTACAACTAAATTCACTTGTGTAATAATCATAGCAGCATGAGCTACTCAAATATATTGTGAACACGAAGCACATGTTATGAAGATTGTGTTTATGATGATAATGACATTGATGATCATTATCATGATCATGATGACTATGATGCTGCTTATAATGATAACAACAATGATTATTGTGTTGATGATGACTATATACAGGATAGCAATGATGCTAGAAAAAATCAATCACAATAACAATGGAAAATATAATTGTTAATTTGATGACTATACCATAACAAGAAGTTGATCACAATGATAATGATAATGTTATGTAATATATAACCGTGATGCGTACAGCGACTCCCATTTCAGCTTAAATCATTTAATTAATTTAACAGAACAAACATAATGATGTTTATTACAATAAACCTAACAATTTTCAAAATGACGACTTTCAAAAATTTGTGATGAATAACTTAACCCAAAATTAATATTCAATAATCATCAAAACTTTTCGCCTTACAGTCAAATAGTAGTAATGACGATTTTTTTTTTCGACAATTAACGCGCCGGATAACCATCGTTAATGGTAGTACCATTACCAACCGCAGCACATCGAATGTTCCATTAAAAGGACAAATGGCAGTATGGAAAGCAGTTGACTGAGTAAGCGCTATGAGTTTGACTGTTCTCATGGACTTTAGGTCATCATGATTTTTTCTGCCACATCTTAAGTATGTACATGAACTTTGACATTGGCAGCTTGGTAATCATAACGTTGAAAGTAATAATATTGCAGACGATGATTATGTTGATGAAGATCAATAGGATACTTATTAACATAACTTGACCATATCATGAGCCTCTTGTTAACTTCGCAAAACTACAAAACAACAGAATTGATGCCCGATGTACTTTAAGTTTAATTTGTGAGAGAACTGTCTGATGTATAGAGCAGAAAATTTTACACCTATGTTCAGAATTGAATGAACTTCCTTCGAGTGTAGACAAATTCACGTTACGACCATTCACGACGGACGAACGACGCCATAACTTCAGATTTCAGTCCCTTTTTAACTTTGATTCGTTCGAAACCGGAAGTGACGCAACCGATATCAATAAAATTTTCAACATCTGAGCTAATTTTTATGACTATTGAACTGATATTTACGATTTTATTAGCAATCGAAAATTTTACGAAAATTGACTGAGTGAAATTTGTTTTTTCAACTCAACGCGCTTTGAAAACGACAAATATATTAATAGCATATGTCAATTATAGAAGTTTGATAATTCCATCAGCTTTCAGAAAATGCAAAAAATTTTACGATCGGACCATAATCAATAAATCAATTGCGACATTAAAAAGTTTAGGGATTTTGTCTACCAGAAATTTTCGACCTGCTACGATTTTTTTAACGATGCATTATTTACAACTAAGTATATTTAGAAAAAGTTTACAATTATATTATACATTCAGAATATGTCAACTGTATGGAAATTTTATTCTAAAGCATGGACGTATTGAGCATTGAACTTGTGACATTTTTTTAAAAACTTCGATGCTTTCGTGACCGGAATTGACGTCATCGACATCCATGAGATCTGGGAATCCGACTACAACTGTCAAGGAGCACATGTGATCAAATTTTTATTATCATCGGACATGCATTGACGGTTTTATAGGCGCTCAAAATATTCATGAAACTTAAGTTGCCATTTGGACCGATACCACGATTTTTCGACCTGGGGTGCTTGGGAAAACCGTTGGTTGGATGGCCACATATGTCATTAGAAAAAAAGTGCAATTAGAATGAGCTACACGATGATGTAAATTATGTAACAATCCGACCATTATTAACGGAGTTATTTAAGATACTAGTTTTTCACTTATTCGATGACCTTGACCTTAGTTTCAGGTCAAGGTCAAAACAAAATCTCTCGATTCTGCGCATTATTCATGCCTAGCGATGGAAGAAAAAATCAATTGAAAATATCAAAAATTGCGACCTGTATCGCGGATAAAAAAGAATGTTAACAAACAAACATTCTAACAAACATCCAAACATACAAACACGACTGACCAACATAACTTGGCGAATGCAAATTCGCCAAGTTAATAACATTTTCAGAAAGCTGAGTCAATCGCACAAACTAAGCTTCAAGTACTGCGAGTGTCACTTCTGCTGGGTATTCACTGGTTTGATAACAGCAACCTACTCATCATGCTGCTCAAAGCTCGCCGCTACTCTCTGCTAGCCTAACTGGCTTGCTGTCAAGTATGGCACGCCGCGGTAATATTTAATAAAAAAACAACTTTTCGTTGACTTAATTGTCATTCCGTCTTGGCCATTCGCCAAGTTCCCACGGGCCTCTTGTTTAATCGATGTTGGAGGGAGAATTCGGAGAGAAGGATAGTTTGGTATTTGCTCTGATCATTCATACCCACAAACACGCCAACACGTTCAATTTCAACGTCATTTTCAACGCATTTCTTGCAGTAAGTGATTGAGTTTCAGGTGCGTTTATTTTATGTAGTGAATCGCCATGCATGTTTACAAATATAAATGGCTGTTATTACCCGAGAGCTTTTGCAGATAATTCAGCACTCACGCTTACTCATCTCATTCAAAATCTATATATGAATATAAGGCATGTTAAAACATGCTTGACAGATTCAATGACCAAACTTTCCCTCACATCTTCCCAAATTTTACTCGTCGTACTATTTCATAGCCCACACTAGCACTAATAGAATGTCCTTAGGTCCAAATAGAATTACCATCGCATGTTTCTAGTTCTTTTCATGAACGCATTATCATTTCTATACACTGAGCGTATTGTGCATCGATCAGAATATCGAATTATTGACATTGCATGAATTCATATCTCAAAAAGGTTGATGGAAATAACTGAAATCCAGAATTTCTCTTCCATTAATCTATAATGAAATTTATTCCAGTTTCATAGCTGTGCAAGCAGTGAATGTTTACAGATCAAACTCGCCAACCTGGCGGCTCTTCCTGTACTCGGCTATTTTGGCGTCACTGAAAACTCGCTTTTGGATGGCTGAGATCTTTGGATAGTCATCAACATTCACAGTGTATCCAAACAACTTGCCGCCGTCGACGAGAAATTCCAAGATGGATGCCAGGAATATATCAGCCCAAGTCATCTGTAAAAACATTTGTTAGTATTTAAATTATCTTCGATATCAGTTGTAGGTAATAAAACGTGTATTCAATCATAGATATATGATATCTATTGTTTTATGAATATTTCAATCGTGCGAGACTCTAAATTTCAATATACTTTGCTGCCCGTAACGAAGTCACTTTCTGGTACGAACTTCTCCAATTTCGCCATCAAGTAGGGAAAATGTTCTGTTTTAAATTTGTCGGCAAGTTCAGCCTGCAAGCGAATGCTTAATCAATATCAGAAAGTACACAAACACTACATTGTTTATAATTAGAATTAGGAAATCCTACATTTATAGATCTGATGATAAATATAAGAAGTAATACTGGCACCAGTAATGGCTTATTCGCAGTCATAAGTGCGGCAAACATTTTAATTTCGGGAGCTCTCATGTCAATGAAGGTATCTGCAATCGCGTCCGCTTTGAGCCGACCGATGTCAGTTTCGGGCAGGAAGTCTGCATACGAACCAATGCATAATAGATTGAATTATAGAGGTGGATTTATTGGGGATCCCCTGGCATTATTGTACCGAATAATATGGGCAATGCATGAGCAACCAGTCAGTTATGGGCAACAACACATCGTTATGGATCGCTTATACAACACCCTAAGTAGACACAGTTCCTGTCTCACCGAACTGGGACGCCAAGAAGCGGCAGATCGCGACGCTTTGACCAACTTTATGACCGTCGAATTCTAGGACTGGTACCATTCCAAAAGGCGTATCTGTACATAGCAGTTGTTAAAGAAGTAAAACAATCTCTAACTATTAGTTCACAGAGCACAACACGATGGTCTTCATAATCAGCAAACGCACTTAAGGATGTTGCGTGCGTGGAAATCGTGTATTCTATATAAGCATCGCAAAATCATTCTTTCCGTTTCCCCACTTTTCCGTTCACCCAACACAGAGTCATAAACTGCTACATGACATCTTACTTGGTTTGATTTCTGGCCAGTCCTTGAACTCAAACGTATTATTCTCGAATTCAACTCCTGCAGCGACAAACATGTAACGAATGGGCTCGCCCATAGCTCTGGCATTGAAATACGTGAGTTTATACTTTCTGTCACCCATGTTTGCGAAGCGCAAGTTGCCGATTAACGCCGATAACAGTGCAGCACGTCTATAGCTTTGTTGCAGCAACTATGTATGCAGGCTGTGCAAGGGGAAATAAAAAACAAGTACAAAGTCCACATCTGCTGCGCGATATAATCTACTCCACTCAGACACCGCTGGTTATGCGTACAGACAAGTATCATCCGGTGTAGTTGTATCTGGATGAGCCGTTAGCAATGTATGTATGTTTGTATGTATGTTTGTATGTATGTATGTATGTATGTATGTATGTATGTATGTATGTATGTATGTGTATGTATGTATGTATGTATGTATGTATGTATGTATGTATGTATGTATGTATGTGTATGTATGTATGTAGGTGTAGGTATGTATGTATGTATGTATGTGTATGTAGTAGGTAGGTAGGTAGGTAGGTAGGGTAGGGTAGGTAGGTAGGTAGGTAGGTAGGTAGGTAGGTAGGTAGGTAGGTAGGTAGGTCGGTAGGTAGGTAGGTAGGTAGTGTAGGTAGGGTAGGTAGGTAGGTAGGTAGGTAGGTAGGTAGGTAGGTAGGTAGGTAGGTAGTAGGTAGGTAGGTAGGTAGGTAGGTAGGTAGGTAGGTAGGGTAGGTAGGTAGGTAGGTAGGTCGGTCGGTAGGGTAGGTAGGGTAGGTAGGTAGGTAGGTAGGTAGGTAGGTAGGTAGGGTAGGTAGGTAGGTAGGTAGGGTAGGTAGGTAGGGAGGGTAGGTAGGGAGGTAGGTAGGGTAGGTAGGTAGGTAGGTAGGTAGGTAGGGTAGGCAGGGAGGGAGGTAGGGAGGGAGGGAGGAGGGAGGGAGGGGAGGGAGGGAGGGAGGGAGGGAGGGAGGGAGGGAGGGAGGGAGGGAGGGAGGGAGGGAGGGAGGGAGGGAGGGAGGGAGGGAGGGAGGGAGGGAGGGAGGGGAGGGAGGGAGGGAGGGAGGGAGGGAGGGAGGGAGGGAGGGAGGGAGTAGGTAGGTAGGTAGGTAGGTAGGTAGGTAGGTAGGTAGGTAGGTAGGTAGGTAGGTAGGTAGGGTAGCAGGCAGGTAGGTAGGTAGGCAGGCAGGCAGGCAGGTAGGTAGGTAGGTAGGTAGGTAGGTAGGTTTTTAGGCAGGCAGGCAGGCAGGCAGGCAGGGAGGGAGGGAGGGAGGGAGGGAGGAGGGAGGGAGGGAGGGAGGGAGGGAGGGGGGAGGGAGGGAGGGAGGGAGGGAGGGAGGGAGGGAGGGAGGGAGGGAGGGAGGGAGGGAGGGAGGGAGGGAGGGAGGGAGGGAGGGAGGAGGGAGGGAGGGAGGCAGGAGGGAGGGGAGGGAGGCAGGGAGGGAGGCAGGGAGGCAGGCAGGCAGGCAGGTAGGTAGGTAGGTAGGTAGGTAGGTAGGTAGTAGGTAGGTAGGTAGGTAGGTAGGCAGGCAGGCAGGCAGGCAGGTAGGCAGGTAGGTAGGTAGGTTCGTAGGTAGGTTCGTAGGTAGGTATATTGATATATTGATTTTAGGAAGGGATGAGGTAGGAGTTACTAAGCCTCTGGAAGCACACCCACCACCTCCTACCGCTGGGTATGTATGAGCATGTCTATGCCAATTCGCAGACATTTACTCTGGGAACATCACTGATTCCGACGAATATTTCACTTTTAAACTACATAGCTAAGATAGTTGATCCCATGGCACTAGCCCAATGATATATATTGCAACGAATAATTACAATTCTATAGCTAACTTTACATCTCAAGTCGTTATCTAGGCCGGCTGTACTGGCAACATAAAAACCTGCTCAAAGTCCATATGTGTGTAAAGAAAGGCATCATCCTGGGTCCTTGTATACAACTCTGTCGATAATGTCTGAACTTTGAGTTTCATAAAAAAAGTGTTGCTTAATTTAAGTCATATACACGTGTAGTTGTAGAATTCCCCCTGACAGACTAAGTGGAGGAATTCCATACATTTTGATAACATGCATTGCCAGTGTCGCCACCCATATCGTTTCGATAATAAAACCATGACCATTGTATGGTTTGTTATCATTCACTGTGTAGAGTAATAACCATTGGAATATAAATAAAGCCTGGTCGTTTTACTTGCGTCTAAACTAGCAAAGCAGGGCTGATAACAAGTCATGGTCGTTTCACTTGCGTATGCCCACTGCTTGCATTTAAGCCGAAAAATTTACGTAAAAAACCCTAAATGTGATTCAATCATTTACACAATAAGAATTATCATTGACGCGGGCTTTCCGAACCGGTGGGTCCATTCGATCCAGGCAGCGACGTGATACTTGAAGATCCTCGGCTGGTTGATCATGTCGTAGACAGGACTCGCGCGTCAACGCCTCCTCTGGCTGCAAGTGATCTGTCCCCTAGACTAAAGACGCTACAAACTCTTAAATACTGTGAACAGAGCACAGCATGGCAACCACACTGAGCTTAAATAAACTACTTTAATAACCACGTCGCCTCCTGGCGCACGCCTGTTGTACGGGGAGGGTGTCTCTGATTGGCTAAAAACATTGTACAGTCAGCTCAGGCTCAACCTAGGCTTAGCTTTGATCTGGGACGGAATTGGTTCTAAACTCATTATACCAATCAGTCTGGGACAGGATCCTGCGGGCTACCTGCTACCTGAAATGCTGGCCATGATACTTACTGATCTCGTCAGATCTGTGATCCGTGGTTATGGTCACCATTCGAGCTTCACGCTTATAAAACCTAAATCACACTGACTTTCTAAAAGACGAATTAAATTTCCGAAAGCCATTGTTGACTGTCTGATTCTATGATCACTATCCATGGAACGCATATCATGAAAATTAAACGATTCATTAAAATATCGGGAAGTTTGGTAACAAAATAAGTGGGTATTTGAATGAGCCTCACTACATCCATGATATGGGGATTGTATGGATCGACCATTGACGGGAAACAGTATATATCTAAGTCTAAACCCTATATCTAAATACATTCATACAATACTAGCTAAATATCAAAATAAGCGGATGATATGCCGACACGGTAACTGAGTGGATGTTTAAATGTCGGCGTGTGGAATTCACACCTCAATACACGAGGCACTAGCCTTAACGAGGGGGGTTAAATTTGAACAAAATAAGGATTCTTTGCAGCAGAAGCTGACCGCAGGGACTGGTGGTGTGTGAACCTCATGGAGCAAGCAGCAGACACTGACCTTGCCACAGAGGCTGGTGGTGTGCGTGTACCAATTAAACACTCTAATGTCTGAAGCAGTTGCATTAGGCGTTACTTAGATTTGAAAGGCACGTGCGTAGTTCGTCACGATTATGCAACACATTTATTGATGTATACATTTCCAGTGGGACGGTTAAAGAAGCTCTTAAATTGTGTGCTTACCTCCCGATGGGCCTATGCATATTTTAGTGCAAAGAGTAAGAACGGGTCAGGCCAATGTGGGGCGCAGGCTCTAAGTTCTGGGATGAACCAGTCAACAAGCTTATCGCAAGAGGCGGTCGCGAAAGGGTCAGTTGATTTATTGCATGCAGCGCATATCGTTAAATGGAAGTTCATCACAGGCTAGCTTATGGGCTCAGTCCAATTTGGCCGGAGCGTTGTTATTACTTGTCTGGTCTTGCAGGCATGTTAACCTCCTATTAATGTAACATCAGCTGTCCGTGTGTTAACTTTTGAATCAGCCGTGTCATTAATGGGCTGCGCAGGAGCAGGCCCGGGTATGAAGCTTGCGATCTTAGTCCCCTTCGTAATGTATCGGGGTCTATGAGATGAATTGTAAAGATGGGTGGGAATGAGATTAAAAAAAAAAAGTGGTTGAATTGACGTCTCAACTAACACTAATTGAATCAATAAATAGGAAAGTACAGTAGCTATATCTTAACTACAACTATGTCACGCTACCAATAGTCTAAACCTGTTGTTGTGAATGAGAAGACGAATTCGGGTCATTAAATCAAATGATGTCATCAACAGATAAGTGGGGAGGTCACAAACATCAGCAGATGTACTGACAAAGTTAACCAACTGGAGCATGACCTGCATAGCAATGCCGGGTCTGCCAGAATCCAGGGAGATAATGGGAAGCGCCAGGGAAAGGTGTTGGCGGGAAACTATTGACAGATATTGTTGATGGCGAGACAGGAGTCGGCATATAATCAGAGCTGGGAGAAGTCGGTGAAGGGTCGACTGAAGTAGGCAGAGGAGAATGACTAAGAGGGGCTGGGCGTATGTCGACTGTAGTCGGCAAAGGAATGGGGCGGCAAGGGGTTGGGTACTGGTCGACTGTAGTCGGCAAAGGAATGGGGCGGGAAGGGGTTGGGTACGGGTCGACTGTAGTCGGCAAAGGAATGGGGCGGGAAGGGGTTGGGTACGAGTCGACTGTAGTCGGCAAAGGAATGGGGCGGGAAGGGGTGGGGTACGAGTCGACTGTAGTCGGCAAAGGAATGGGGCTGGAAGGGGTTAGAGGTAGGTAACTGGAATAGTGAGGGGCGTCCCGGTAGTTAATGTGATTTTGTACGGGTATCTGCTCCGAGTGAGTTGCCCGGTACCGAGAGGATTGGGGAGGGGATGTTGCATAGCTGTTTGCTGAGTTGCTAGACCGGACCTAGATAGTCGCGGGCCGTTGGAGTGGAAGGGGTAACCACAGAGTGGGATGTAGCGGGATAATTGGGTGTCTCCGGGGTGGGTTGAACCTCGGGCGCCATTGTCGTATCTATCTCCCGACGGCGGGATGCTTCTAACTGAGTCTCTAGGGACTCCCTGACCTCTCGTTCTCGAGTCCTCTCCTGGCTCTAACTTAACTGAGTTCAGCTCGGCCTCTAGTCTGGTAAGAGCAGTTGTGAGCTTGTCGTTTTCAGCTCTTATTGCGTCTTTCTCCGCTCTAATCGAGTCTTTCTCAACTTGCACCTTCTCATACTGAGATTTACTTTCAGTTAGCGCGACTTCCAGACACTCCTTATCAGATTGATCGGTACTTCGAATCAAAGACATGTTAATGTACTACCAGCTATCTACCCAAAATATTGAGGGAGAAAAATATATATAATACAGGGCCAAAAACTAATAAATTGATACTCACTTTTGTATGGTATCCGGGTCGATTGGATTCTCCACCATGTGTCGTGCCGTGATCTGTGGTGTGGAGATGCACACGATACGCACTTGTAATAATGAAGACTCGAACTCCAGGTGTAGGATTTATACAAACTTGAACTTTATAAACTGACTCCAATTTTCTAATTTTAGATGTAACTTAGCCTAAATTTAAGAGAGAGATGTGTTGAGCTTGGAGGCCAGGAGAGAGAACTGATTTTGAAATATAAAGTGCTTCCCTCAACGACTATGACACACCATCCCAATTCTCATGGGACATGCAGTAGCCAGGTCTGGGATATGGGGTATGTAATGAGGGGGGAAGTTGCAGGTGACAAGTAGGTCGCTCGTGGATCTACGAAGCTGGGATTTACAATTAATATCAGCTGTTTGGGGTTACTCCATCAACTAGTGACTGAGAGGGTACGTTATGATGAAGGATATGTTTGCTATCAATTTTGCACTCAACAGTGCTGTCGGTTTAGTTTGAGAAGACGATCTCCATGTGACGTCCAAACGGCGTTTTAACGCACCGTTGTGTGCATGATATCATTGTGACGTCGCGTGGACGTTGTCATTCTGATGTTACTATGACGCTTCAATTATGATGTTGTAAAAGCCTCCTGGCACATATGACTTCATGATCCGACGTTATCATTACGTGTTCACAGGTATCTAGTCTCGACTTGCACCAGCTGTAATTTTTAATGGAGAACAGGTTGTATCCATTTCAACAAGACGTTACTATTTGTATTGAACCCAAACCAGAAATCTCTAAATCAAGATGTATCATGACTGCAAACGCTGGTGATTTTAGAAGCGTCGTGAAGAACGTGACTCAACGATCCGGAAGCTGATACCCTGCTGAGCGGCATATTTGTTGCAGATCCTTCTGGTGACAGAAGATTTCCAAATACAGTTCTAAATACAGCTCTTGAAATCATAACAAATTGAATTTGTCTTTAAAGAATTAAAAACAGTGTTTCTCTCTCAAATTTTTATTTATTACACTGACATCATATGATTCATTGCCAGTTATTGCATCCATTCAAAAGCAAAATTCACTTACATTGGCGTAATTGTTGACTATATAGACTGACGCAAAATGTTGATTGAGCAACGGAATTCATTCACATTCTCTCCATCATTTATCTTATGCAGTATTGTTTGTGAGTGTGTAATAATTGCTTACACTGAACACGGCGTTTATATATTACATCATACTGTAAACCTTAATAATGCATCCACAACAAATAAACATGAAAGAAAATAAGCCACAGCTCTGCCGCTTTTAATCCAGCCAATATTTCAGTACATCAGAATGTATGTTCCAGATCATTGGAAAGGTGCTACTTCTTCAAGATGACTAGTGTTCGGCGTCCCTCAAGGCTCAATTCTAGAATCGGCTCCCTTCACGAGCATCTGGGCGGGGAAAGGATTTCCATGCTACACAAACGTCTACCAATGAAGGCTCTTTATAAATGGTGTATTGTTGAATACATCACCGGATTAGAGGTCATGATTGAAACTGAACACATCAGAGCATCAGCTTCAGTTGGAGTAAAAAAAATTGGAATGATCAGACAAATAGATCAATACCATTCGCAATAAGTAAGCGTTGTGGACCCCCTGGAATAGGGGAATCAGACATTGTGCAACATCGCCAAAGTGACGTTTGAGTTAGAGAACTCAACACCGATATCGTCTTTTTGTATTCGACTATTAGATAAATTTATATTTTGCTTCATTTAACGTCCCAAATTGTATGTATGCATGTAATTATGAATGTATGCTCACTTGTTGTGATACGGGTCGCAATTTTCAAATGTTTCCGAATTTGTTCTTTAAAATGGTCGGCCCCATTGAAGCGCAGAACCAAGAGGTTTTGTTTTGACCTTGATCGCAAGCAAGGGTAACGGTCATCAAAAAAGTGAAAAACTAGTATCTCAAATAACTCCGTCATTAATGGCCGTATCGTTATATAATTTACATCATGTTGTAGCTCAATGTAATTGCCATATTTTTCTAAGTGTATATCAGGACATCAATTCCATGGTTTTCCCAAGCGATCCAACTGTCAACGAAAGTTTCATGAATTGTGTGAGCGCTTACAAGATCGTCAATACATGTCTGTTGGTAATAAAATTGGGTCACATGTTTTCTGCGACAGAGTCAGTCGCATCCAAAGATTTCATGGATGTCGATGGCGTAATTTCCGGTCTTGAAAGTATCCAGATTTTCAAACAATGACTCAACTTCAATTCTTAATACCTCCATGCTTTGGAATTTGACGTTAAAACAGTTAACATATTCTGAAAGTGTAATTTAATTGCAAACCATCGTTAAAAAAATTCAATTCACATATTATAGTCCGATCGTAAATTTTGTTTACATTTTCTGGAAGCTGATTCAATTACCAATCTTTGATCATGGACATATGCTATCAAAATATTCGTCAGTTTTCGTCAAATTTTTGATTGCTTGTAAAATTGTAAATATCAGTTCAATATCTTAAAAATTAGCCCAGTTGTTAAGAAAAATCGAATCCGCAAATTCTGTTGAAATCAGTGGCCTCACTTCTGGTTTCGAATGATTCAAAGTTAAAGCGGGTCTGAAATCTGAAATTGTCCTGTCATTTTCCCATCGTTAATGGTCGTCTTGTAAATTCTGAGCATGTAATTAAATTATTGAACGTTGTAAATTATCTATAGTATTCTCACAAAGAAAGCTTGAAGTTCAGCGGGTATAATTTCTGTAGGGTTTTTACCGGTTGGTTAACAGCAGCCTACATATCATGCTGTACAAAATGTCGCTGCTGTTTTCTTCTCGCCTCACGGCATGCGGTGAAGTATGGTACGCCGCAATAATATTTAATAAATAGACAAAGCTCATCTTTGAGGCGACAAAAGAATTGTCAATCAATCATGGCCCTGGACAGCATGATTTTTTTATAAATTTGATCGCTTATAAAATTATCAATATACGTTCGATGCTGATGAAAATAGGTTAAATTGTGGTTGCCAAAATGTTTAAAATCCATGATAACTTGGTCATTTATGGGCCGATACAGTTCGCTAAGTACCCATGGACCTCTAGCGTTTAACGTTGGTCAGCTTCCCAATAAACTTTTGTTAAACCTTATTTGTCTCGCGATACAGGTCGCAATTGTCATCATAGTTTCAAAATTGTTTATTTTAAATGGAAGGTGCAATTGTCGCGCAAAACCCAGAGGTTTTGTTTTCATCAACTGAAAGTTTCAAATTCTCTCTGATAAATGATTCGATCGACAAGACAATTACCGGTTACTGTGGTGTAGTCATATTGTAAGCTATTGTTCTAATGTAGGTAATAATGTGAAGATTTATGTATGCAATAAAGGTTATGACGATAATAAGGATGTTAATGACGTCTTTTGTGATGAAGATAATGCTGACGATAACCTAGATTAATTTAATGATGATAACGATGACGATGATAAAAACAATGTCATCAAGTTCTCCCATGTACCCATGGGACTCTTGATTTAATATAGAAAGCTACATTTCTTCATTCTCATGAGTCCGGCCTCGTAGCGTTAATCATAGTTGTTAATACGCACGACAGCACCTTTGTTCATCTTGTGAGTATTACTTCCGTTGGATTGTTGGAATGTCATTAATCATTTTTGTATTAATACGCTGTATGTAATGCATAATTATAAACTTGACATTCAGCATTTATCAGCGCCTAGCATTTAGGATCGATGGTGGAACTCATAGAGAATTATGAATAGAGCCCACAAAAGCAATAAGACTGAAATGGGCCATCTAGCACCACGTTATAATTGATACGAGGTTGCAGAACCCAGACCCTGGCACGAGTCAATTCATACCGCCGTATTTTGTGTTAGTTGAAGCGGAATCATCATACTAACATAATATTTTCGATGTGCTGTATGTCTGGTTTTTCTGTCGAGAAATGAATCAACAGCACAATAGTTATCAAATTACAGTAGCACCAAACGAGCTGATAAAGCTGCATTGTTTATGCCTGCTGATGCATTCACTACAATATAAAAGAGCATCATTTATATTTGTTTCCTACATGAAATAGTAAAGATACTACAGTGGACTTGGACTAGTCAGAATGTTTGTCCATAGTGAATTATGAATAGAGCCCACAAAAGCAATAAGACTGCAATGGGCCATCTAGCACCACGTTATAATCGATACAAGGTTGCAGAACCCAGACCCTGGCACGAGTCAATACATACCGCCGTATTTTGTATAGATTGATGCGGAATCCTCGTAGTTACATAAGATATTGTGAAAAAAATAATGCAAAGGCAACCACCATATTTGATGATGAACTAATATTATATATATATTATTTATTTCGTACATATACATGTACAGATTTGGTTAAAAAATCAGTGCAAAAAAGAAATGAAGATTAACATCGTAACGTGCAAATTGTGGACAGGAGCTCGTCAATTTCCTCTGGGGTAAGAATAGAAATTGCTCGCCCATCCCGTTGCATAATGAGCTCTTTTAATAAAGAAATAGTGTTTAACACATTAATGTCTATTACATTCTCATTCAACCGGAGTAGGTACTCATTCGGCGTGATTTTTGCCGAGAAAATAGCGTTAGTACTGACACCAATGGTGGACATTACAATTCTCAGATTGCAAGCCACAGTCGAATAACTAGATGCGCAGAGTCTGCTCACAATGGACAACACACTGTTACCACTGCTTATGCATTTACATAGAATCGTGATATAGCGCTTCATTAATTGTTTAATAATTGGTTGTTGACCTGTCAAAAGATGTAAGTATATGGAACGCGTTTGTGGATGGAGCTTCCAGACACGCCTAATACATTTTCGCCAGGTTCGGCAAAAAACATCTAAGTGTCGATGGTCTAAACTCCATAAGGGAGAACAATAAAAACTTGTACAGAAACTAATGAACAACTTGTTTCTCACATCTACATTGCAAGCCCCAAACCTGGACATCAACAAATGTGTTTGTGACACTAAATTAGAACATGCTACATTCATATTATTATTATTACAGTCCTTACCGATATAGGTACCAAGATGCAAAGCATTTTCCCTGATAGGAATAGTGCATCCATTAAGCTTTAAATCTACAGTGCACTGGTTATCATTAAAAACTAATAAATTTCTCTTCGTTGAGTTGAAAACGACACTATACTCAGCCGCAAATTGCTCACATGTTTCAATCATTATCTTGGCGGCGGTCAATGAGGGTGCAATTAACGACAGATCATCAGCATAACCAAGTGCCCCAACAAATTCATGACCAATATGACATCCAACTTTAGTGTGTGACAGACGGGTGAGTAGTTCATCCATATAAACACAGAATAGAATCGGAGACAGAACTGCGCCCTGCTTCACGCCGTTTGTACAGCTAAAGCTATCCGAAATGTCATTATCCCATTGCACGCGCAATTGTTGCTGCGTATACATGTTCAACATCAACTCAGCTGTGGTAGGACACATGCCTCGCTTGCGTAGCAGCATAAACAGTTTAATATAATCAACACGATCAAAAGCCTTAGAGGCATCTAATAACATCACATAACATGGAGAGCCATGACCAACATAGTATTCAATTACCTCTTTGAGAACAAATGTACATTGCGCCGTCGAATGAGATGGTTTGAATCCGAATTGCAAGTTACTTGTCTGAAGAATATCAGCATAAGATTCAATCAAAATATTATCTAGTAATTTCCCTACTACGCTACTGATGGCTATGGATCGGTAGTTTTCGCTAACATTCATCGATTTCTTCCTATTCTTGGGGATAGGGACGAGCGTGGACAGCAACATGCCCTCGGGGGAATACATATGTGACATCATAACGCTAAATAACAATGACAAATGGATATACAGTTCATCGCAGCCATTTATGATATTATCAGATGAAAATGAGCTAATTGCATCCGATTTTCCCTTCTTTAGCCTACTCACTGCCCTTTTCACTTGATCTACATTAACATAGTGAGCAGCGGTACAATTGCCCACGTTGCACTGGCAATGGATATCCTTTGAGAGCAGCTCCTGAACTTCTGACAGTTCAGATTCGTTGTAAGAAACGCTATTATATAATTCTTTATATTTGTCCTTAAACAACGCGCAGATATCTTTGTCCCCTTGAACATTATCAATGAGAGACGGCACAGCTGGCGATTTTTGAGTTTTCTTATTCACCTCCTGCCAGAAATCCCGCTCTTGATTATTGATCAGAGCGTTCGCCATGCGACCTGCCGCATATTGTTCTTGTTTGCGGATTATGCTGCGTGAAACCCGCTTGTAATCCCTTTTAGCTTTGCATTTAATGTCTTTAAGGATTCCAGCACAAGGGCTTCCATTTTCAACCCATAAACGGGACCAGAATATCGATCTTTCTTTAGCAAGAGCGACATGTTCGCCCCAACCCGCTATTCGCTTTCGGCCACCTTTTGCCAACGAGCTGTGGATTCCAGCTTGTACACATGCATTAATTATATCATTGAATTATTTGTCAATCATTTCATTATGCGTTTTACAACCAGATATGGTACATGTCGCAACAGATGTTGGTAGTATTAATGTGAATGATGTCTGCACATTTGCTGAATTTGCTACGCATGTTATTTATGAACCACGATGATGGCAATGAAGCAGCCGTTCAATGCATACCATCAATTTCAACGCGGGGCAAGTGGCAGCATGCATGGTCCGCTACTGATGCAACTCGTGCATATTTACGCTTTTCAACTCAACATCTGCAAACAGACATGATCATTACTTAATTACCTGATTATAACACATGATGGTAATGTTGACGATATCTTGACCTCAACCCTCTGAGAACTTACCTTTTGCTGGCGTCCTCTTGGATGCATTCGACTCGATGATCAAGGCAGAACTAGAGTTCTTTCCTTTTGATCTAATTTTAGGGAAAATAAGCATCTGCAAAAGGCATATCCCTGCAACAATGCAGACAAGGGCGCCGGCCATTGACAACAAGACCATCTGTGATATTCCAATGACCCTACCTACGTTTTCCGCTGTGCTGTATGACTGGTTTTTCTGTCGAGAAATGAATCAACAGCACAATAGTTATCAAATTACAGTAGCACCAAACGAGCTGATAAAGCTGCATTGTTTATGCCTGCTGATGCATTCACTACAATATTAAAGAGTATCATTGAAATTTGTTTCCTATATGAAATAGTAAAGATACTACAATGGACGAGCATCTAGCGTGGACTCGCCAGAATGTTTGTCCGCACTCACACTTATAACGTTTAAACCATCAAATGTTACAGCTGCTGGATAACGGGATTGCATCATTTCGCGAGTGAAACATGCAATTTCCTGCTGGTTGAATCCGTTGATGCTGAGTCCGTGTATTCGCGGAGATGTAATTGTTAAGGACATTTTAATCTTCCTCAGTAGCAGTGCTCGCGACATTGGAATTAAATGCATCATATCAATCAAGGCCATTTCAACTTCTCCATTAACGAGACCATCAAGCATTGCAACTAATCCTTTGTAACCTAAGGAATTAAGAGGAATACATTTACACCTGTACATCGATAAATGACATATTTCGGTGTTTGAAATGCGGTCGCAACGATATAGTATCAACATATGCCATGGTGGCATATATATGGTCACCTGTTACCTTGGCACCCATCATTCCAGCATATAAATGTTCTTCGCTCCAGTTATGCGCACCCACCTGTCACATGAATGGTAGTAGCTGTGAATGTAGTGATCCCAAGTGAAGCAATCATTATGGGCATACCTACGCTTTCTTATACAGGGCAATGTTGTAAACAACCATTATAACTACGAGTGGGTCCGAAAAGACCTTGGTAGTAAAGCCAAGAAGGAATATCCTATCGCGCATTTGCTTTAAGGAATTAGCATTCGATACAGCTAAAAATCACTCACTTTGCTTCCAAATAAATCGGCAGTACGAACGCTGTCGCTTGTGAGAGCTGTTGTCACAGTGGCCGTAAAGACGGCGACCAATACAATACCAATGATGGTCCATATAACACCGAGGAACCGCGCGCCCACCGATTTCGGTGTTCTGTCACCATATCTGAAATTTCATCGACAATTTCTCCATTACTGCTTCTTCTTATTATAGCAGGGATAAAGGAGTTCAAATATGCAAAAGACAGTTATAGTTATATGTATGAGGACAAACCCGACTGTCGTCATGGTAACGAATGCCCACCATACACCTTCGGGGCCCCCTTTAATAAATGATCTTGGGAAATCGCTGGGATTGAAGTAAGTGTCCTGCATGAACGGCCAACACCATACTGAGGCTTATAAACATGGTTTCTAAGAGCAAACTGTTAAACTGCCGCTTTTATACAGCTAAAGCGAGGAAACTCTCAGCCGGGTGGCTTACTTCACGCAAATGTTTACAAAATTCTTTTTTCTTTGAATGAAAACCATTTTTCAAAGCAATTAATGACTGACAAACCAGACTCATGTCATCTTACCAGGCTCCAAACAAGTATGCCAGAGGCCACACATAGCAGGATCATCAGAATGAGTAGACTCACACTGCCTACCATCGTGTCAAGGAGGGGTGAGGATGTTTTAGCCGTCTCCAGGACAGCGATGCCTGAAAGCATTGGGATGCAGTTAACAGCTTTTAAATGTGAATATATCTAAACGTGATATGTGAGCGTTCAAAACAGTCATTGGCATGTGATGTGAGATATTATTCGTTGATGAATGTGTTTGGGCGTCTCTACATCGAGAATGGAAGCCAGGCTGGTGTTATTGCGATGTGTGCACCCCTATTGACGACAGATATCCATTCACTCACGCCCATACATCTCCACAATTTGTGCACGTCGAATTGAAAAATGGCTGCAATATTTTAGCCTCACAAACCTGGAGATTCGAAAAACGGTATGAAAAAGCTTGCATATGGAGTGGAATGTTGAATGAACTGCCCATGGTTCACAGATCTGACGATCGGAAACAGAATATCCTCTGAGACTTCGTTGTGGAACTCTCCCAAATCCCTAGGATTGGCAGCAGATCTCACCAACACAAGAGATATGTCCGATTGACAGCAGGTGTCTAACCCTCGCTTGATGCTCTTTAGGAACACAGAGTTGATGCCCACATCCTTTATGGCATCGATTTCCCAAATGGCGTAGTTAAGTGGGTTACTGGTACACATTACAGTGGCAGCAATATCTTCTTAATTTAAAAAGAAATACCGGTATCCTCGTGAACCAACTGCAAGCTCACTAGACAGTTAACGCAGCTAAGCTGCCTCCTTTGCTGTATTTGTCGGGGGTTTTTTGGGTTTGATATTTGCTCTCTCAGTCGACGGGAGTGCGTGTGGAGAGGGCGGAGGTACTAGTTATCGATTATTTGCAGGTGCCTGCAGCGGATAGGCACACAAGCGAGTCTAATGGCGTGCAACAGCCGCTCATAAAACCTATGGTTTATGTTGCACAGAAGAGACTCGTTCAACATTTGAAGGAGAGAAAAGATAAGTGATGTTTATGACTTCATATATGTATAACATCGGCGTCCGCAATATATATATATATATAAATATGTATATATATATAATATATATATACATATATATATATATATATATATATATATATATATATATACATATATATAGATAGATATATATATATATATAGACATTTATATATATATATATATCTATATATATATATATATCAATATAAATATATATATATATATATATATATATGCATACATATACTTATATATGTATATTTGCATACTTATATTTATATTTGTGCATACATACAAATATAAATATATATTAATATATATGTAACTATATATAAACATACATATATATGCATATATATCTAAATATACATATATATATGTAGATATAGTGACATACATATAAGTATATATTTGTATGTATACAGAGATTTAGATATATGCATGTAAATATACATATATAAGTATATATATGCCTATAAATATATATGTATATACATATATATATGTATATATGTATATATTTATGCATATAAATGTATGTTTATCTATATATGTACATATATGCATGTGTATATTGATATAAATTTTAATATTTATATATATACATTAATACCCATGTTACATAAAATATACATATGTATATATATATTTATGTAAGTAAATATATTAATATATATATATATATATATATATATATATATATATATATATATATATATATATACATATGTATATATATATATATGTTTATATATATATATATATATATATATATATATATATATATATATATATATATATGTGCGTGTGTGCGTGTGTGTGTCTGTGTTCGTGCGTGCGTGCGTGCGTGTGTGTGTGTGTTTATATATATATTGACGGAGTCAGACTTTTTACTTTCCTGACTTGCACGAACCATTGGAATCTCGATATGAGGTATGACGATTCAACATAACTGCCAACTTCATATTGTGAACAGTAATATCGTTCAGTTCATCATGTATTCGCTTGCGGCGCAACTGTTTTCATCCAAAAAATGGAAAAGCTTTGGCTCATATGCATTCAAAAGCCATGTTGTGTGCAACGCATAAAAGTGTCTAATGATACAGCTATTCATATATATTTCATATTTGACGCTGTGCTTCTTAGTCACAGAAGACACGATGTATTCACCTGGATGCAATAACAATGTTGTCAGTTTGGCGCCAGTACCCCGAATAGAACACAGAATAACATGCCAGACTGGACAGGTCCCACACAGATGAATAACATTTAATTGAGCTGGTACAGCTGACGGGACAATAGTAGTAATCCTTGGTATTGGTGTAATTAAGCCGCAGTCATAACAATGTGTATGTTTATATACCCACATTAATGTTTCAATTGTTTTCGCTATCATCACTTTTCATAACTAGGGACAGGAACTATAAAACAAAGAGTAATTGATATATTTTAATCAAGTCAGAAATGCTGCAGTACTGGAGACGTCCTAAGGTAACATCATTTCACAGAATTCCGCATATGCGGCGGAAAGCATAATGAAAACTAGTGAAATAAGTTGTGCATAACGTTTCATTATGATCCATCAAACTCTTGCAGACAAACACTATGAAAGTGTTAACATCAATATCTTGATAGTGGACGTTATGACGGAACCAGGGGAGAGCGCCCCAGGTGCTAGGTTCCTTGGAAACGAGTTCGAACTGAACCAGCCCATGGCGATGGTTTTAACATTTCGGTGATGTGACGTCGACTATGTTTTAGTGGGAGCGGGGAGCATGTCCCTAGTCTAGAGTCATGAAAGTTGTTTAAGTAACCCTTACATGTATAATAGCATAGTTTGGAGTAAGTGCTTCGTTGTGATGTATCCCACAAGGCGAATATTTTCACGGTTCTTTTTTACTGTATTGCAATGTTCGTCATATATTTCGCCCCCAACAAGCAAAATAAAGAAGCTACATTCGGCACGATGCCGCAAAATAAACATTATTTTGTAACTGGAACACGTTTAAGTAAGCATACTGACGGTGAGTAAAAGTAAGTTTAATGTCATTAACACGAGGTATGCTGTACATTACAAAGGGTTACATAGGAGCAGTAATGTACGAATATCACTGTTAATGACATGCATTCTCGAACCATATTCTAGCAAGAATTCCCAGCAAATAAATCAAATATATTTTTATTATTTAGCCATATCAATATACCCTGCCTCGTTGACGAAGCGTCCAGACATCGGCTATATGTAAGCAGAGTACATACACCCATACATACGAATACCAGCCATACCAACAGGTCGTATATTTTCTGTGCTGTGGATTAATGTATTTGTTCATATATGGCACTACGCGAGCTTTCTTGTATGGTATACTAGGAGACTTCCCACCGTTACCCAGACTGCAAATCAGCTATAAATCACCAATAATTGATTTTAATGAAAGAAGATTGGGCAAGGATACTGTGTAGAGCGACAATTGATGACGGAATCCCGTCATCGCTCTCTCGACCCCTTCATCCCCGTCAATACCTCCACCCATTCCGCGTCGTTACTCCACCTGGTCACTATCGTGACTCCATCGTAATCCCGGCCGTGACCCCGTCCAAACCTCGCCATGACCCCAACATAATCCCGGCCGTGACCCCACCCTAAACTCGCCATGCCCCCATCGTAATCCCGGCCATGACCCCACCCTAACCTCGCCATGACCCCAACATAATCCCGGCCGTGACCCCACCCTAAACTCGCCATGCCCCCATCGTAATCCCGGCCCCCCCCATCGTAATCCCGGCCATGACCCCACTCTTATCCCCACCATGCTACTTTTAAAAGAGTTCACCCCCCCCCCCACACACACACACTTTATCGATTAACTATATGAATGGTTATGTAAAATGGTTTGATGTTGAAAATCTGAGCAGCGTCCAATTCAAGCATTCTCAGGGAGACGTCACACAAAGCGCATCGTCCGTATGTGGCTAATTTTGGGCTCAGCACGACATTTCGTCTTGGGCACTTTAATCCTGTCGAAACCAACAATATTGCGTTATATAAAACACAAGACAGAGGACAGATAACAGTGACTGATGACAAGGCGGACAAGATGTGGACTTACCGCATCAAACAGACGCAGGCTAGCATCAACACAACCGCTAGACACCCACTTATACCTATTACAATCGGAATGAGGTCATTCTCTGAAACACAGATCACCGCGTAGCGATCGTCAGTATATGATGTTGGATCAATGAAACATTACAGACAGCGTAACAATCGTAGCAAGATCTAATAAACTTGATTTTCGTGTACGCACACCAAGGTATGTCAGGTGTTGTGAGGAAAGATCTTACCCAGAATGCCCTGCTTGTGTGCAATCGGCAGGATAGCTGCAAGAATAGCAAACAGGTAGATCCAAGGAGATAACACGTACGAAATACACATATAAATGTGTACGTTTGATGCATCTCGTCCAAGATGGCGGCCGATTTCATCAGTCGACAGATAAGTAGATCATAGACCAGATGATGAACTTTATTCGTTGCCTCACGTGAATCACATGTTGTTTGGTGCTATTAAGGATGCTGTTCTCCAGAGAGACGATCATTTCTCGGTCGTTTATTCTATAAGCAACAGATTACCTCGTGGTATTTACTTAACTTACCATTGTCACAATATTCGCCATCAAATCCGTTGTCGCACACACATGTGAAACCATTGACTCTGTCCACACATTCTCCATTGCCACAGTCAACTTTGTCACAGTCACGGATGTCTAGAACAGACGAAACGCGAACTCAAATAAATATGGCTCCACATCATTTATCATATCTTCTATTATAGTAACATCTTCACAGCATGTCTTTTGCACTTCACGACCCCTCTGTTTTTGCGTTAGCTAGGTATCAGTTAAGCTATGGCCTTGCCTATTGAGCAGTTTCTGCCTGTGTATCCAGGCTGACAGGTACAGGCGTAGCCGTTGTCGAGCTGGGTACAGACGGCGTTATTCTCACAGATTCCAAGATTACATTGGTCAGCTGGCACACAGAAATGCAGGATCTATATGAGGTGGAAGGGGGGGGGGGGGGTGGGGGGTGCATTACATATTGATATATGCGCTGCCATGCCCCAACTATCATCGTAATTAAACCCAAAGCACAATCATAATTACAGTTATGAACGGCGAGGAGTTTAAGCGCAACTCCGATGTCGTAGTAGATTGATTGATGGGATATATGTGTACGTTGAGCCCACGCCCTCTGTAATATCTATGCCACAACCCACAAGCAATATCGAGAATTGACCGAAGGACACATCGCTAACTGGAACATCTAATTTCTCGTTTACCTTACCTTTCTAAGAAAGACAATCACGACCAATAATGCTTTACCAAGTAGAGTGATGCTGAATTGTGGATTCTGTGAGCTGCAAACAAGAGGACCGTCTCTGATCTGAATATTCAGCATCATATTTCCATTGACCACCCTCGTACTCTGTCAACACAACAGCGATACATTGTGAGGTATAGACAGGTCTCATTACAATTCAATGGGAGTCGGGAGATATTGCGTGCTAAAGATGGTTGTTGTTTTCAGATACAATCCATGT
>CM067347.1:41826443-42053943 GCA_034190875.2 Urechis unicinctus | reverse complement strand
TGTGATATCATTGTACTCCACAATCACCTCCTGTCCGCTCGCCGTGTATTCGAAAAAGAACTTGGTCCCATGTAGCTCGCTGAAGTCGCACTGGGCATCTACAAGCGATCGGGTATAGCGAATGACAAGTGTTAGATATTAGCGAAAATGGTGACTGGCCTTAATAATGCCGCGTGTAAGTGTTTATGGGTGAGTGATGGCTAGGTGACTCACCACATAGGCAGACAAGGACCTGCCAAGCAGACAAACATGAACAACGTATAACACTGAAGAGAAATAGCGACCTTAACAGTGCTGATCAAAGCATTAAGACAACAACGACTGCGGTATAAGAGGAGGACGGATGGACTCACCAGACCCAGAAGCAGCAGCCGTATCATCATGGCGACACTCAACTCACGCTCACACTCCGACATCATCTGATACGCAATATAAACTTTATAATGCATCGATTGTCAAAAAACTTCCCGGGAGCTGCGCGCTCGAAAAACAGTTGATCGCGGCAAACAACCAGCGTCATAACATAAACGTGACCAGGGGGCAAACAACCAGCGTCATAGCATCAACGTGACCAGGGGCAAACAACCAGCGTCATAGCATCAACGTGACCAGGGGGCAAACAACCAGCGTCATGACATCAACATGACTGGGCGGCAAACAACCAGCGTCCTGACATCAACGTGACCAGGGGGCAAACAACCAGCGTCATAACATAAACGTGACCAGGTCGCAAACAACCAGCGTCATAGCATCAACGTGAAAAGGGGCAAACAACCAGCGTCATGACATCAACGTGACCAGGGGGAAAACAACCAGCGTCATGACATCAACATGACCGTGAGGCAAACAACCAGCGTCATGACATCAACCTGACCAGGGAGCAAACAACCAGCGTCATAACATCAACGTGACCAGGAGGCAAACAACCAGCGTCGTGACATCAACGTGACTGGGCGGTAAACAACCAGCGTCATGACATCAACGTGACCAGGCGGCAAACAACCAGCGTCATGACATCAACGTGACCGTGAGGCAAACAACTAGCGTCATGACATCAACGTGACCAGGGGGCAAACAACCAGCGTCATAACATCAACGTGACCAGGGGCAAACAACCAGCGACGTGACATCAACGTGACTGTGAGGCAAACAACTAGCGTCATGACATCAACGTGACCAGGGGGCAAACAACCAGCGTCATAACATCAACGTGACTGGGCGGCAAACAACCAGCGTCGTGACATCAACATGACTGGGCGGCTAGCAACCAGCGTCATGACATCAACATGACTGTGAGACAAACAACCAGCGTCGTGACATCAACATGACTGGGCGGCAAACAACCAGCGCCATGACATCAACGTAACTGGGTAGGAAACATCCAGCGTCGTGACATCAGCGTGACTGGGCGGCAAACATCCAGCGTCGTGACATCAGCGTGACCAGGTGGCAAACAACCAGCGCCATGACATCAACGTAACTGGGTAGGAAACATCCAGCGTCGTAACATCAACGTGACTGGGCGGCAAACATCCAGCGTCCTGACATCAGCGTGACCAGGTGGCAAACAACCAGCGGTAGGCTTGTTCATGCAGAGTTTTGAAGTTTACTATCGCCAATGCCCTTTGTTATAGTTCATAATATTGTGTGTATAAACCACACTTTATTTTCACAGGTTAATATATGTTTTTCAGACACTGACACATGCGGGCTGATGAACGATTCCAGGCTTGTTCGGAGGGCGTAAGAGCGTGAAGTGGATATTACGAACGTCCTCTAATATCGCGCGTCACCAACTCATGTAGGGCGTGTCGCGAAGCTGTCAGTGAAGAGGTTATATTGTTTCTCGTCACCCAGGCGTCACAGATCACCTCATGGCCTTCGCGGTTCGCCAGATTGAGCGATCTCGAGCGCTCGGATTTTGATGTCCGTCCTTTGAAATGTACGGGCGGGTCCGGGAAGCTACCTCATGGCGTGATCTGATTTGTAACCTACCCAGAACATCATATTACGTCGGCAATGTTATAATACTATTCTAGCTCATCCGTCTTTAAAAAGTCACCCCCAACACCACCCCCCCCCCCACCCTCACTTCATTATCAGCACGACAGCCGGGGTTACATCCCACCACTCGATGGGGAGGGGCGTAAACTTGGTTGTAGCAATCCTCATAGCCTTGTCGTGCTGACAATTCAGGGGGGAGGCTTTTTAAAGTATTATAACAGTAACTCCGTAAGACGTACAATCGGTCGGCACCCCTTAAGTTTGACCTCCAAGATGACGGTCTGACGTCGGCACAGAATCTCGTTTGGATAGGGTGTGGGGTTGTATAGCTTGGTGTCAGTGGGTTTTGCTGTGTGCATAAGTTAGATTGTCTCCGACAGAAGGAAAAGGAAAAGTTAGATTGTCTTCGACAGCGAAGTGAGATCCGAAAACGATGGAAGGGGATTCTTACCAACCTGAGATGGCCGTGTGTGTGGATAATTTGGCGTAACTGGACGGCGAAACGTACAAGACTGGGCGTACCTGGGTGGCGAAACGTGCAAGACTGGGCGTAACTGGGTGGCAAAACGTGCAGGACTGGGCGTAACTGGGTGGAGAAACGTGCAAGACTGGGCGTAACTGGGTTGCGAAAATGTGGAACTTTGGTTGACTGGGTGGCGAAACGTGTATAATTTGGTGTTACTGGGTGGCGAAACGTGTGTAATTTGGTGTTACAGGGTGGCGAAACGTGTATAGTTTGATGTTACTGGGTGGCGAAACGTGTATAATTTGGTGTTACTGGGTGGCGAAACATGTATAATTTGGTGTTATTATACTGGGTGGCGAAACGTGTATAATTTGGTGTTACTGGGTGGCGAAATGTGTATAATTTGGTGTAACTGGGTGGCGAAACGTTTATAATTTGGTGTAACTTGATGGCGGAATATGTTTGGCTCAAAATAATTTTATTGATTAGTGTTAGTGAATGGTGGAATCTGTACAGCTTGGTGCAAATGGCGGAATGTGTCCAGTTTGGTGTGAGTAAATGGCGGAATGTGTACAGCTTGGTGTGAGTAAATGGCGATATGTGTACAGCTTGGTGTGTGTGAATGGCAGAATGTGTACAACCGAATGTTACTGAATGGCGGAAAGTGTACAGCTTGGCATACGGAACGGCGGAATGTGTACAATGTTACTGGGTGGCGGAATGTGTACAATGTTTCTGGATGGCGGAATGTGTACAATGTTACTGGATGACGGAATGTGTACAATGTTACTGGATGGCGGAATGTGTACAATGTTACTGGGTGGCGGAATGTGTACAATGTGACTGGGTGGCGGAATGTGTACAATGTGACTGGGTGGCGGAATGTGTACAATGTGACTGGGTGGCGGAATGTGTACAATGTTACTGGGTGGCGGAGTGTGTACAATGTTACTGGGTGGCGGAATGTGTACAATGTTACTGGGTGGCGGAATGTGTTCAATGTTACTGGGTGGCGGAATGTGTACAATGTTACTGGATGGCGGAATGTGTACAATGTTACTGGGTGGCGGAATGTGTACAATGTAACTGGGTGGCGGAATGTGTACAATGTAACTGGGTGGCGGAAAAGGTACAATGTTACTGGATGGCGGAATGTGTACAATGTTACTGGGTGGCGGAATGTGTACAATGTAACTGGGTGGCGGAATGTGTACAATGTTACTGGGTGGCGGAATGTGTTAAATTGTGGTGATTAGCTTGGTGTAACAGGGGAAAGGGATGTTTATAGCTTGGTTGAACTGGGTGACGGACATGCAAAACTTGGTGTTACTGGGTGACGGACATGCAAAACTTGGTGTTACTGGGTGACGGACATGCAAAACTTGGTGTTACTGGGTGACGGACATGCAAAACTTGGTGTTACTGGGTGACGGACATGCAAAACTTGGTGTTACTGGGTGACGGACATGCAAAACTTGGTGTTACTAGGTGACGGACATGCAAAACTTGGTGTTACTGGGTGACGGACATGCAAAACTTGGTGTTACTGGGTGACGGACATGCAAAACTTGGTGTTACTGGGTGGTGGAACTTGGTGTTAATTGGTTATTTTATGTGTAACTGTGTGACGCGATGTGTTTAGCTTGGTGTATCGCGATAGAGAGATGTGTTAAACTGGATGAAGTTCAATAACAAGATGTGTGTTGCTGGGAACACGGGATGCGGGAATTGGTGCTGCTAAGAGTAACTTGGTGCGGGGATGTGTAGAGTTAAGCGTTACTTGGTGTCTTGGTTTTTTATAGCTTGGTGTAACTTGGTGTGGGGATTTGTACTGCTGAGTGTAACTTGGTGTGGGGTATTGTACAGCTTTGTGTAATTTGTTGTGGGGATTCGTACAGCTTCGTGTGACTTGGTGTGAGGATTTGTATAGCTGTGTGTAACTTAGCTTAGCGTAACGTGGTGTGTGGATTCGTACAGTTGAGTGTGACTTGGGGTGACTATAAGCACGGTGGCTTAAGCCTGTCTTCAGTTCACGCCCGACCGACAGAGAGCTATCTACGCCGAACGCACTCGCTCCATGAGATGAACCAGGTACAGGTGTGTGTAAATGGGTGCAGCTCAGTGTAACATTGTCTGTGGATGAGTTCCACTAAGTCTGGCATGATGTGGTTGGAGCTCGGTGTAAGTGGTTATAAGTGTGTATTTGTCTAGCTTTGTGTACCTCGATACCAGGATGTGTAAAGCTGGGTCGAACTGGGCACGGGGTGTATAATGATGACGTAGCATATTCAGACAGCATCGCAAGGCAGCCAGCAGATTGTATGTGGATATAGATTGCATGCCAAACGAAGTCAAGATAGAAGAAGGTGGTTTCCTGTTCTTTCGGTAGTCGCCATGGTAACACACGCGTTTTACATGTTGCTGACATTTTACGGTAAGATACAGAAGGGGAAACCAGTACAGAAATCCGTCCTCGCTGAGATAAAGAAGGGGAAACCAGTACAGAAATCCGTCCTCGCTGAGATACAGAAGGGGAAACCAGTACGGAAATCCGTCCTCGCTGAGATAAAGAAGGGGAAACCAGTACGGAAATCCGTCCTCGCTGAGATAAAGAAGGGGAAACCAGTACGGAAATCCGTCCTCGCTGAGATAAAGAAGGGGAAACCAGTACGGAAATCCGTCCTCGCTGAGATAAAGAAGGGGAAACCAGTACAGAAATCCGTCCTCGCTGAGATAAAGAAGGGGAAACCAGTACAGAAATCCGTCCTCGCTGAGATACAGAAGGGGAAACCAGTACAGAAATCCGTCCTCGCTGAGATAAAGAAGGGGAAACCAGTACAGAAATCCGTCCTCGCTGAGATAAAGAAGGGGAAACCAGTACAGAAATCCGTCCTCGCTGAGATAAAGAAGGGGAAACCAGTACGGAAATCCGTCCTCGCTGAGATAAAGAAGGGGAAACCAGTACAGAAATCCGTCCTCGCTGAGATAAAGAAGGGGAAACCAGTACAGAAATCCGTCCTCGCTGAGATAAAGAAGGGGAAACCAGTACAGAAATCCGTCCTCGCTGAGATAAAGAAGGGGAAACCAGTACAGAAATCCGTCCTCGCTGAGATAAAGAAGGGGAAACCAGTACAGAAATCCGTCCTCGCTGAGATAAAGAAGGGGAAACCAGTACAGAAATCCGTCCTCGCTGAGATAAAGAAGGGGAAACCAGTACAGAAATCCGTCCCGAAATCCTCGCTGAGATAAAGAAGGGGGGAAACCAGTACAGAAATCCGTCCTCGCTGAGATAAAGAAGGGGAAACCAGTACAGAAATCCGTCCTCGCTGAGATAAAGAAGGGGAAACCAGTACAGAAATCCGTCCTCGCTGAGATAAAGAAGGGGAAACCAGTACAGAAATCCGTCCTCGCTGAGATAAAGAAGGGGAAACCAGTACAGAAATCCGTCCTCGCTGAGATAAAGAAGGGGAAACCAGTACAGAATCCGTCCTCGCTGAGATAAAGAAGGGGAAACCAGTACAGAAATCCGTCCTCGCTGAGATAAAGAATCCGTCCTCGCTGAGATAAAGAAGAGGGAAACCAGTACAGAAATCCGTCCTCGCTGAGATAAAGAAGGGGAAACCAGTACAGAAATCCGTCCTCGCTGAGATAAAGAAGGGGAAACCAGTACAGAAATCCGTCCTCGCTGAGATAAAGAAGGGGAAACCAGTACAGAAATCCGTCCTCGCTGAGATAAAGAAGGGGAAACCAGTACAGAAATCCGTCCTCGCTGAGATAAAGAAGGGGAAACCAGTACAGAAATCCGTCCTCCTCGCTGAGATAAAGAAGGGGAAACCAGTACAGAAATCCGTCCTCGCTGAGATAAAGAAGGGGAAACCAGTACAGAAATCCGTCCTCGCTGAGATAAAGAAGGGGAAACCAGTACAGAAATCCGTCCTCGCTGAGATAAAGAAGGGGAAACCAGTACAGAAATCCGTCCTCGCTGAGATAAAGAAGAAGGGGAAATCCGTCCTCGCAGTAAAGAAGGGGAAACCAGTACAGAAATCCGTCCTCGCTGAGAGATAAAGAAGGGGAAACCAGTACAGAAATCCGTCCTCGCTGAGATAAAGAAGGGGAAACCAGGAAACTCTCTGAGATAAAGAAGGGGAAACCAGTACAGAAATCCGTCCTCGCTGAGATAAAGAAGGGGAAACCAGTACAGAAATCCGTCCTCGCTGAGATAAAGAAGGGGAAACCAGTACAGAAATCCGTCCTCGCTGAGATAAAGAAAGGGAAACCAGTACAGAAATCCGTCCTCGCTGAGATAAAGAAGGGGAAACCAGTACAGAAATCCGTCCTCGCTGAGATAAAGAAGGGGAAACCAGTACAGAAATCCGTCCTCGCTGAGATAAAGAAGGGGAAACCAGTACAGAAATCCGTCCTCGCTGAGATAAAGAAGGGGAAACCAGTACAGAAATCCGTCCTCGCTGAGATAAAGAAGGGGAAACCAGTACAGAAATCCGTCCTCGCTGAGCTGAGATAAAGAAGGGGAAACCAGTACAGAAATCCGTCCTCGCTGAGATAAAGAAGGGGAAACCAGTACAGAAATCCGTCCTCGCTGAGATAAAGAAGGGGGAAACCAGTACAGAAATCCGTCCTCGCTGAGATAAAGAAGGGGAAACCAGTACAGAAATCCGTCCTCGCTGAGATAAAGAAGGGGAAACCAGTACAGAAATCCGTCCTCGCTGAGATAAAGAAGGGGAAACCAGTACAGAAATCCGTCCTCGCTGAGATAAAGAAGGGGAAACCAGTACAGAAATCCGTCCTCGCTGAGATAAAGAAGGGGAAACCAGTACAGAAATCCGTCCTCGCTGAGATAAAGAAGGGGAAACCAGTACACAGAAATCCGTCCTCGCTGAGATAAAGAAGGGGAAACCAGTACAGAAATCCGTCCTCGCTGAGATAAAGAAGGGGAAACCAGTACAGAAATCCGTCCTCGCTGAGATAAAGAAGGGGAAACCAGTACAGAAATCCGTCCTCGCTGAGATAAAGAAGGGGAAACCAGTACAGAAATCCGTCCTCGCTGAGATAAAGAAGGGGGGGAAACCAGTACAGAAATCCGTCCTCGCTGAGATAAAGAAGGGGAAACCAGTACAGAAAAACCGTCCTCCTCGCTGAGATAAAGAAGGGGAAACCAGTACAGAAATCCGTCCTCGCTGAGATAAAGAGGGGAAACCAGTACAGAAATCCGTCCTCGCTGAGATAAAGAAGGGGAAACCAGTACAGAAATCCGTCCTCGCTGAGATAAAGAAGGGGAAACCAGTACAGAAATCCGTCCTCGCTGAGATAAAGAAGGGGAAACCAGTACAGAAATCCGTCCTCGCTGAGATAAAGAAGGGGAAACCAGTACAGAAATCCGTCCTCGCTGAGATAAAGAAGGGGAAACCAGTACAGAAAATCCGTCCTCGCTGAGATAAAGAAGGGGAAACCAGTACAGAAATCCGTCCTCGCTGAGATAAAGAAGGGGAAACCAGTACAGAAATCCGTCCTCGCTGAGATAAAGAAGGGGAAACCAGTACAGAAATCCGTCCTCGCTGAGATAAAGAAGGGGAAACCAGTACAGAAATCCGTCCTCGCTGAGATAAAGAAGGGGAAACCAGTACAGAAATCCGTCCTCGCTGAGATAAAGAAGGGGAAACCAGTACAGAAATCCGTCCTCGCTGAGATAAAGAAGGGGGTACAGAAATCCGTCCTCGCTGAGATAAAGAAGGGGAACCAGTACAGAAATCCGTCCTCGCTGAGATAAAGAAGGGGAAACCAGTACAGAAATCCGTCCTCGCTGAGATAAGAAGGGGAAACCAGTACAGAAATCCGTCCTCGCTGAGATAAAGAAGGGGAAACCAGTACAGAAATCCGTCCTCGCTCGCTGAGATACCAGTACAGAAATCCGTCCTCGCTGAGATAAAGAAGGGGAAAACCAGTACAGAAATCCGTCCTCGCTGAGATAAAGAAGGGGAAACCAGTACAGAAATCCGTCCTCGCTGAGATAAAGAAGGGGAAACCAGTACAGAAATCCGTCCTCGCTGAGATAAAGAAGGGGAAACCAGTACAGAAATCCGTCCTCGCTGAGATAAAGAAGGGGAAACCAGTACAGAAATCCGTCCTCGCTGAGATAAAGAAGGGGAAACCAGTACAGAAATCCGTCTCGCTGAGATAAAGAAGGGGAAACCAGTACAGAAATCCGTCCTCGCTGAGATAAAGAAGGGGAAACCAGTACAGAAATCCGTCCTCGCTGAGATAAAGAAGGGGGAAACCAGTACACAGAAATCCGTCCTCGCTGAGATAAAGAAGGGGAAACCAGTACAGAAATCCGTCCTCGCTGAGATAAAGAAAGGGGAAACCAGTACAGAAATCCGTCCTCGCTGAGATAAAGAAGGGGAAACCAGTACAGAAATCCGTCCTCGCTGAGATAAAGAAGGGGAAACCAGTACAGAAAATCCGTCCTCGCTGCTGAGATAAAGAAGGGGAAACCAGTACAGAAATCCGTCCTCGCTGAGATAAAGAAGGGGAAACCATACCGAAATCCGTCCTCGCTGAGATAAGAAGGGGAAACCATTACAGAAATCCGTCCTCGCTGAGATAAAGAAGGGGAAACCAGTACAGAAATCCGTCCTCGCTGAGATAAAGAAGGGGAAACCAGTACAGAAATCCGTCCTCGCTGAGATAAAGAAGGGGAAACCAGTACAGAAATCCGTCCTCGCTGAGATAAAGAAGGGGAAACCAGTACAGAAATCCGTCCTCCTGAGATAAAGAAGGGGAAACCAGTACGTCCTCGCTGAGATAAAGAAGGGGAAACCAGTACAGAAATCCGTCCCCGCTGCTGAGATACAGAAATCCGTCCTCGGGATAAAGAAGGGGAAACCATACAGAAATCCGTCCTCGCTGAGATAAAGAAGGGGAAACCAGTACAGAAATCCGTCCTCGCTGAGATAAAGAAGGGGAAACCAGTACAGAAATCCGTCCTCGCTGAGATAAAGAAGGGGAAACCAGTACAGAAATCCGTCCTCGCTGAGATAAAGAAGGGGGAAACCAGTACAGAAATCCGTCCTCGCTGAGATAAAGAAGGGGAAACCAGTACAGAAATCCGTCCTCGCTGAGATAAAGAAGGGGAAACCAGTACAGAAATCCGTCCTCGCTGAGATAAAGAAAGGGGAAACCAGTACAGAAATCCGTCCTCGCTGAGATAAAGAAGGGGAAACCAGTACAGAAATCCGTCCTCGCTGAGATAAAGAAGGGGAAACCAGTACAGAAATCCGTCCTCGCTGAGATAAAGAAGGGGAAACCAGTACAGAAATCCGTCCGTCCTCGCTGAGATAAAGAAGGGGAAACCAGTACAGAAATCCGTCCTCGCTGAGATAAAGAAGGGGAAACCAGTACAGAAATCCGTCCTCGCTGAGATAAAGAAGGGGAAACCAGTACAGAAATCCGTCCTCGCTGAGATAAAGAAGGGGAAACCAGTACAGAAATCCGTCCTCGCTGAGATAAAGAAGGGGAAACCATTACAGAAATCCGTCCTCGCTGAGATAAAGAAGGGGAAACCAGTACAGAAATCCGTCCTCGCTGAGATAATGAAGGGGAAACCAGTACAGAAATCCGTCCTCGCTGAGATAAAGAAGGGGAAACCGTACAGAAATCCGTCCTCGCTGAGATAAAGAAGGGGGAAACCATTATAGAAAATCCGTCCTCGCTGAGATAAAGAAGGGGAAACCATTACAGAAATCCGTCCTCGCTGAGATAAAGAAGGGGAAACCAGTACAGAAATCCATCCTCGCTGAGATAAAGAAGGGGAAACCAGTACAGAAATCCGTCCTCGCTGAGATAAAGAAGGGGAAACCATTATAGAAATCCGTCCTCGCTGAGATAAAGAAGGGGAAACCATTACAGAAATCCGTCCTCGCTGAGATAAAGAAGGGGAAACCAGTACAGAAATCCATCCTCGCTGAGATAAAGAAGGGGAAACCAGTACAGAAATCCGTCCTCGCTGCCATAATATGAAAGCATTCTTACTTACCTCTCTCTTGGGTAAACGCGATTTTGACGACCAGTGCGATGGTTACGAACTCGTAACTTTGTGTTAAACCAGTTCAAATGACTCGCTCGTGTAACTCTCATGGTTATCTCTCGCGTTGTCTTTGATTAGGCTTTCCCGTACACGCTATAAGATTATCCAGCTCACATCTTACCTCTTTTAAACAATTGTCCCAATATTAGCTTCGGTATTCGACCCTTGCGGTCTCATTACAGATGACTGCTTCCGAAACGCACGTTTATTCCTAATGGTACAATCACTGATTGTATCATGACTACCCATGGCGCCAGTCATTCAGCCGTGTTACTTAGTTGTTAATAAAACACCTTAATGTGATAGGCGAAGACTTCAATGCTTCAGGTTGAATGTTACGCATAAATTGTTCCACCTGTCCCGTTTTGTTAACGAAAGTAGCACCTCGCTCAATAAGTAGCACCTCGCTCAATAAGTAGCACCTCGCTCAATAAGTAGCACCTCGCTCAATAAGAAGCCCAGTGTTTTTAAATTCTAATGAGCGATAAACGGATGCCGAAGATCATTGGTCGAAAAACCCCCGTTGCGAACTATCTAACCGTCATTAACCCAGCGGCGTATTTCGGTGACTATTGCTACTTCGTATTTGTCTCCAGTATACCTCTGTTTCGGATCATATAAGCAGATTTTACGGGGGTTTTTCCAACATGGTTAATAGCATCTAACTTGGCCGTTCGGCTGAGCTGATATTGAGACCAGATAGACCCACAGGTTAGCTAGCTGTAAACAGGCTATATAACTTTTTCAGCCAATAACACTTTCTATGGCTCAAAGCTGACATTGAGTGCGTATCTACATGACAATGTTTAGGCCTGTTGTTGGTACTTAACCAGGATGGCTTCGCATTGCCCGAAACAGAATGGTTGATTTATTTCACTTCTCACTTTGCTATAGTTTATAAAAAATATATATCTCTATATCGTGTTTCCTTAATAGAAACTTGATAATGATATCAATTACCTCTGAGTAGCCACTGTTTAGAGAGAACGAAACTGAATTGATAAGAAGACGACGATAGGGCTGACTATGGCGTGATTCATTCAACGGTTCACTGCATTGGTTCTACGTTTTCTAGATATCCCTTAACTTGTGTGCTTTTGAAGCGATCGTTATTTAACTTGATGTTATGAACCCCGGTCAGTAGCATCCCAGACATCTCCTAGCAACTCATTTACTGGCATTGGCGCATGGGTCGTTACCAATATTTGGAATGTTCTCACATGTCTCAGTAGAAAAGATGGCGATAAAAGACCTCTTGGTCTCTTGTTGAAAGTCGTTCCTCACAGGCAATGACATTATTTGGGGTAGTATCTTCTTGACACGATACCGTGAGGGTAGATAACGCACCATCCCGGAACCAGTCCTGTGACGCCAGGGGTGTGTTGTTCGGCTGGATTTTATACCTCGTCAGTCATTAATTAATCAGACAAAAGAACATTTATTTTCAATCCTTTTTATTCTTCGCATTTGATGTGTTAGGAAGGCACGATGTTTTCCCTGACACTTTAATCACTCCATGAACAGTGAATTGAATACGTATTTAACATTATGATGGATAAATCATAATGTGTTATCTCATTTTCGATAGCAAAGAAAACAGTGTTCCGATCATAACGGGAGCGTACCTGCCCTCCTGTTAGCATATCGGTTCCAAATGTTGTTTACTGCATTGTTTTCATTGAATGCTGGAAAAAGATAACGTCTTACGTCATTAATTAACTCAGGTGGAGATGTCTGTGGCCTCATTGTTAGTAGACAAAGTCGCAAGAAATATTTTAGCGGATCTCGAACTTTAGTTTATTGAATTTTGCTTGGAGGAAAACATAAATCAAGTCAGACATAATATGAGCGACCTTGAATGATACGGAACAGGCTTGCTTGATATATTGCATGATGTAACAATGGGTCACAATTCACAAGGTGATACATTACCGGAACCAACATTGTTTCGATGGTACAACAGTCACAACATCCGATCAGTTCACCAAACTCACCCATGAGGATAACAGGTGACGACGCTTACACGCCCAATGATAAGGTTTATATCTTCATTAATCCAATAAAACAAACTGTTATCAACTTGTCCCAGTCGGACAGATGGTGTATTTCGTTAATGGTCAATTACTAGTAACGTCGGATGATTTCAACAAGATCATGAATGATATGCATTGAAGTGAATCCGTTCATCCGATAAGGTGCTGCTTACGTCACTGTGTCATGCTCCAGGAATACTGGCAACGCAGAGCTATAACAGTCTGTAGTTCCTGTATGGCACACTATGATCCACATATCGAATGTCCGCGTTTCCTCTTCACCGCCTAGACCTTCTGTATTCTTTACGCAGTCATCTAGAGCATAAATCACGGGGTATATGTGTGTTCTTGGTGTGTGCGCAGCTGATCAAATGAACCTCACTATATCCACTCGTCGACATTCCTACAAAAAAACAAAATGATTTTAACATAATAGTTTCATGACATAGGTCATACCATTGGTGTTTATAGGATAAATCTGATTGGACATATAACTATGAGCCACAGATATCCATTAAATGAATAAAAAAGGTTGTGAGTCACAAACGTTTACTTCCTGACTGTGGACATTGGTGAATTCTACACGTTCGATATATGCTTTTGAATCGAAACACAAGAATATATTGTCCACCTATCAAGATTAGTTTTATTGAGCATGATAATGAACAAAATCGTATTTGTGGACCGAAAGTAACCTGCGTCACTTTTGCAAAACACCATGGGTGTCTGGAGCATCACAACATGCAGCCTTTTTCAATTGTCGCTTTGAGGAGACATGGAATGTTAGATCTAATAGCGGTTGTGTTACACACGAGAATGACTATAGATCCCGTGCTATAGGATTACAAAATACAGACAAGCGCAGTGAGTTTATGGGGTGTTAATTAGTCATGCAATCGAAGGTACCCGCTAGTTCCGACGTCACAATGTTTTGGACGTGTCCCGACAAGGTTCTACCATTAAGTAGCTGTGTCTTATTCAGTTATGTAGACATTTCACCACCAGCCTTGTGACAGTGATGCCTCCCAATACGAGCCTGCACGCGCCTCTCCACTTCCCAGCATTGCCGCCTAGCGTCGCCACCCTCGCCAAGTGAATGCTGCCGATGATCGCTTCCCTCGCAGCCTTACCACTCAATGCCATCTGACACAGACCCAACGCAGTCTGGCCGCTAGATCTCTATCCAATTGGCTTGTCTCCACTGTGCTGAGGATTACAAATTGTATCTCTCGCTTTCACAATCACGAACAATGCTCGTTGCCGTGCCTAATAATTGAAATCTACAAGTGCTTTTAAAGAATTTGCTCATATTTAAAGTCGGAATCGCAAATAAACAACAATTTTGATTATCGATTTCGTTTTTGTCTCAAGAGAGTCAGCTCTATTTCACCTTTGGATATCATACGCATATTTGGATTACCTGTGTGCAATACGATTTACTTTTCTGCAATACTCTATCTTAAAGTTATTACCTAGTTGGCTCTGCAGTAGTGGACACAGCACCCAATCACTGGTACCTGGTTGACGGTTTCTTTGTAAGGAATACTAACACGAGTTTGTGAGTTTCTTAGTCATGGCGTCGGATCTTATGAGTTCTCTGGGAGTGAAAAGCGAGTTAGGGAACCTCAACAACAATTGTTTGTCCGGTCGTGACGCACTCAGACTGGCTGGTACACCAGAAAACGAACCGTCACACGGCAGTACGCGAAGCGAGATGCTGAGAGAAGTAGCGCAATCACAGGTAGTTACCTGTCCTGAGGATACAAAAAGCCGCGAGGATGATTTGATTAACGGAGACAGAGCCTGGGAGACACCGACGGATTTAGGCGAGGCGGAGGAAGTGTCGAGTCTACCGGACCCATCCTTGGAGCGCTATGATCAGGTCGGTGATTTCAAGCGGACATTCCAATGATATTGTGTTTTGATACTGCTGCCATGTGTTCAGCATCATGGTTGCCTTGTTATGAGGTTATGAGCACTGTACATGGATCAGGTAGGAAGATGTGATGGAGCAGGTGTATTATAGGGTCCTGCTTATAACCACTGCCATGGTCGCGCACCTGTACTAGATAATTGAACTTGTGCTCTAATGTACTAATGCTGCCATACTCCCGAAATACCCTTTGCATTCGTCAATGGGGATTGATTGTATGCCATAAAGCGGCGTTTACGTTGAGGAAACTGGCATTGTGGAAGTACGCATTTAAAACTATACTGTTAAGTTGGTTAAATGATGAGCTGTTGGGCGAGGACGGACACACCTGACCAGCGAAGCCCACCAGCATGCGTCAGGTGAGAAGATCAAGATTCTGCATCCTCTTGCGTGATGCCTTGGCCGTGACTCGAACCGATAGGGTGTTTTTAATTTGCTCAGTCAATCTGTATCAAGCAGGAATCTGCCATGGCAACTAAGCAATCTCTGTTGAATCGCTACTTTGGTGATGAGAAATCGTGGCGTGTTGAGTGACGGGTCGGCCATTGATGGTGTCGTAGTTCCGTAAGTAAGATCGATGCGGATGGGGTCTTGTTACCGCCGCTCATCCGCCCCAAGTGGGCTATTGCATGCAGTAGGGTCGCGCTTGGTTGATGTTAATGTAAAGCCGCCGTCAGCCACCAGTCTCCGCATTCAACTGGCAAGACCATGTATTATTCATATTTGTCGACCCCCTACTGCGATGCTCTTTGTACGAGATAGTGAAACGGGGAGAACACCGGATTGTGGTTTTTCATCTTGTATGAGTTTGGGCGTTGCTGGGAAACTCGCCTGTGTTTGTTGTTGCAGCGCTATGAATCCGATTCTCCATCTTGATACCAGCATCCAAGCTCCGTAGTCTCTTCACTTTTTTGTAGGCTTTATGAGTTTTTTTTGCATAATATCGTTTCTTGCATTGATCTCATATTTACCTGCTATGACATGCGATGTAACGATATACACGTCTACGGCTGGCAAACGGTACCGCACGCTACAATTGAACCGTGAACGTCTACGGCTGGCAAACGGTACCCCACGCTACAACTGAACCGTGAACGTCTACGTCTGGCAAACGGTACCGCCGTGAACGTCTACGGCTGGCAAACGGTACCGCACGCTACAACTGAACCGTGAACGTCTACGTCTGGCAAACGGTACCGCACGCTACAACTGAACGTCTACGGTGCAAAACGTAGCGCACGCTACAACGAAACCGTAAAAAACGGCTGGTACCGCACTCTACAACTGAACCGTGAACGTCTACGTCTGGCAAACGGTAGCGCACGCTACAACTGAACTTGCGCATTGGTGATCTCAGACGCCACTCATTTGCGTCCAAATAAACTCGCGGACGACGTCGTATTTCCTTGTTTCCAGCGACGCCAGCTAGCCTACCATACGTCCCTCGAGGAACACAATTGTTAGTTATCATTGTATCAAGTTAACTGCACCGAGGCTTACCATATCACCTTGCTCAAAGGTCATCCTCTGTAACATCTCATGCTTAGTCGGACATTAGTGATGAGAGACAGGTTTAATTCGACTTTATATGGCCGGGCGTAAATGTCAGTATCCCAAACAAGACCCCGTTTAGCCTCTATGCTATCACAATCTAAATATGGTCACTAGTTATCTTCCCAAACGGCTGCAGGAGGATTCGATTGGGCTGTTAAAGATGAACTAATGCTCAGACCCATCCTAAAACAATTCCACATCCCCGATCAAGTCAAACTGATAAGATCGAATCATTCAACACTCATGTGTACGTGTGCACAGAGATTTCCCTAAGAGGCCATCTCGAAACCTTGGGTATTCATGACTGATGGTGAATAGGGAGGCGGGTATTGATCTAATGGTTGCTTTGTGGTGGAGAGCATTCAATCCTGTCTTTGTCACGGGAGGTAACCCTGTCTTCTATGATCTATCTCGCATGACATCCTGCATCCAGCGGAAAAAGCTTATGCCACAAATCTCCACCCAACCAGCTAACTGCATCCGTGTATCCGGAGGGGAGATTTGTTGGGTAGGTCGTAGTATTGAGGCTTATTTTGACAAGGGCGGAGACGGAAGGAATGGGCGGGTGTGGTCGCAGGGGGCGGGGGGGGGCGGGGTGTGGTCGCAGGGGGCGGGGGGCGGGGTGTGGTCGCAGGGGGCGGGGTGTGGTTGTATGATGCTGTGATGGAGTAATGATATCAGACACACGATGTGCAGTTGATAGCACGTGACCTTTAGGCTGGGGTGTGTTCCGGCTTGATAATGAGATATCCAGACGAGGCGCTTATTTGGCTATTTTCTGAACGGCGATTTCAAAAATAATAATTGGCGGTGTCGGTTACCCAAAACCTGGTGTTTTGGTTCCGCATGGTACGTTCAACCCGAACAACTCTCCGGTTGGCTACGTGGGCATAATCGTAAAGCACATGACTGCTTTTCAAGGCGTAGTCATGGTGTCATTGTGATCATACAGACATTCTATCTGTGGAAGATGACGGCGTTTTTCGAGGCGCTACACTGCGCTATCAGGCACGACACAAACGAAACGAGTCGAATCGAGAACATGGCGTGGACAATGCGAGTGTCCCAGGTGATCAGGTCACGTGATTACCGTTATACTCATTTCCGCTGCACTCCTGCACTAATATGTCAAAATTTACAAATAGCTTAGCCGTGGTCGCATCCATTCAGACAACCACCATGGTCTTGGATCGATGACGCGCCGTGCTTGTCCTCCGAGAGGATTTCTTTAATATAATGTCTGGGCATGAAGTATTAAATTTACTTCAACTTTGTGCATTATGATCCCAGTTTACTTACATCATAATGTGCAAATGAAGAATTCCCTGTCATTGAGCTTTCTCTTATGGCCTGCACTCCGTCGCCTTGATAGTTCTCAAGAGAGATAGCGCGAACCTTATGTAACTGAGAGACTCAGAGAGACTCACTCATCGTCTAATCAGCTAATAGGCTACAGACTATGAACATGAATGATGACTAAGCGAATCGTAAAATGGATGGCGACGCAAAGGTCCCGTATGATGGTTAAAACGTTGGTGAAGATGACCACGATGTCTGTGACCCTGACACTCGTAATGATGATAGTAATGGAGTTATAACGCTCAATAATTTAGCTGTTTGTCTAATTGCCACCAGCCCAGCCTTCTATATATTACCCAATATTCCACCGCACAAGCGCCACACTTGTAAAGCTTGTAATAATTCTGTGTAGAAATGCCTCTAATTTGTAAAATGCTCCTCCATAGGCGAATGGAGTTGTTTTGCGGTGGATGGATACCATGACATTGGCCTAAATCATATGGGAATTATGTTATTGAAATGTTTTGATATATCCCGGGGTTGAATGGTACGAAAAGAAGTGGCACTGCTGCAGAGCTGATGAGTACTCGCCTAAACGATTACTGGCTGTGATGTTAACAGTCTGATGGCATGGCTGTCATATGAAACTCATGAAGTGATGTTTGATGAAGTATTATAGGCTGACCATCGTAAAGGGTCACACGGCTGTCTTCCATTGGTGCCTGACATCACATCACATCATATCACATCACATCACATCACATCACATCACATCACTGACGCCGACACACCCAACGTCCCACAACGTTCCACAATTCCAGCCGCTCTTCGACAAAATCCACCCGATAGCAATTTCAACGCGATGCACCCGAATTATCTATTTCCTCCCGCCCACCACTTCCACCAACAGCTATTATTTATTGACTGAAGTGAACTCGCGATTAGCCTGTTAAAGACGGTCCCCTTACGGTGGCCCGATCTCATTCGTTTTGATCCCCTGGAGTGTATTCATTTCTAAGGCCCAGACCAGCTATACATCAAATCAGACATGTTTATATACGACAGCGGGAGCAGACTAGTCACAGTATTTCATTGTCTGTGCTAACTGGAACTACGTGCTGCCAACAGTACTAGCCGCTTCTGCATGACAAAGGGGTCATTATAGACCAGACTGTAGTTCTTCATTAAAGCAGAGCTTAACCTATCATTGCCCCGGAGGCTGGCCACCGGAGTGACCAGCATCTGGGGCACTTTGCTCTAGAAGATTAAATGGACTAATAGAGTGAATTCAATCAGAGAATAGAATCGCCGTTCTAAATCACCCGACCGCATTTAACGTTTACTGTACTTATTTGGATTTGTAGTGTAGCTTAGGTTAGCGAAGCTTTCATTTCAAAAGTAAATAACTAGACTATTTCGTATATTTGTTAACCTTCTATGACAGCAGTTACCACATTCACGTCTCAATAAGTAGATATACAACGTATGTAATATTACAGGCCAGGTAAGAACCTTTTAATCAGTGCATTATATTTTAAAATCGTTTCGCAAAGTATAAGAATCGTCCAGTATCGAAAATCTTGGCAGTATAAGCGGAACCCAATTATCAATTTTCCATTCAATATGTAGCCCCTAATATGCTTGCTTACATGCGGTGGTATTCAACGGAATAGTTTGTTTAATTAGTCATCGTCACAACAACACAGAGGGAGCGTTGTAAGACAATATCATGGTTATCAATTAAAGAAGTTGATTGCTATAGTTTACATTCAAACATGTTTCCTTATCATACGGTTATAGGTTTGAGCAATGTGATGGAAGTCTGCAATGAAGCTATCACTGTCCCCTGACCATAATCGATCAGAATGTGGAGTTTACCTCCTGTTATGTTTCATGCTTGTCTTCATTTCCTGAAGTCAACGTCTTGGATGATGTATATCAACATATCCATTGATCATCAGCACATTGTATTGCCGCAGGCATTACGTCCAGTCATTGCGGGTACATGATTGGAACTTTAATAAGCGATCACCTTTGATTGATGATAGGGACACAGAGTATGACTTTAGTTGTTGCCTGAGGCTTTTTGTCATCATGTAAGTTAAATGCATAGCAAGTCTGTAGTTATGGCTGGTTCACCCAGGCCAGGAATACGTAGATTGATTGTCTGCCAAGCTTGCACCGAGAATCTCTCATTATAAACGATACAGAGCACCCCAACATTTATAACTGTTGCGATAAAGAAAGGGTCATTCATTTGTGGTCCGTTAAGGTAGAAGCTAAAGCAGTGCCAATAAGATGGTAGTCGTTGATGGTCACGATGAACGGCGCACGTAACGCCCTCCCCACTGCTCTGCCATATTTGCATTGATATTTTTGCTTAAATCAATTAGTGATTGTTTACGGTAGTTAACTAAACAGGCACCCAGTATGCGCAATGAGCACGCGGGCTCGGTGCGCGTATTTATCAGGGTCGGTAAGCCCAGAAGATATCGATCTTCCACGTCGACGCTTGCGATTCGTCGTCGTTTTGGCTCCAACTGCTATTTTCCCAATTAGTAGTCTCATTGAATCCGTATCTGTATATGCTATATATTCATCTCTATGACAAAATAAGTGACGATGAATTATATATTCCTGATAACGCAGCAAATATTCCTAAGGTGTATAATCAAGAGTACTCTAGAATTGCGAATCGTGACAGATAGGCTGCATGCAAAGATCATATGTTCTTTTATTATATAAACCGAAGGATGGTTTTGACCGATCATTAGGTTAGATGACTTTGTTTCTATTGTCATTGTACAGGTAATAATAGAGAAATACATGCGCAATTGTGTAAATTAGCCTCCTTCAATTCTTCATTTCTCTAATTTGTTTTATGCCATTAAAATGGTATGAGCTTCTTTTATTGAATTGATTTATTTATAAATAAGGCAACGAGTCTTTTACTCAATAAGATTTAACTCGCTTACACAAAGTTGGTTTAACTTTCCCGGTCAGCTGGCTCCTTTGAGCGTTCATGATTACTCTTGATTTTTGTAAATTATTACAGTTCTAATGAGTACTAAATAGCCTTTGATATAACCCATAAGCCTTATTTACGTATCAACCATGGGCCCGAAGAATCTTTATGATTGGATATTTTTAAATTCGCTCTTTTGGCGCGTCAAAGATAGTGCAGCCCGCGTATGTTTATAGAATACCGCGATACCCGCCGGGTCTGATCATTTAATGGTTGAATCTCTCTTCGTAATAATTGAGAATGTCAGGGTACTTGAGTACCTTTCACAAGAAGGCTCATCAAAACAGCCAGTATTAAATGCGTTCTCAGTCATATGTTGCTGTTAAAACTGAGTCGCCATCCCCGCATAGGATTATATCTGTCCATATTGTTTGGTATGTACATTTTCGTGATTTATGCTGCATTAAGGGCATACAACTGATATTCTAAAAAAATAATATTTGCTTGGATAACACATTATTACAGCTTTACTAAGTTAGTGGGTTCATCACTCATATCGTAACTCTTGATGTTGGATTCCTGAATGATCCACGTCATCTTGTTTTGAAGTGTTGTCATAAACTGCCTGTTGTAGTACTGCTTGGCGTTATGTCCACGACAGGTGTTTGTAGTGGTGTATTATTTGTACAGATGCTTGGGAATTAATATCAGCTTATCCAAAAGTAGACTCCGTTTGATTTGTATTGCAATCATGCAAATTTGTTTGTTAAATAAGAAGTTTATTGACGTGAATACAATATTATTTGCAAAGATAAGTAGTATTTCAATCATCTTTCACAAACTGTAACATAGGCGCTCGGTGTCATAACTATGAATAATGGTGTGTGCTTGATTTGTTCTCAATATCAGTGGACATTATAACTGATAACATATGATATATTGATATCAATGCAGCTCTATATCATGAGTCAGTAAGTCATTGTTGTGAATAATCCCCTTCCCATTCACGGTTACCCCTTATGTGAATTCTTCACACAAGGGCTGCACCGCAATGTTTCGTCCTCATAGATACACCAGGCCACACTCTCGCTCAGTCATGCAGTTAAATCTAGCATAAAAACACCCATTAATTAACATCTTATGAAAATTAAATGGACTATTCATGCCAGTAGAAAATTGGAAAGGTAGGATTTTGGGCATTCATTGCGAATTTTTCAAAGTCTCTGGTTATTTTTTGTGCATTCAAATGCGTCCGTTAATGCCCTTATAGTCAATTATGCATGACTGGGTGCTCTTTGCCATGCAGCGAATGTGAAAAGAGCAAAGTTGTCATGCTCCCGTGAAATCACAGCACAGTCGGAATGGCAGACCTTCTTTTATGAGAACTAGGCTTAAGATATCAAGTGTATTCTGTGCTCTGTTTGCATTAGTGCGCATTATAGAAGCTTCCAATGACCTGTTTTCCTATGTTACTAGACAACGCCCAGTAATCTGCGATGATTCCACCCATTCCAAGTGCTAGTTTGGTTTGCACTATTGCTTTGGGGAGCTGTTGAGATTATCCATTGCTTGTCGTTTTAACCCTCCAAAATTCGTTCTCTTCAAACAGAGCTGGATATATTATTGAGAAAATTGGTGTTCTATTCGAGTTAGTCCAGTGATTCCAATTGAACTGCGAAATGAATTACCAAGACATTATAATAGGTTCTTGATAGCAAAATATTCCACAGTCAATATTTATATTGATGTATTACATTCGAATGAACTTGATAAGCGAAGATATTTGTTTTGATCAAAGGTTTGTTATTTGTATAGATAAGAGATTATTGGCATATATAAGTAGTTACTTGCATATTTAAAAGGGACTTTCTTCAACAAGAGTTCATTTGCGTTCTGAACCATCCTATCTCTAACCATAATTAAAAAGTAGCATTATCGCTGAAATCGCTCGCTTTCTGATTTCCCATAAGGATCCTTCCTTGTTCAGGACGATCCCCTCTAGTTGTTTGCTGTGTTCCTTTTAATTGTACTGTACGTTTTGTCATGGCTCGGTATGTTTTGTGTATGCTATCATGCAATATATGTATTTTTGTGAAATTCGTGCTTTGACTTCAGGAATGCGTAACATGGTTGTGACGTGCCTCCAGCATGCGGCAAATAGGATCGCCACCCGGCGTATGCTGTTGGTTACGCGCGTTTCCAACCCTTTGCGAGGTGGCGATGGTGTATCGGTGGAAGGAAGTCATCGTCCCCTGTGTTTTATAACTACTGGTGTTGACCGTCATCTAAGGTGTTAGTTTGGCGTCGCAGACACTGCTGTGTAAGCGACATGGGTCTAGCTTCGGTTCTTGTAAATTTTGCAAATACGCATGTCTTGTTTTCACCAGACCTCAAACACAACAAAACGGCTGTTACAATTCTAGGTCGCATGCAGTGTAGTAACTAACAATAATGCAGTGATTGATCATTTCCCTGTCGATGTGCATGTGGGACTATGGCTGGTAAAAGACTAGCCTCTTATGATTGATGAGTGTAAAACTTGCCTTGTGTTGTGGCCCAAGTTAACCAGCTGTAAAATGTTTGTCTTTTTCGCAATGATTATTAGTTGATATAGACTAAGGCACAGCTTTCCTTATCTAACTAATATTTTGCGACAGATCAATCCAGTACACGATCTGTGTTCTCGTGATTGGTGATGATATCTGAAAAATAGACATCCAACTTGTCCAGGGATTAATTATCCACAGATTATGGCGTTGTAACCTTTGTTATCGTTCGATAGTACCCGACCCAAACCTTACTAGGGGTGACTTTGTTTACCTGCGTTCTAACGTGTACATTGTACTCAGGAGTCTGAGCCTCGTCATAAGTTGTATGTATATATCACACAACAGGGCGTCATCCAGACGTGTAATCCATGTAGGTATCTGTGTGTGTGACAGGCGTTAATGGCAGAGCTGCAGCCTCCTAGTTACCATGTGATAGTATGAGCTTTTGATGATAAGGTTTGCCATATCAGGTTAATGGCTGGCACAGGCATGGACTGAGAGCCTAGTAAGGACCTATAATTCAGCACTTGACGGCTGATGGTACGGCTCTTATATATTGTCATTGTGTTTATGCACCACAGCACACCATTGGATTGTGGGTAACCGGTAACCACACGTGTCCGATGCAATGTGCCATTTAATTATGCAACATGTTTAAGCACTAGGAGCATATTCATATCTTCAAATATCCTCTACATTATGAACCGCTCGCATTATTGCTGTATATGACTTGCTGTTAAGTCGACAACTGGTCGCGTGTTGTTATGTCTGCGTTGCAGCAATATTGCTTTGCTTTTAAGGGGGGATATCTTTTATGTACTTTTTTGGTTAGCTATCTAAAAGCTCACCATGTTCCCTAATACAGTCCATATGAGTATGTGTAAGTGGGATGACATCTGATTACATCAGATAAACATGGCAGAATACGCTCGCTGTATCCTCCTGCATGTCGCAAGAGGCGACAAATAGGGGGCAACCTGTTTGCCGTGGGTTGCGACTCGGGTCGGTGGATTTGACCTAGATGAGAGGATGGAATGTTTTGGACCTGTCAATCGGCTGATGATGGCTTGCCCTTTGATAATCGTTCGCATTTTTATATTTTTCCACCTTCTTGATTTATATCCACGGGAGTTTTCTTCTTTTTTGCATTTATCCCTGAAGGCGACTGCCCCTATCAGATCAATTTTATCTTTTCATTTGTATTCAACATATGTAGGAGCCATATAACACATTAGTGTTTGAATACTGTCTAACCCTATGCAAACCTGACCGTAACATCAGATAAAAAGAGGAGGCATTTTGATATGAAGAGCTAAAGGAAACAACGAGTGCACTTTGTTGATGTCCTCATACGCTGTCACAATCATCAACTCCCCCCGAACACCCAGCACAATCTACATATCGGATCAGTTCAAGTTGAAATTGTAATGTGTGCCCGGGTCAACTCAAATATAATGCATTAAGTGTATGAAGGTGTATTTTTGCGTTCACCTGTCATCAGTTCATTGTATCCAGTTGGAGACAACTGAAGCTTTTCGTGAGGATCTTGAACGGTTGATGGTTTGGATCCGCCCTGGATATATCGTTGACCATGCATATAATGCTTACTTTGACCAAGGTGACATTTATGTAGTGATTAATTGTGTCTGCCGTCACAGCATGCTAAATGGGAGGCGATGATTACCAAGATGTCGTTACGTCAGGTTCCCATTAACAAAGTTAAGTTGGTTACCAGACATTGGCAAATTAACGGGTAATACGTAACTGATGAAGTATGTCCCTAGTAATGGCATTCAAAATACAGAGTAATGCCCCTTACCCTAAAGCATGCACCGGTAATGTTTTCAAACAACACGATCAAGAAGATCAATTATATAATTCGTAATACGTCGTCGAATAACTGCAGCATATGAGGTTAAGACAAATATGTTAAATACATAGTTATCATTTAAGAACACACCAATCAGTTGTTGACTTCGAAGAGTTAACTGTTTGGTATTCATTATATTAAAATTATCCATCATTTTAAGATTTATTACGTTTTCAATAATGTTGTTCATTTTGCTTTTACACTTAACATATGATAAGTGACCAGAAATGAGCAAGCTGTTTGAGAGCTTTGCGACGCAAATCGCTTTTATTAAGCACAAACTGACCCTAATACCGTCATTAAGCACAAACTGACCCTAATACCGTCATTAAGCACAAACTGACCCTAATACCATTAAGCACAAACTGACCCTAATACCGTCATTAAGCACAAACTGACCCTAATACCGCCATTAAGCACAAACTGACCCTAATACCGTCATTAAGCACAAACTGACCCTAATACTGTCATTTAACTAACCGCTTTTATTAAGCACCAACTGACTCTAATACCGTCATTTAACTAACCGAATTCCGTGCACAAAATTGCAGAGACAATAATGGATACGTTATTAACACCAAGTCGTTTTTGTGCAGTATGGTTACTCAAACTGAAGATATGATTACCTTCTCGGGTTTTCTGAAGTTACTGATTTTGGACATTCGTTGTACGGGCCTGTATTACCATGAAATACGGGTCATGTTAGACCATTTATTGGGTAATAGAATTTTCAATTAGGCGTTTATCTATGCAAAATGTCACTCACCCCGTCGAATATTGAAGCGAAACCCAAATTAGATATCTCTAGTGAAAACATTATTATCGTGATGGTGTCATATATCTATTTGCGTTATATCGGCTCTCACATATGTCACCTTCCTCGTCCCTTTAATCTATCTTTTTTGATTAACATAAATATTTTGATTGGATGAAAGCTGTATTTGTAAGCGAGGCATTAGTACATTGCATCCCAAACCACACAGATATGGTTGGCGACTACATCAATATCTCACACATTGACTTTAACTTCTCAGAAGTCACCAATCTGATGGAGCTGTTTCTGGCTTATGTTTGGCTTCAAGTTGTCAATCTGGTTGAGCCGTTTCGTACTTATGTTTTGCTTGAGAAGTCATCAATCTGGTGGTGCTGCTTTTAGCTTATGTTTTGCTTCAGAAGTCACCGATCTGGTGGAGCTGCTTTTAGCTTATGTTTTGCTTCAGAAGTCACCAATCTGGTGGAGTTGCTTTAAGCTTATGTTTTGCTTCAGAAGTCACCAATCTGGTAGAGCTGCTTTTAGCTTATGTTTTGCTTCAGAAGTCACCAATCTGGTGGAGTTGCTGTTAGCTTATGTTTTGATTCAGAAGTCATCAATCTGGTGGAGTTGCTTTTAGCTTATGTTTTGATTCAGAAGTCATCAATCTGGTAGAGCTGCTTTTAGCTTATGTTTTGATTCAGAAGTCACCAATCTGGTGGAGCTGCTTTTAGCTTGTGTTTTGATTCAGAAGTCACCAATCTGGTGGAGCTGCTTTGAGCTTATGTTTTGCTTCAGAAGTCATCAATCTGGTGGAGCTGCTTTTAGCTTATGTTTTGCTTCAGAAGTCACCAATCTGGTAGAGCTGCTTTTAGCTTATGTTTTGCTTCAGAAGTCATCAATCTGGTGGAGTTGCTTTAAGCTTATGTTTTGATTCAGAAGTCACCAATCTGGTGGAGTTGCTTTTAGCTTATGTTTTGATTCAGATAAAAAGTCACCAATAATATGGAAGTATTTCATGATTATATTTAGCGTCTGAAGTCCTCGTTATTCTCCTCATATCCATACCAATGCTTTGATTTGCACACAAAATACGTAGTTATTAAAATATGCACCATCTCTTTCCTGCCTGTTTCATATTTTATTGCACCAGGATGCGTGTGAGTGCAGAGTTATGTTAATACTGTTTGCGAAGCCCCTTAGCAGCGCGGTTGTTAAATGTAAGATAAAATCGCTACCAGTTCTGTACATATAAGTGGTACCTCTACACGAGATACATGGTATGTGTAGTTAATGGGCTCCTCTTACGTCATACTCTCTCTGACCGTCCTTATTGCGCTTCGGTGCTGATCACATAATGTCATTCATAGCTTCAACGGCTATAAATGAGTAATTCATGAGAAAGTGGATAAATAAATGCAACCATACGTTCTGTTTGTTTGCACACACTGGGGTAGTAGTAACAACTAAGAGAACTATGTCAATGGAGAATGATTTATAAGTGTCTATAGTCATTTCAAAATATAATCCCTATGTTTGAGAGGTATTTTCAGCAACCGTTGGTTTTGTACACCGAAGACAAAATTATGTTAGGAGTTACTTCAGTTTGCTTGATGGGAATTGAAGTTGTTATCTGCGCAGCTAAATCTATCGGTCAAAGTTTACCCGGGTTAAAGTCGAATACAACAGGGAGTGTAAGTATGCATCGGTGTATTGGTAGTATCATCGACACAATACCAAAATGGTAGCTTGATCCTTACTGTTGGTGTATAATTTAAATGGCGATTGCCAAGGGGCTGCCCATATTGCATAATGGAAGTCACCTGTCCGCTAATGCAAGGTATTCATCAGCGAACTAATTCACATGTTGGCCTGTCCTTGTGGAGTCAAGTAAAAGGTTACTAGCTGGTTTAAGCCGCCAATCAGCGTCACAGGTTAGCTCATAACTAAATTATTCGACAAGCCATGATCACCAAAATAATGACTAGAAATTCTCCGCTGTTTCACATTCATTTAGGTCTATATCCGCGGTAGCGATTTCACTACGTAAAGACCAAGGATTCATTAAGCTTAGACGCTGATATTGCCTTATAGCTGTCTTTAGAGATGAGTTTTAAAACGCAGAGATTGTCGACAGATTCATCACATGAAACTGGTATATAATGCCTATATTTAAATGAAGTTATCAAATTAATTGATCATCGTGTTAGCAGCATAGCATCCGATTTTCTTAATCGACATCTATAACACATGGTTATGCAAATGTATCGAATGTTATATTGGAAGACCTAGCGTACAATGCCATTGTAGATACTGCCTTCCGCAATAGCAGGCTGCTTCTCCATACAATGTCCAATGCAGTATATTCTTTGAACATAATCCAGTTGACTATTGGTATTTCTATTTAGTCACTAGAGTGGCTTATTTAACCTCAACACAATGACCAACCAGCCTGGGAACCTATGAACATAATTCAATAATCACTTTCAACGTCACTGATCTGGCTATTTATGCTTTTATCTGATATTAACCCAAACCGAATAATTCGCATTCAGTGCTTATCCATACGACGTGGGAAGTATTAATGAGCTGAAAGTCCTCGTCGCAAGTGGTACTGATGTCAACCAAATTGATGTTTAGTTTATGCTACACCATTCTCTCAGCATCTGTTATCAACGGCGCCTATGATGAACTGCGTAATAACCAAATAAACGACCCATTCGAGGGCTCTAATTACGGTATGAGGAGAATGAGAGCCCTAATGGCAGTATGGGGAGAATGAGGGTCCTAATATCAGTATGAAGAGAATGAGGTCTCTAATAACAGTATGAGGAGAAGGAGGGCCCTAATGGCAGTATGAGGAGAATGAGGTATCTAATAACAGTATGATGAGAATGAGGTCCCTAATGGTAGAATGAGGAGAATGAGGGCCATAATGGCAGTATGACGAGAATGAGGGCTCTTCTGGCAGTATGAGGAGAATGAGGGCCCTAATGACAGTATGAGGAGAATGAGGGCCCTAATGACAGTAGGAGGAGAATGAGAGCCCTAATGACAGTATGAGGAGAATGAGGGCCCTAATGACAGTAGGAGGAGAATGAGGGCCCTAATGACAGTATGAAGAGAATGAGGGCCCTAATGACAGTAGGAGGAGAATGAGAGCCCTAATGACAGTATGAGGAGAAAGAGGGCCCTAATGACAGTATGAGGAGAATGAGGGCCCTAATGACAGTATGAAGAGAATGAGGGCTCTAATGACAGTAGGAGGAGAATTAAGGCCCAATGACAGTATGAGGAGAATGCTGCTACTGCTTACTCTCTCAATATTCAGTTTCAACTCCTGATCTGATCTTGCAGTTGATTTGGTCGTGCTTGGCACGGAGAGCTTGAACTGTGGCTCCAAGCGCTCGACATTCTCTACATCGTGCGCTCGCTTCTTTATTGTCTTGAACACTACATGACCGTCGCAATTTTGATATATTTCCTCTTTTGCAGCAGCAGTTTTATGAGCCTCTGTTCGCCTTGATTCCTGGAAACTGAAATTGGTGCCTTGCGTCAAGAATGATTTTGTTCGACTTTTCAAATGTTTATTGGTTAAGACCTGTCATGGGACTTGCGTGATGTCATCTTTCTTTCGTTTAAGCAGTAAATAGATGCCATTTGTCACAACTATCCTTCCGTTGGTCTAGGATCGAGACATCGATTTTTATGGCTTGGTCCCTTGTCCCTCGAGTGATCATCTCATATGAAGGTCACGATCGATGAATTTCATTTACAGCGGGCGTCCTGGTTGGCTCGCTTATATTCTCCAGAGGAATAATACAGTTCAAGTTGCCCATGCTGCATCGCCATCTGGCAAATATATTATACATCCACCGGGAAACATCGACGCTTTATTCAAACAAGGTCGGATTGTGGGATCTAATACAGAGTTATTGAAAACAATTATGTAGAGGATGAGAAGGTCATAGCACTGCTCGTGGGAACAAGAAGATGGGTGCAAATTCTCACCGCTGAAGCAGCTATTGTAACAAACGCAATTAGGGCGTTCATTCCCTGCTAACACTAATTATTTAAATTGACGTTGCGAATTTGGTATATCTTGTACGATACCGATTTCCATTTATAAATATATATATATATATATATATATATATATATATATATATATATATATATATATATATATATATATATATATATATATATATATATATATATATATATATATATATATATATATATATATATATATATATATATTTTATTTATATATCCATATATATATATATATATATATATATATATATATATATATATATATATATATATATATATATATATATATCTGTACATGTATATATATGCATATATAAATATATATCTCTGTATATGTATATATATATACATATATATAAATATATATATATATAAATACGTACGTATATACATAGACATATATATATAAATATAACTATCTATATATATATATATCTCTCTATAGATCTATATAATATCTATATCTCTATCTATATATATATATATCTATATATATATATATATATATCTATCTATATATATATATATATATCTATATATATCTATATATATATATATATATATATATATATATATGATAATAGATCAGTAATGTAGTTAGCCGCTGGGCGCATTCTGGAGTCGGTATCGATACGTTAAGGAGTTGGGATTGGAATGGAAGCAACTGTCAACAGCTAGTGTTTACGTATTGTCATTTTATAGTCAATGTGAGTTTGAGTTGTTTAATAGAATACTGGCTATTTTATATGTCAAGCTATATTTTATCAACGCTGAGCTGAATGGTAGAAGGACATGTGGTGAGCTATGACAATCTCCGGCACACGACAGTATTAATACTGACGCTATGGTACATACTCGATTATTCAAACTTCTCTTACAATTGCTGTTGTCGCCAACCTAGACTCATCTGAAAGGTACTTGATAGTGTTCATGCTGTCCCTGGATGCCCCGATGAACCTTACCCTACCAAATAGGTCATGAGGTCACGGCTATACGCGCCGACGGTTCACAGCTAGAAAAGGACGACAATTTATATATCTGTGCATTATTCTCAGTCATGTTTTAATGAGTTTCTATCACGTATTCAGCATTCAGAGTATCGGTCCATACTTGCTTATTGTTAAATTGTGTAGTGGTGATATGAGTCAGCACACATTATTCATTGTCATAACCCTAGAGAATCAAGTGTGCGACGATTGCTGGTATTGTTTTCTATAAAAAAAACTCCATAAAATATTTGTATGTTAGTGTTTCTATTATGGCTCTTCACAAGCTACCCGTTTACATTACAGGAAAACAATCTGATCATTGTCTTTGTACCTTACATCCGGTAATATCTTCCCAACTGTAGCAAGTGATCATGCAAATGTAGTGGATAATTCATTCTTGGTCACCACAAAAGCAAATTGTTATGCGCATATATGAGCGTTATTTTCGATTGCTATTGTGAGTTATCAATTCTAATTGTAGTAAATTATTTTAGGGAAGTCTGTTTGATATACTGTAATTCGTACGTGTTGTGTGAATACACAAGGGATTGGTTGTGAATGAAACGGATCTTTGACACTTTGACATTGGACCACCTACTGCAAGTGGCATACGGGTACGGACAAAGTGTCCCAAAGTCATGAATATGTTATCTACATCCTTGGATATTTGCAACATGGTTTGTTTACCGCCCAACTATACCCGAAGTCAATTCTTAGTTTCAACGGTCATACACGTCATGACGCCCATTGTATCCATCATTTACCTCTCCTACAAGGTACGGTATCTCTTCAAGCTACAGAGTCTACCTCTTACGCACATTATGCGGGGACATCGACTTGCACGGAATATGTTGACGTGATTGTCAAATTGTGAATTTAAATTGCCTCATTAGGTTTACACGTGGGACTCGATTTCGCACCTACAGCGTTTCATGCAGAGCAGGTGTATGGGTTGACTGGCTTTCATTCTTCTGGGGTATTGTATAGGTACCTTTGTCTATACCGCATAACCATTGGCAATATTGCATCCCTCCAACAGGAAATGTCGCTTAATTGCATATGTGCAGAACATCATGTAATGAATCGCTGAGTGGATAAACATGCCAGCATTAAGGACACTGGCCACAAAACTAAGTTATCATTTCGCTTTGACCACAGCCTCCATCTATCTAATTTAATCATTTGTGGTTGGTATTTTGAAAGAAATAAAGTTTATGTCTGTTAACAAATGGTAACTGTCGTACTCAATGTCACTTTGATATGCCTGCAATATGGTTATGGCCAATGACAGAGAAAAACACCGATTCATGCATACATCTTACGCCATAGTTCAGCAAAACAATTATTATCCTGATGGAGCTGCGTCAGACATACTTTGTGTTCCCGGATGGCATGACCATTATCCTCATTTCCTCCTCACCAAGATGCTATGCGGCGAACATACAAGTTGCCGTTTAAATCACTATTTACGCGACGTGTAAAGCGATGCCATCGGTATTTTCTATGCAAAGTGTTTTCCGCGAATGACCAACGTGTGTTCCATATAGAAGAGAAGGATAGAGGGAGGGGAGAAGGGTTGGGGTGGTGAGAGGGTGGTTACACTTTGTTCGTTAATCGCTGACGTTGATACTAATGGACGTTGTTGGACAGTTAGTAATTAACTTTGCGTTGTTTGTACGTTGAAACGATTGAACGGGTACAATAGGTGGGACGTTTAGCTGACGAGAGCAGTTGACCTTATTGGAGTTAAATGACCCTCACTCAGATATATATATATATGTGTATATTATTGATGTATATTAAAGCATCCCATGGAAGAAACCCCATAGGTAGAAACTTGTGGCCTTTCAAACAAGAGATAGTAATGCCATCAGTGAAGACATGTATCTATAAACATATGCAATTAATCCGATTATTTGTGAACCATTAAGATTACAAAATTTAGTATGGACGACTTACTTGCTCTTCATCATTTAGCATAATGAATCACGTCACAAGAGGAATATCACGAATGGCCATCAAACTTCAATGGATTGTCGTGGCTCCACACGAAGCAATGCACCGACCTTGTTAAATTTAGTGCATTACTGGAAGGTGTAGGTGTTTATGCTAATGATGATAAGGTATGGTCTGTCGAAAAAGAGATCACCCCTGTTGCTATTGGCACCGTTAAGACATGCGGGCATGAGCATCCAATGGGTTTAGCTTGCCTTCAGATGGCTAGCCTCAAACAACGTGGTATGAAAAGATTTAAGCTAATGTATGTTATCACATAAAAAATGCCTTTCGAAGAAAAATGAGTTACTTTTGTTGCGGTGGTTTATAGATGTAGAAGAAGTATCCACGATCTAGCTTGGCTCGTTATAATACACATTGAAAGGTGTGTGGCGCCCCGCAGCTGTCTCTATAACGCTGAATATACGCGACACTACTGTCCAATAAAGTATGTTTGGTTACATAGGTAACGAAGGTATATGGTGCGTGCGACATTCATGCTTATCCAATTACGTACGCATGCGCGATATAAACATTGTGTAAAATGCTGGCCGTGATGATTAAAACAGCGACTGGTGTCGTCCATTTCGGTACACACTTCTTAGATTGTTCATCGCGTCCATTTGACTATCGATATATATATATATATATATATATATATATATATATATATATATATATATATATATATATATATATATATATATATATATATATATATATCTATAGATATATATATATCTTATATAGAGATATATATATATATATATATATCTCTATATCTATATATATATATATATATCTATATCTATATATTCTATCTTATATATCTATATATATATCTATATATATCTATATCTCTATATATCTATCTCTCTCTCTCTCTCTCTCTATATCTCTCTCTATATCTATATATATATATCTATCTCTCTCTATCTATATATCTAAATATCCAGATATAGGATCAACAGTTGGGCTAAAAGTAATATTTATGAATAAATGATTGGTGCTATTAGCAATTATTTAAGAGCTAAAATGTTATTTGAGCACATTGCTTCCTATATCGTGTATATATTACGTGTACCCTGTGGTTTACTAATGAGTGCATTTGTCAGTATGCTTTGGATATTATCTGGGGTTATTTACTAAACAATTGCATATGGAAAGTTTTGTTGAATACTACTAAGAACGACATTCAGAATGCGCGCCCCACTGGGTGTGAATGGCAGCACCAACACAACGGTGTTTCGCTACACCACTGCAGTTCTGCATACTCCGCGTCTGTTATTTGCAAATGGCCTTGAAAGTCGCTTTTATCTTACAGGCACCAACTAACATAATACGTTTGTCATTCTCGATGATTTATTGTTGTTGTTAATTCAAATTAGAGTGATTTTGGCAGCTTTGGTCTTGTACCACTGTCAATGTGTTTTGTTGTGCTTCTTATTCCGTAAAAGTTCCACCTGGGCATTAGAGAGAGGAGTAAAAGGATGGAGCAATAATTGAGAAAATACAGAAATGAAGTTCATCATTCGAGGATGTGTGGATTTTTCATTATTAAACGTGAGAAGAAAGTAACTATAATGGAAATGAAATGAAGTGTACCTAAATAGATTCTACGAATGTGCAAAATAATTCTCACACTGAGAGCCACTCGAGTGCATTAAAGTAAGAAGAAGACTGAAGATGGTTGTTGGAGGTTTTGAGAGATTTGGCTGGTTACAGTATACTGATAGTTAATAGCATGAGTTAGGGTTTGTATCGGAATGGCGACTTTGAGAAGTTCATAGGCAATTGCCATGAGGGTTTTGCTTTAGTATCTGATGAGAGGTGAGAAGAGAGAATGGCGGTGGAGAGGTAAACAAAGTCTGACAGTTTAGATGCTGAGGAAGGTTGTGTTATGACATTTGGTGTGTGGTTGGCAGAAGTGGTGGGAGTGGATTGGTATATGGGAGAAGTAGGTGGAGGAGACGGTTTGGAAGGCTTGAGGGGGTGGGGTTGAGGTTTTGGGGGAACGAGGTATTGAAGACGAAATGATTTTGAGGGGAAGAGATTGCGTTTTGGAGGTAGGGGTGGGAGGAAGGATGGCAGAGGAGTGTGGGTGGACGGCGGGGGGGGGGGGGGGGGGGGGTTGTGATGTTGAGGGGACAATAGAAGCCACCTGAGCGTATGTAATATTATCAGTTTGATTGATTGTCTTGGCTTTTTTGTATGATTTGCAACCTTTAAAGGTGGCACTCTTTTGAACCCCGCAGTTTGGACAGTTTTTGGTGGTGGCTTTACATTGGGAGTACTGATGGCTGTCACCGCAGTTAGGGCAGGTGGTATTATTTGGGCATCATGTCGCAGTGTGACCATAACTGTTGCACTTATAGCATCTTGTGGGGTTAGGAATGTAGACTTTCACATTGTTGGAGGAGTAGCCAATTTGGGGCGGTGGGGGAAGGAAAATGTTAATTCGATGGATTCAGTAGGTGACTGGATATGATGTACGGGCTTGTAATAATTCCTGCTCTGAAATGTCGACTTTGATTCCACGTATTAAACCTTTGTTTTCCGTTTATTTGGCGGGAACTAATTAAGTGAAGATGGGGATTTATCCTAGGTGTTGTATATTTTAGAGTTGTGAAGCTTGGCTTTTAGAAATATGGAGAGTAATTGAAGATCCCGTTTCTTGTATTGAAAAGTTAGGTCCAATGAGGGAGGTAAGTTTCTTTTGACGACTATAGGGCTTATTTGGTGCTGTAGATGTTGACTTTTGTAGTTTGTTGTTTGACAGTCTTTTCGTCGTTAGTTGGAGAGGTACTGGAAGAATTATGTTTTCGTTTTCGTTTGGAGGTGTGGTCTGTGGAAGATTCATCCGAAGAGTAATCATCCATGGATAAATCTTGAGGGGAAATGGAGGAATGGTGTGTGTTATGAAAGGAAAATATGACTGTGGGGATATCTGACCGAGGTTCTAGGTTATTTATAGAGAAAAGGCTTTCAAAGTTTGTATTTGGTGAGGGAACGATATGAGATATGACTAAGTAATTATGATAAAAGTAGCAATATAGCGAAAGAACATAAAGGTTGTGATGATAAAGAATAACTCAGGAGTGAAGGGAAAATAAAGCGAAATAAGTGCGCAAGAAATAATGAACAGTCTTAGCTTAAATGAATTGCTATTCTGGCTCAAGTCTCGACACTGTTCGCCGTTCTTATTCCGTCAGTGAGTCCTGCCCTTCTCTTTGTTTGTCACTAGTAGATATATATATAGCGATAAAGTGAGAAATAATAATGATTAACTATGTTATATATACTGCAAGTCAAAGATAATAAATCCTGTGTACAAATTGATGGTGAAAATACCGAAATAGATTTTGGCGCCGTGATGCATCCGACAGCTTATTTTTTGTATTAAAATTATACCCTCGCTTAAGCAAAAGCTATTGTAATTGCATCAGGATGCGCACATTTTCCAGGAGACAGAAGTAGAACCATTGATGACTTGAGGTCCTTAATGTCAGAATACCCTACTCGATAGATGACAGCTATGTCGTACTGGTCTTAGAGGAACGCTGTTGCTTGCAGGGAGGATTCAGTGCAACTTGTTACGGCAGTCTCTTTAAAGGTCGATGTCTGGAAACCCATTCTTAAACGTGGCAGTAGTAGTTGTTAATTGAATATTGAGATTCAGTCAGAGTAAAGCATTTCATTCGATGCTGGAGAACATTCAATGCCTCATTGCCTCCGCTTATCTCACTGGCTGGTTAATGAGATATCTACGGTATCATTTATATGCTAGTAGCTACCAACCCTGAAGAGCTGCATGCTCGTTAACGGTTATAAGTTATGCGATACCAGTTGGGCAATGGAATTCATACTCTGCAGATCAGTTCATTTACCATGAAATAACAACGAATAGCAATAATGTTTTCAAGCGGGAAACAATGATCCCCTTATGTCTGGATAGCTCATATGAACATTAGGCCTAATTTATTCGGCACAAGTACGTTCACTTTGCATAAGCTTTACAAAAGCAAATATTAATCAATACTCACGAAAAAGCCATCTCGGAACTGTGACAAGTAAGCTCAATAATCGCGTCAACGTTTTCGCCTGACAGTCGCCAGAACTGCGGGTGATGGTTCCATTATCTACGTAATTTCATCTTAAAATCAATCTTGCATGTTGCGATGGCTTATCGTTAAAAAGCGAATACTGTTCAAGCAGAAGTTTGAGTGCATGTTAAAAAGTGCATGTTAAAGAGTACATTATTATTGTTATTTTTGTCACGACGGTGTCTCAATATTTAGTGCACTATAGTGTATACACAGCAAGTGCATATGTCTCTGATGACATGATATGACTGCCACAATCATTGGTTAAGCATCATATGTTCACAAATACACCTCATTAACCCCCATTAACTGTTCCCGACGAGTAAACTCGCCCATGACAGGTTACCATGCATTGTTTCCGACGGGTTAACTCGTCAACGCAAACTCACCCATTTCACAGCTGTTAACGTCGAGTTAACTCGTCCACATAAGATATGTGAATAATTGTAAAATTCATGAATTGAATTGAACATTGGGGGAAAGTTAAGTGTTTGATTCGGATTGAATATTTAAGGGGTTCACAATTGTGATAGCAAAATGCCTGCGTGGTACGTGAGTGGACAAAGTGGATGCATTACGGTTCACTTAGCAGATGATGCTTGGGACGATGAGTAAATACAGTACGGGGAAAAAGCTTGCAAAAACCAAACCTGGGTATTCTAGTAATGCTTGGCAACATTGACTGATAATGCATCAGGTCGTGTTCAAGCCAGCGATGTTGGAACTACCAGTTGTTGTTCAGTTTACTTAATTTATTTTGAAAAGTTTGAGACAAATCGTTAAAGAACATTGTTATCCTCCTTTCGCGGTGTGGGATAATTTATGTTGGATAAGTTTAACATCAAATGACATTAAGTCGAGTGTCTGGTTATGACATAATTATCGTCAATGAACATTTTCCCAATTATGATGCCATGCGGATTATTGTCTTTTTATTCATAAAATGCAGAATAATAACAAATTATTGTATTTTTAGAATGCCATCTGAAATGATTGAGGATGCGTGACACGCTGTGTGGCATCTGATAATTTACTACGTCATTGGGAAACTATTTAGGATACCGCCTTCGGGATAGTTATTAGCCGGGGTTGATTAAATGTGTTTCAAAATGATCCCCTTGATAAGAATAATGTGATGGACATAACTTATTTTGACGCTTCATTGACGGTTATTTGTACGCTTGACGGCAATCAAACCGAAATAACGACCGTTTCATTTTACGGCTGCTTTTAACCGGTCGCCACTCATACAATGTAACCTGTATCAGTTGTAACTGTAGTTATCTGCGGCTTGCACCATTTATTTAAATGTATTCAATTCATGTCGCACTCTTCCATTTATGACAAAATCACATTGCTGTCATCTAATCGTGTAGGAAGATATCTGTGGAAAGAAATAATATTACAGACATAGACGCACACGATGCCTAATCAAACTTAACAATTGAGACTTTGTGACGTCTCATACAGATACAAATGCTGATATGTATTTATTGATGGACATGAATGATTTATTGGTTATGGACGGAACCATTTTGATACAGATATTGAACGTCTAAGACAAATCACATAAATCCGTAGCGTACAATAGTTTCCGATTGAGAACATCGTGCGTTATCTCTCATGCTGGTATGATATAGGCACCCTACAGTAGTCCGTGTAGAGAATAAATCATCTCAAATGCATGCCTCTTGCCAACGTTCTCCTCCTGCTAAGGACACACACTATTGGTGATATACCAGCAAATTATATTGACAATGTTTGTAAGCAGACAAATGTATGTTTTATCCGCGGTCAAAGCATTACCACTCAATAGCGTATTAGCTAATAATCCTTCTTTCGCTACAAATAAGCGACTTACTAAATTACTTATCAGTTGGACCTTGGTTTTAACACTGACATTTAATAACACATGCCTTTGATGCATTGGCATATTAACTGCACTGTTGTGCTTCTTTTCGTTGGTGTCACTAAATGTTGCTAGAACTTGGTGCAAACCCTCTTGATATTTAGCTATCCAACCTATAGCGTCAGCATTGGTGGTGTCTTTAAAGGTTACAGTCTTAGTAGCATGATGTCGCAACAGAAACGTTTTGGTACGTCATTTCATATCGAATCATTTCTGTCAACTTTGTACGTAAAACGTCTTAAGCGTATACCTACACTTTCATATAACATCCTATAGAGTGCCGCAACCATGAACTATAAGTTATGAAAGGGGGTAAACACATTTTGCTTTGTTTATGATCCGTCTAACCAAACTTTGTTTACGAGGTTTCAATGAATGGTCAGTTGTTATCTTTTTTGAATATCACTAATCGTTCATCCTCAAATAGAAACAGATTTTAAATTCCACATAGAACGCGCAATCATTGTGCTATTATTACGGAATATATTCGTCAACTGTATTGGCCTATGACTATTTCACCTGTTTGGTTGACTCGTACGCTATATGTATGACACAGATGACGTGGGTTGAAACAGGGAAGGTAGGGCTATTGGAAACACATAAAAAAAAATTCAGCATTTTAGCATAACAAACTCCGTCACATTTTATTCTGCTGTTTACCGTATATTCGACTTTTTGTGCCACTTAATCTATTTGAATATGAAATCACTTTAAACGCATAACCTAAAACTGAACAATTTCGACTGATATAGCTTCCTCTCAAGGTATTAAGATCCCTAGTCTTCCTTTTGGTACGGCATTGCACAAATGTTGGCCTAATAATTATGCTCATAGACTTCCTTCTTTACTTGGGTACTTGCTACATGTTGCATTTTCCTGATGAACGCTCTGGAAACTAATTGTTAAGAACAAAAGTCCCTGTTTATGTATTTCCGAATCGTGCGTTGTATGATTAGATGTGACCTTTCTAATCAGCAGGCTGTAAGTCGAAAATGTTCTCTTTCTACATACCTTCCTTGTATATGCACATTTATTGTGTACATTATTCATTGTGCCCTCTGTGTTATACTTTGTGAAGGTAACAAGCGGTATACTCAGCATTATATTCGTGATAATTAGAATCATCCCATATCATTGACACAAATGGCATTTTCCTGTCGGAATATGTAGCAGATACATGTCATACCACTTTGTGAGTTTGTGATTTGGTTAACTAGCGGTAAGCAATAGTTAACTGCAGCAATGTTTTTTTGTAATATTTTCTCTATGTTTATTACCACATTATGAGTATTTCTAAGTAAAGGTGATTGTTTCTGTGTTCATTGGTTGAGGGTGGCAATTCAATACCTGATAAAATCACGTCTCATCCTGGTTTTGTCGCACTGTGGAAAGAGTGTATATATAATACGTCATCGGGTAACTGCTCTTCTGGTGAGTTATTGTGTTGCTTGTATCGAAACATGGGCCAAATACAATGAGCGGAACATCATCTGGGTATAGGGTTAATTACTACTGGGACTGATCCGATATGCACATAATGTGCTAAAATAGCCCCATCCCATATGGATGCATCGAACCCGTCCTCATTCTGAATCGGTACGGTTTGTGTGGGGCTGTTGATATGTAGTCATGGAAGTTGTCTGAGGTAGAGACGCACAAAATGAGAGCCTCCAACTAGCATAATAGCTTCTAAGGTTCCATTTCCAGGAATAACGCATTATCTTGCATTTCAATTTGAAATGCAGTACAAAGTTGTAACAAAGCTATGTCGCACTGATACCGCTGCATGGTCTCCATGACTATTGAATCTTGTTCAGGCTTGTGAATGTTGTAAGGCGCTGGCATAGTAGGACCGCATTCACTGCTTTATCGGCGCTATTAGTTGTATTCTTGCAGTGACTATAAACACCCTTATTATGCAGACTATTTATATGTTCACACAATAATGGCTATTCCTAGGGAACGCAGGCCTTTTCGATTTGTCATTACTATGTTATTTGTTCAATTCACTTATCCTATATGAATGGGCAACAGAAGTCCAATTATTAGTATATTTCCGGTTTAAAATAAAGCGGGAATTTATTTCAATCTTTCTTATTTAGATGAAGCTGGTATACGCGCGTTGGTTAATTGAACATGGCTCTGGTGTCGTCTTTTTACAGCAAATACATCAATTTCAATGTTGTATCAAGTCACCCTAAGATATTCCTTATTGTCTGCGAGTTCCACAACCCTAACATTGCCTTGCTTTTATTTGTTACCAAAATCTTCAGTGGAATCATTCGCCATTGTCACTTCTAGGAATCCTTAATAGTTGAACCACGCTTTTGATAGACGGGCAACCAATAGAAACAATATGCATGTACTGTAACCACACAGAACAGTGGTAACCGTTTGGAAAAAGCAGATGATAGCGAAAGCATGCGCTGCTTAAGCTGTCGACATAAGTTGCAGTTTGACGTTTGTCATCTCTAGTTAAAGTAATGCTAAGTTGATAGCGCACGAGGTGCTATGATGGTACATTTAGCTCTCTGACGTATGGATTTTTATAAAGCAATGTTACCATGGCGTCTTTGTGTGTTTGCCTTTGCGTTAATTATCTTGAGTGCAAAATTCTAAAACGATACAATATTTATTGCACCATATTTATTTAACAGGTTAATTGTATAGTTAAGCAGTGTAAATGTGTGTGGGTGCTTTGATCCAACCTCGTTTGCATATATGAAGGATGTTAACTTAAGCTCTCAATAAACAACATGTTAAGGATACTTTCGCTACGTTATCGTAGATACATGATATTTAGCACCAAGATAGTAACAAAGCTATGATAATGAGTCTTTGATATAATCCCTAACCCCCTTTTCGGGCACGTTATTGGCCAATCATTAAGTTAGATGTTCTTTTTTCATTGTCATTGTTCGAGTGATAATAAAGAATTGCTTGCGCAATTGTGCAAATAAGGTTCCTTGAATTTCTCATTTCTTTAATTTGTCATGCCATTTAAATGATATAATTTTGTGGTATTGAATTGATTTAATCATGAATACGGCAACGGGTCAATCTCTTAATGATATTTAACTCGCTTCCTCAGAGATGGTTTAATTTTGCATTGCGAAAGTTGTTATAAATTATGTGCAGTCCTGATATTTTTAAATGCACTCTAATTATAGTTATAATGAGTAAAAATAGAAATTGATATATTCGATAACCGCTTTCCATGTATTGACAAACAATGTGCCCAACGAATCTTTGTGATTGGATATTCTGAAATTCCCACTCTTGGTGAGTCAAAGATTGTCAACCACGCGTCTATTTATATAATGCCGCGAGAACGGAGCTAGATCGGATGACTAAGATCTCTTTAGGCGTGATGAAATAATATCACCAGTGTAAAAGATTGGTAAATGAGATGGTTTCTTCGTAGCAATTGAGAATGACCGAATAGTTGAGTACCTTTCACAAGAAAGCTCATTAAACCAGCTAGTATTCAACTGTGTTCTCAGTCCTGTATAACTGAGTCGCCATATACGAATATGATTTTAATGGTAAGATTGCTGTCCATGTTGTTCGGTATGGAAATATTTCATGATTTATGCTGGGTTTAGTGCGTAAATCAAATATGTCCATTGAACAATCAATCATCTTATAATAACACAATATTAGTGCTTTGAGCATGGCTTGATATTGCAACTGTTGATGTTGGATACTTGAATGTTCACCGTCATCTTGCATCAAAGTTTTGTCACAACTAGCATATCTGTTATCTGGCTTGGGTTTCGGTCCACACAAGGTGTTTTTAGTGGTGGAATATTTATACAGATGTCGGGGAATTAATATCAGGTGGTCCAAACATAGTCTGCGTTTAATTTGTATTGCAATCAAGCAAATGTGTTTGTGTTAAATATGAGGTTTATAGACGTGAATAAAATATCATTTGCAAAGACAAGTGGAATTTTGTAGTATCACAGTAATGAATAAGAGGGTTCTCAATATCAGTTTACATGATTACTGGTAACATGTGATGTTTTTATACCAGTGTAGCTTTAATCATGTCACTGTTGTAAATAACCCCCGGAACTCCCTTCTCATGTGTCGTTTACCCCTGAAATAAATTCTTCACGTAAGGGCTGCACCGTAATGCTTCGTCCCCATAGATAGGCCAGACTCTCCCTCGGTCATGCTATTAGATCAAACATAAAAACAGCCATCAATTGTCATTTTATGGAAATAAGGGGGACTTTCCACGCCAGTACAAAATTGGAAAGATAGATTGTGGGGCATGTATTGTCTCTGGTAATTTTCTTGAATTTAGATGCGTCCTTTTATGCCGTTATAATCAACTAGCCATGACTGGGTTTTGTTTGACATGCTCCTGTGGAATCTCGGCACAGTCGGAATTGAGCATCATCTTATATAAACACAAGGCTTAAAATATCGGATCATGTGCAAAATAACTAATCAAGAGTGTTCTGGTATACTTTGTATTGTTACGCATTGATCTCATTATCGAGGCTTACTAGGACCTGGATACTTATGGTAATACACAACTCCCAATAAACCGTGGCGTTTCAAACCATTCCAAATGATAGTTTTGTTTGCTGCCTCTGTTATGGCATCATTGCTTTGGGTAGAAGTGGGCAGCTGTTGAGATTATCCACTGCTAATCAATGGTAATGCCTTACATAGGAACGCAAATTTGTCCTCTGCAAATAGTGCTTACTGTATTATTGAGAACATTGATGCTCTACTCGAGTCAGTCCTGTTATTCCAATTACACTGCGCAGTGAACTACTCAGACCTTAAAATCGATTCTTGAAAACAAGATATTCAACGCCCTGAATATATATCTGGATGAACTTTGAAGTGAATATTTTTGATAAGAGGTATGTTTTATTTGCATGTACAAAATATCATTTGCATAGATAAGTAGCTATTTGCAAATATTAAACGAATTGCACTCAACAGGAGTTCATTTTCGTACCCAACAATCACAGCTTTCTCTAAACATAAATAAAAAGTAGCATTATCGCTTAAATCGCTCGCTTTCTGATTTCCCATAAGGATCCTATCTTGTTCTGGTCGATACTCTCTAAGTCTTGCTGCTTTCCCTTTAATTGAACTGTACGTTTTATATGGCTCGGTTTGGTATTCTGCTATCGTGGAATATTTATTATTTAGCGAAATTCGTGCCTTGACTTCTGAAGCATGTAACATGACTATGATTTACCTCCAGCATGCGCCACCGGGCCTACGCTGTTGGTTCCGTGCGTTTCCAATGTGAAGTGGTGACCACTTGGACCCATACGAGCATGGGTGTGCTGAGAAGTATGATAGGTCGTCTCCATGGGTCCTCCTTGACCGAATATGTGCGTGGGTGTCATAAATCGAGTCATGTGCGCATGCCCATCGACGACCTGATGCGCATATTTTGCCCAGACGAACATCCTCACATGTTGAACTCTGTCGCCACGACACAAGCTTTAAAGGTGAGGATAGAAATACATTAACAAATACACTATTAGTCATAGTCGATAATATTAATGACAGGTAAACTGCTTTACCAATTTTAATTTGCCTAGGTATTGCTTATCCATCATGGTTTGATGTTGTCGGGGACATTAATTGCTAGCAGGCTAATGACTGATAATTGATTTTGTAACAGTCATACAAGAAAGCAAAGGGCCCATACTTTGTGAGCAAAGTGTTCGTTTATCCATGTTAAAATACAGGTAACATGTAGAGACAGCTTTTCCGTTTGAAATAACTTAGGCGCCAAGCTTAGATGCATTGATGGTAATCAAACGCACGGACAAAATATTTGATAATATGCAGACTTTCTTATCAGCCGCCCTCCTCTTCCTAGATATTTCACGTCTAAGCGTTTGGTTACGTCATCACAGTCACTTTTTATTTCTAATTAATATCCTTATGTAGTCTGTTGCAAGCAAGGTGAGGTATTATTGAATGCAGTGTTTGTCTTGATGCTTTAATACTTGATATTGATAATAAATTTGCACGAAACCAAGTTTCAGTTTTCTCTATTTAGTCATTTCCAATTCTTACGCCTGAAAATCTCACCCATCAGGTTTTTGCTTCAGATAAATTTTATTTTTTTGAAGCATTAAATATACTGTCAGGATAGTTGTGAATTTTGTCAGCCGTTTCCGCAACTGTGTGTAATACGTTGGAAGCTTATAGGTTTATGCATTACCATTGAGCATACACCGATAAGGTTTTAAAACTATCCGGACATCTTGCACCAAGAACATTAATTATAAACTGCGTAACATATCATCGAATAACTAAAATATATGTAATTGAACACAAATATTGTTAATTAGTAGTATTTCAACAAACCAAATATTGCGCCTAGTACAACCGAGCCAATTGCGATTCCATAACTAACACCAAGCCGTTATTGAATAGCTAATGCCATTATTGAATAGCTATTACCGATATTATCCTCTCTCGTGGTTATAAGATCCGCACATTGCTGCTGTTTCCATAGTAAACATGAATTGAAAAACAAAAAAGACGGTCAAGATACTAAGCATTTCTATGATTTGTCGACCCATGATAAGCATAAGATGCTTACAAACGTAGTTTGAAGATTTTAAAGCCTACAGTGTACAGCATAGACCCTGAGACAGCATAGACAGCATGTTGATTTTCTGGTATTTACAGTTTGTGGCAATGGGTTGTACTGGCCTGTATTAACATGAAATACGGGCCATATTAGACCATTTATTGGTTGATGGAATTTTCAATTAGACGTGTGTCTGTGCAGAATGTCATTAGTCTAGTGTGATATTGAAGCGAAACCTAAATTGGATATTTCTGTCGACACATTACTAACGTGATGATGCCATATATATTCATTAACTGCAGTGGCACCGGTATATTGTACCCCACTAGTCTGTTGATCCACTCTATATGATTTAATGAAAGCGGATAAGGAAGGGATAGGAACGCTTCATCCCTATTCATGCAAATTTGTATATGTATCTCATTGTGATTAAGGTGGCAGAAGTCACCATGTTGAGCTGTTTGGTACGATCTGGTGGAGCCTCTTCGTGCTTGTGTCTGGCTTCTGAATTGATCAATACGATGGAGGTGCTTTCTGCTTATGTTAGGCATCTGAAGTCATTATTATCCCCCCTCATTTGTATACGGACAAACAATCTTTGGTAATAAGAATATGCACCATTATGGTTCCTTCATGATTCACTCAATAAGGCTTCAACATTTTCGTTATGAGCGCAGACTCAGTGCAACCAGTTCGCTCGCCGTCGCATATGTTGAAGTGGTAACGAAGTACATCGTCCGTGTAGATAGTCGGGTCATCTTCCGTCATACTATCCCTGTATGGCATTTCGGTACATACAAAAGTAATTGATAGTCACAACGGGTATGAATGAATAGTTAATGAGAAAGTGGATGAATACATAAAATCTTTAGTTTAGGTTAATCTAGCTCGCCGGGATAGTCTGAGAGTAATGTGCGGACAACATTGTCTCAGTACATGTGAATGGCTAAGTTGGTGATGGAGTAAGGGATTTATTCAATGCGTTAGAAGCAAATAAATCCCACTAGCTCAGCATGCACTTATCTATTCAATTTTTAGTTAATAATGAGGTATATGGCAACGTAAACATATTCAATATGGCATAATTTTCATACTGTGCCTTTGCTTATAACATACGCGCACCGTTCGACATGCATTGTGGCTATCCTGGCATCGTCCAAATGGTAGCTTGTTCTGTACTGTAGGTGTATAACTTGAGTGGCGACTGCCAGGAGCCGCCTACACCGCTCCATCTAATGGTGTCTCATATTGTATTATGGAGGTCACCTGTCCTCTAATGCAGGGTATTCATCAACGGTCTACATTACATGTTAAGTGGGGTTGAACATCAGTACCCTGTTGACCAGGCTTTATGGAGTTCAGTGAAATGTTTCCTGCAGTTTATTACGCAAATCAGTAAGTTCATTTGAGTTATTTGACATGCCGTAATGGTAAATGGTGTTTCTGTGGAACCAATTGCACCACATGCACAATGAGACATCATTAAGCCTAGGCACTGACATTGCCTGATTGTATTAAGTACGGGTCGACCACGGAAATGTTATATTTCTTGACACTCGATGGTTTCGAAAACCGTCCCTAGAGATGTCTAACATTTTATCCGCAAATCTATAAGATGAAGCATGTATATAATGCTAATATTGAATGAAGTTGTTAAATAAATTGACTGTCGTGTTTATAGCAAAGCAACCGGTGTTGCTGTAAATGCATCTAGGTCACCTGTTAATGAAAATACATCAAATGTTATATTGGAAGCTATTATTGAAACACATTTGTGCTATAGCTTCTTCGCCATACAACTTAACTAGCTGACTAATGGTATGTCTTTTGCATCAATGGTGTGGCTACAACACATTGAGTATGTCTGTTGGAACGAATAAAACCACTTCAATGACCAATCGTTGATGACGATGAACCTATGAACAGAATTCAATGATCATATCAACGTCACTTATATGGTTATTTCTTTTGCTAATTGTCATTGTTGCATGTTTGTTGCGAGTGAATTAAGTTGCCTCCAGTCGTTGTATTTTTCAAATTAATAAGAACTGTTAGCCATAAAGGTGTTATATGCTCTCAATCGTATTTAGATATCTTTCACACGTCGTTATGCGCATTCTGACATACGGTTGCAAATGCGAAAACCTTTGACGAAGAGGCTATCATATGAAATTTCGTATTCGTGTCTCAACAAATGTTGATATCCCAGTCACTTCCCTTTACGTTTTCCTGTAAAAAAGCGAGCACAATGTTACCACGAATGCAAGATGATGAATGTTCTTCCGCCAAAGGATAATGGCTAAATCTGTTCAGAATAATTAAAATTGTTTGCTCATTTGTACAGTATGAGAAGTACAGAAGGGCTGTCAGCCCTTCTCTAACGTTGTATCAATATAGAACAATTTGGCGTGTGTTAATGTTCCACCATTCGCTTACCATCTGTTGTTAGCGGTGCCTGTGACGAATGGCGTAATACTCAGATAAACGACCCATTTGAGGGCTCTGATCACAGTATGAGGAGAGAGCTGCTACTGCCTTTCTACTTTCTAGGCAGTTTATATTCAAGACCTGAAATAACTATTGTTCAGGCTGTGCTGGGCACAGAATGCAGTCTCGTGAAATGTGACCGTAAGCGTTAGACATTCAACTCATCTTGCAGTTGCCTGTTCACTGTTTTGAACTCTGTATGACTGATGCTCTGTGTACCTAACGTCATGCTGCTTTTCATAAGTACACGTAAATGTTCTTTGGCTAGCACCGTACAATAATTCGCTTAACAGATGGCTGATATCAAAAAGCCACATCTTGAAACCCGCGTCTCATTGATTACCTCATGCTCGATTTTATAGATATGTTACAAACTACAAGTTTCATGTGATCCACACATGGTCCTATTAGCGAGTTGCTTAATTTATTAGCTTTTGGTATATTCGTTTTGATATATTGTTCATATGTCATATCAGATCCATATATTTAGGCTGGTTGTCGCTGCATGTCACCTGTAAGTCATAGGACTATATGTATAGAGACACCTGCCTTAAATTTGATATAATTAGATAGTAGGAAACATTCTTATACTGTTATGATATGGTTTATTTGGTTTATGTATATTCATGGTAATTGTTCGACTTAAGGAATAAACAGCATAAAGGTGGTTTGTTGTAAAATCATTACATTGAAGCAATTGTATGTACTCCAAAATATCATAGCTGTTTAATACAGCTTCATTGTGCTTGCTGTCACTATATGATTCCGCTCACCTGTTTAGCTGCTTTCCCTGAACCCCATCTAGACGGATTAAAATCTGTTTTTGTCTTCAAAAAGTTTTATTGATATTCTTGATTTGCTAACAGTTTAATCTTTTATCATTGGTAACTACTCCACTTCAACTTACCATTGAAGCATTTGAGTTTTCGATATCTCTCTGTGGTCCCATTCCCATTGATACACCAAGACCTGACTCTCCAGAAATCTCCACCCTGCATGCCTTAACACATAGATACAAAAACAAAATCATTAATTAATTTACACTTTAATGAAATGCGCTTTCCATTCCCAGTTCCCTCTTGAGTATTCGCATTTACTGGGTGTTTTTCACAAGCACCGATTAGGTTTTTGGACATAGAAATGCAAGTTTTTCGGTGTACTGAATTATGTATGACATGGAGCTATTTGATATGCTGCCTAAAGTAATGTTTTTAGCAGGAGCACCGACAACTTACTGAATTTTTATTCGGAGCATCACAACATTCGTCATCCTCTGTAGTTGTTGTTGTTGTGACCTTCCGTTTTGACGTCACCAATCATTGAACCCTATACTCTCTCATTTTCACGGAAGAAGGTGTTTTAAGTCGATACCCTATGTAGATGTCACATGAAAGGCCAGCCCGCCGTGGGTATACATTTTGACATTTGGTGACTAATTGTGTTGATTTGGCTCACTGTCTGTATTTGAAGCTAGCGCACGAAAATAATCCAGTGAGCTGTCTCAATTTCCGGAAAGGTCAGTATACATAATGCGCCATGGTTCATACGCACCAGCGGCTCACTACACCTGACTTCAAAAGACAGACATTTTCTATTTCTGTGCATTATTCTTAGACATATTTTGATGAGTAGCTATGGCGGATTTAGCCTACGGGACATCGGTCACAATTTGTTTTATGTTAAGTTGTATAAAGGTGAAAGGAATCAGCGCACATTGTTTGTTATCACAAGCTTAGAGAAGTGTGAGACGAAAGCGGGTATTGTTGCCGTAAAAAGTTATGTCCTAGTTTATTTTTATGTTTGTGATTTTTTATTATTGCTAGCATGCTCTCCTCGAAGCTACCCGTTTTAATTATAGGAAAACAATATCACCATTTACATTTTACCCTTATTTCCGGCAATATTTTCCCAACTGTAGCGAGTGAACACGAATACAAAGGCAAACTTCTTAACGAATATATTGATTGACGGACGGGTGGTATGCTGTGCCTTCCTCCCCCCATCTAATATTTGGCAATACCATTAATAATTTTCCGACAAAGAAAAGATAAGTATTTCGATCAAAACTAAGTGGGTTTCATTAAGATCGTTAAAATGACAGAACCAATGGCTTTGAGAAATGTTCTTCGAAATCTTTTCTGCCTTTATGCCCTCTGCCAGTATTTGCTATTATGAATAATTAATGCCTCTGTCAGGAAATTATTTTAAGGACACTATGACACTGGATCATCTAATGCGAGTAGCAAACGGGTACGGACAAGATGCTCCAACCTCATGAAAACATTATCGTTATCCGTAGATATTTGCAACGTTTCAACGGTCGTTTACTGCAACAGGTTCGTCATTTGCATCACTCACCTCTCCTACAACATACTTCATCTCTGTATGATACAGAGACCCAACCCTGCCTCAAACGCACATGATGCGCAGACATTCGCCGCAAACATTGACATGGTTGTATTTATGGCCCATTAGCGGATTTAAATTGCCCCCTTATGCTTGCTCGCAGAGTTATTGAGGGCATTATATGTACTGCTTTATCCTGTGACTAGTGCCTGTATTAACAAACATGTCGATACTTGTTCAGAGAATCTGACTGTAATATCAACTATAAATGATGGCAAATGTTTACTTTATTTCCATTGGAGAGTTTCATGGGATATATATCAGTCGTCATTAGTGGTACATTTTAGAACGAATAATTGCCATCATACTTACATCGCAACAGTATACAGATGCCATTTGGTACTTCTATATTTTACTCCTTTAACTGCTGTGACATTGTGTCTCTTGAATCATATGTTATGGTCCTCGTCACGTTTACCGATTTGAGGGTCACAAACATTGGGTTTCATACAGAGCAGGCGTCTTGGTTGAACGGCTTACATTCTCCAGGCGTATTGTATGAGTTATAGCATAGCTAACGGGCAATATAATAATCATCCACCAGCAAAAGTCGCTCAAATGCACATTCTAAGAGTTAAAATCATGTAAAGAATCGGCGAACGGATAAACATGCCAGCAGCGTTATTAACAGCATGGTCACTCGTCGATAAGCAAGTTGGACTTTGATGACCGTTACTCTCTGTGAGGATATATATATATATATATATATATATATATATATATATATATATATATATATATATATATATATATATATATATATATATATATATATATATATATATATATATATATATATATATATATATATATATATATATATATATATATATATATATATGTATATTATATTTAATATATCACTTGTGAGCATTTAAGGAAAGAATGTTATGCTGAGGCGGAAGGTGAAAGCCTTTCAAACAACACGTTGTCATGTCATCGCATTAACAACAAAGGACATTTGTTCCACTTATAAGCACTCGCTATTTTTGATCCTTAAGAATTCCAACTGTTTATACGAACGACACAATTACTGTTCATCGTTAAGCATAATGGCTGACGTCACAATAGGAATAGCACGCATGGCAGGCCAAAGTTTACAGAACCTTCCTGGCTACTTGTCTTAAAATAATGCACCACCCATAGACGACTTAGCTTACCATTGCAAGCTTCGTGTAACCACCAACTCAATTATCTGATGTAGGTATTTACGCTAATGATAGTCTGTCCAGACGGAGATTACCTCTGTTGTCATCTGCACCGCTAAGACACGAATGCGTGTCAACAACCAATGTGCTTATCTTATGTGCATGAATGCCTTCAGTTGACTAGCCTCAAACAACTTGCTCGGGATATGTTTACTACATTGACTAGTATTGCGCGCATCGTTTATTCCTGAATGCGGTCAATCGTAATTTCAACATGTTAGTGGAAAAGTTATGGTTCTTCGATGCGATGTCGCTATTTTCTGTTTTATTAAAATCCTGATCATTCCCACGTGTATCTTGTAAACAGCAGTTTGGTTTGACGAATTACCCTACAACAGAATGGCCCACATCGGCCTTAACGGTAGAGTGAGGAGCACTCTTTACCCAAGAGGCTGTTTCAAATCATCACTACCTTTAACGACAGTTATTTTGACTGCTTCGTACTTTGTACTTTTTGATGAAATGTGGTCGTTATTTGTCTCAAACCGGCAGTCGTGGCTAGTTGTTCCAGTCAAAGGTACCACTTCAATCGGGAAGTATGCCACATTTGCTGGTTTCAGACAACTAACGACAGTATCAGCTCCCACAAAGTACGATCAAATGATCTACGCTAACTGTCACATTTCATCATTCCAAAGATATGGTATCCATGTCCGCCAAGCTTTCCACAAGATGTAATTCACGGGCTTCCACGATTCAAATATCTGAAATGCTAAATCATGCTAACTCCCATACCTTGTCAACAGTATAATTATGCTCTGCCTCTGTCAATTGTAGGCCAATTATTATTGTTTTTGTTTAATCGCACACTTCATACTGCTTTCGACTGAAACAGGCCTCAAATAACACTAATTGTTCAAATAATCTAAAACTTGTTTGGATTGATATGTGAAGGGCAAAATATGTGATGTTTACAAAGGGTGAAGCAGCATAATCCCTTATTGATGCTTTTGGTTTCGTTCTGCTCGGAGCAGGTAACTAAAATGTTTGTATGGCTGATAATTCAATCCTGGAATTTCCTTGTTATTTCGCTCAAATAGGTGCCACTGGCCGAACATTTAAAGCCACCAAAACAGATGCTTCCGTGTCCGGCAGTCAATTCATTTCATGTGAAGGTACCGCAATGTACCTACCTTGTCAGATAAATGGCATTCTCTGCTGTACTAAGCAATGGTGTATTTTTAGTCTATGAAGCTAGCAGCCTTCAACCACCGACTGTCTGCTAACATTTTTCTGAATGAAATCCTATTGTAACACTCGCATTAAATAGGTATCTTAGCTAAATCAATCGGGACCGTCTTATGAACACACAAATAATGCTGTGTGTGTAGTTTATTGAGAGAGGCCAGTGAAGAATTAGCGGCTGGTTTATATTTTGAATTATCTGCCCGGATTATTGTGTCATATTTTCCTACTTATAGGTTGTAAACTAAAGTTCAGCACACATCAACCAACCTAACATGTGTGTATGGATTGAGGATCAGCGCCTAGACTAACGGTGACGTTTAAGCAAAGATGTTTGGCCGAGCAATTAACTAAGCAGTAAGAGGTTGTTAAAGCAAACCTCTTCCAATATTTGCAATTACTGTTATCTGTATTTAGGTAATTTGTGAATTTGTCAGTAAGATGCGGATATTAGCTTAGTATATTCACTCAACTATTACTTACGGAATCCCTTGGTGAATATTACTAACAAAGACAGCAAGAACGCGCGTCTCCCTGGGTGTGAATGACAGCACCAAATCAACAGTATTTCACTGCACAAATCTGCAGTCCAGCACACTCTGCGGCCATTATTTGGAACTAGCCGCGAATGTTATTGTTACCATTCTAACAAGCACCAACCTACCTAATACTTTCCTCATTCTCAATTATGTAATCTAGTGTTACACCGTTCAATCGATAACCCTGTTTTTAGCCTAATTGAAGCTAATATGTCGTTGAACATAAGGCCATCTCTATCAGTATACATGTTTGAACGAACAGCCACTTACGTATCATCTCATTACTTTATTGTATCAAAATATCATGGGTTTTCGCAGATTAATCGAGAGGCTGTAAAGGGTTTCGAGCGCCATGATGCATCCACCAGCCTATTTGTATATAAAATATACCCCCGCTTAAACACATGCCACAGTAGTCCGCACCATCCACCGTCCGCTAGATTCTGCCCTGCTTATTTATTCGCATTACTAGTAGCATATAGAAAAGTTATTGTAATTGCACCTGTGTTCTTTAATGTGGACATTAACGAAAATGATGAGCACATTTGGCATTAGCAATTGATTGCTATTTGATTGATGATTCCAGGAGCTAGTAGTAGAATCTGTGAGGTGCCTAATGTCAGAAAACCCCACTAGAAAGGTGACAGCTATCTCATATTGGCTACAGAGGAAACATATTGCTTGCTGTGAGGAATCGGGGAAACTAGTTACTGTTATCTCTGCATACCATTTCATTTCATGAATGGTCCCTTCCATATGGCGCTTACAATTGATGTGCTGGAGAACACCAACTGCCTTATCGCCACCGCTTATGACCTAGAGGATTACCAAGGTTTGTTCATGAGAGCTATGGTCCCAAACATATGTTGATCCCTACCAACCCCGAAGAGCTGCATGCTCGTAAACGTTTACAGGCGTTCCTTTACCAGGTGAACGAAGGCATAAGCTGCTGATCAGTCCATTTGCTATGAAATAAAATGGTAATGGATAGCATTGATGTTTAAAGGGGAAGAGAACACTCCCCTGATAGCTGGAAAGCGTCTATCAACATTCAGCTTAATGTATTCGCAACAAATACGGGCCCTTTGCTATGGTTTTGGCTCTTTTGTTTTGTCTTCCTGAACCCGAACCTTCGGTTGCAAAACCTCGCCTATTGCCTAATGTCGCCATGCCCATAACGCAAAAGCCAATATGTATCTATCCTCATGACGAAAGTGTTCTTTAAGCTGTGACAGGTACGGTCAATAGTAGCAACAAAGTGTTAAATGAATCATGTATCCTGCGATGACCTTTCGTAAAAAGGCGAAGTGTCTTTTGGTTAATGTTAACAAGGGTAGAGTTTATGATCATTGTGATGCTGTCTCCCCATTTCTGGCACTATTCCATATATACACAAATGATAATGGATTGCTTTAAACAACCATCTTGGTGTGTGTGGGGAAGAATGATCAACAACTAGGTCTACTGCGAAATATAAGGACAATTGATTGGGGCTGTCCGGAGATTAACTGGGGATTAAGATGCTAATTAGCCCCAAATTGGCAGTTAACACTGCTCTGTTATTAAATAATTAGTGACTTCGTCTGTACGCGGCGGATATTAGTTGGATGACATCAATCGGCAATCACTCGTAGTAAGCCATGGCGAGTACTTCTTACAAAGACAGTCGGACGGCGTGCTCCATTGGGTGAAACACAAAAGAAAGAGTATTTCGAAGCACCAATCCGAAGAGCTAATGTTTGCAATCCTCTTTTGAAGCAAATCGAATGTGTCGTTGAACATGAAGGCGTACACCCTTCACCAACAGATGAAGGTCCGTGTTGTTATTGACGTTACTCCACGAGTTTCTGTTTAGATACCTGATTGAACGAACAGCCACTACTTACAAGTGTTTGCAGTTTCCATCATATGACTACGAAAGTGTCACGCTGTCAGATTAATTTCGAGACAAAAGGCTTCTCTACTGTTTCCTTTTGTTGCGCTATCGTATGGTCAGTGAATCATATCTGTTGCGATGACCGTGCCTACGAATGCCACTAGTGTAGAGTATTATTGTTTATTTAACAGCGCCTTACATACTCTGCCTCCCACATCGAGTTTGATCAACATGAAATACGGATCGTATCGTGCTGTTTCCGAGGTAAACGGAATCCAATTAAGCGGGTATCTATTTCCGTCCTGCATTAATCACTACTTATTGAAATTAGATTTCACTGAATTATGGTTATTTTCTCATATGCGCTTTATACACTATATTTGTTCTGCAATATTCCGGCTTCGCAGAATATGTTATCAACTCTCTTGGATTCGTGCGACGGTCATGGACTGAATAAAAAGAGTCGCGGTTAAAAAAATGTGGTGTATTACACTTCACTCAAGAATGATTATTAATTGTTTCATGATACACATACATCGTAAACATAGTCGCTGTCTCTACAAATCACAGACTAATTAGGGACATGAGCTGATTTTAGCACTCATTTATCTTCTGCTCCTCTTTAATTTTGTTATCAATAATACACCGATAACTCGACACAAACTTTTCTGCAGCATATCCCCGTAAACAAAGCACAGGGCCCGTCATAAAAGCCATAACGTCAAGATGTATATCTTTGTCATAGAATAAACTTGAATGCATGTGGACACTAATTGAGGCTGTAAAACGTTGTGAGTGGTAATGTAGACATTCCATATTTTATACCTAGTGTTACGATTTGCTGCCCAAGCGATGATATTAATTGCGTCCGCAATGTGTTTTTGTTGCAGTGCGTTACACTTACCGCTGAAGAAGCAGTATCAATAATGCATTCCTTAATGGACGATATATTACAGGCATGTTTTAGGCGATTGCATAATTTCAACATAATATATATTTTAGTCCGTTACAACTGCCGTTGTATCACCTCCATACAGGTATCGTATTCGTCATTTGTTTCTGCGATACTCTTACATTTCATGACGTACCTCTGTTGTGCTCTTTTTATTACTTATTAAGCAGTTACGGTGCGAACGTTTGACATGCCGCCCCTAACGTCTTATGGCTTTCTTTCTCAACAAACCTAATAGCCTTGGTATGCAGGCAATGTAGAAGTGGAAAAATTGGGATATTGAATGACAAATGCAGTTTTGTGTTGATTACTTTGACTTACACCAAGATGATATGGACATGTTTTCCATATTGGTTTGCTTGTGCTAGTATGGTTGATAAGGATTGAGAGAGGAATCGAGAGAGATTAGGGAGGCGGGAGGTAGAGAAAAGAGAGAGAGAGAGAGAGAGGAGAGAGAGAGAGAGAGAGAGATAAAGAGCAAAAGGTAGAGAGTTAGAGAGAGAGAGAATAGAGAGAGAGAGAGTAAGTATAGAGCAGGAGAGTGTGAGAGTAATAGAAAGATAAAGCGAGAGAGAGGGAGAAAGTGCGAGAGAGAGAGGGGAGAGAGAAAAATTAAGAGAGAGGGAGATGGAGAGAGAGATAGATCGAGAGTTGATTGATTTATCCCCTTTGTGGAATGAAATATTGATGATAAGAGAATAGTACTAACTCGCCTGGTAGAAGTCAGTATGGACAGGCTCGATGCTAATAGAAACCATCAGTGCTACCTTCATGAGATCATGCACCATATTTCTTTATGGAAAAGGCCTACGGGAGCTTCCTGTTGAGCGTCTTAGTTAAGAGGTGTAAATTGGACCTCATGGTGCGATGCTAATGCTGATATATATATATATATATATATATATATATATAGATATATATAGATATATATATATATAGATATATATATATATATATATATATATATATATATAGAGATATATATATATAGAGAGGTATATATATATATATATATATATATATATATATATATATATATATATATATATATATATATATATATATATATATATATATATATCTATATATATATATATATATATATATATATATATATATATATATATATATATGCAATACGGTCTAATGAGGTGCGCTTTTTTCAAGTCTGTCGTCTTCCCTACCTGAATAGTATGATATCTCTAGGCATAAACATTTCGTTTAGTTTACTTAACTGGTTTCAAAATGTTGAAGGCAAAGATACATAAGCTTTGCTAATTTTGACACCACATGGTATCTAGACGAGCATCATCTTTAAAAATGACAGCGTTCACGCACCTTTACTCAATCAATGTAATGCTAATTGTTGCCATTGTTTTCATTAAATGCAGAAAAAAAAAATGAGATTTGGTATGCGATCTGAAATTGTTGATGATGAGTGATTCGCTGTGCTTTCATGATAGTTATTATGAAAAGTCAACATTCCGTAGACGTTTTCTTGTACGGTTATTTCTACCCTAGACTGCGATCAAACCAAATTCACGACCGTTGCTTGTCTGTGCTGCCTTTATGCGATACAACTGTTACAGTCATAGCGGTAGTTATCTGCGGCGTATACCAGTCATTGATGCTACCATGTCAGAATCCATTCGATCTGTAATGGAGGTCAATTTGAATGCGTTCAGTTGGTGTAGTTGTTCTGTTAATGATGAAATGCCATTACTGTTACGTGATAATGATATCTCTGGAAACAATAATATTATACTTATTGGTGCACCAGATGCACAAACAAAAACGTAACAATGGAGTCTTTGCTGCGTCACATGAACTAATATGCCTTTCGATCTATTGGTTATGGAAAGAGCCCGCTTTAAACAGATGTTAAAAGAAAACTATAACCATGGTATAATATAGACAGTAGCTTTTTTATTACGATTAATCAGTCAAAAGATTCGTACCGTCATCGGGATACTACTGCTAACTGTAAATTTCTCATCTATTGCTTACTTGATCTATTGAAATGTAAACTCTCTCTACACTCGGGACCTAATATAAGCAATGTCGGCTGACATAGCGTATTAACTAAGCAATGTATATTGAGAAATGGGAAAACCGCTAGCTCCTTTATAAAGAACCCTGGTTATCTTAATTGTATAGAATTACCTATATTTTAGCTTCGTAATTATATGTTTTTAAACAACAGTACTTATTACGCTTCGCAGTTCCGGATATCTAGTAAAAGGTATGAGAGGGCAAATCCACATCTTGCTGACATAAGTACTAATATCAAAACACAAACTGTTCAAAGAATCTGAAATTTAACTTACATGATATGTAATATAAATAACGAATGAAGCAGCATATTACCGTGATGATGGTGTCGTCTTTGGTATCATTATGCTTGAAGCAAGTGTTTATGAATTCAACCCTAAAGTTATTTCGCTCTGCTTAGGACTATCACACGACCCCTTTGAGCCAGCAAAACGACCTTTCCGTTTCAAGCGGTCAATTTCATTTCATATGAAGGTGTCGCAATATACCCGTTGTGTACTTGTCGGGTGATTGCTATTCACAAATTTGAAGCAATCTCAAAGAAGTTGCCCATAACTCGATACAAACATTGAGGTACTAGTTTACATAGGTTGAACAAAATAATCGTGTGGTATCACACTTTGAAGGTAAAATTAGTTATTTTTAGCATTAGTGAGTACTGCTAACAACGCCAGCCAGACCAAGCATTCTGGTGGATGTGAATGACAGGACCAACGACGCTGTATCATAAAACACCAAATGAAGTCAAGCATTCACCACGGTCTTTTTGGGCAACTCGCCTCATATTTCACAGTCAAAATCTCCTTACATGATATATTTCTCGTTCAATAATCGCCACAACGTGTTCGCATGTCAGCGGCAAGAATTGCTGGTACTGTTTCAACTATCTGCGCTAATTCATGTTCTGTGAATCATGTATTTATGCACAAAATTTACTAGAATATAATTATGGTGATGGCCTCGAGCTTAATCAACACAAAAACATAACATATCGTGCTTTTTCCAGGGTGAACGGATTTCCAATTAAGCGTGTTTCTATTTCCGTACTTTATTAATCATTCGTTATTGAAATTGGATATTCACTGAATTATGGTTTTTTTCCCAAAGGCGGTTAAAGCTCTCTATTAGTCGGGGCATATTGCAGTTCGGCAGGATGTGTGGGATCTAGCCCATAGAATTGCCGTATCGGTCGTGAGTCGATTGAAAATAATGGCTGTTGACAAGGAATAGTGGATTAAATATCACACAAACAGGATTATAAATAGCCACATGATACACGTGTTGGTCCGAAGCACTGGCTGATCAGGAATACGCTGTTTGCAATTATAAATATTCTGCTTCAATGACTCGACAATTTTGTTCTCAGTAATTGTCGCAAGCACGAAACAATATCTCTCGAGTCCCATTAACTAACCATAGTCACAAAAGTCATAAATTTGCCATGTTTATCGTTGTCACGATTATAACTCCTGGATTCCTATCAAACCTGATGAAGGTTGTAAAACATCGCTACCGGTAATACAGAAAATCCTTATTTCATCCCTCGTATTTCGATATTCAGCCAAAATGTTGCTTTTACTAGCGTCCGGAAAGTGCTTCGGTTACTTTATATCATATAACCGGCGTATTTTGGGGAGATCACATTAGGACCTCCACAGATCTAAATAGCCATGGGATGCACTCAATGTCGTAATACAACAATTGCGTTACTGAATAACACATACAGCGCTATGTTAATTACATTGACTAACTCAAAGATAGTGTGGACATCTTGTTCATATTGCTTGGCTTTATGCCAATCAGAGTTATAAGTCATTGAACCAATCTTTTTTGAGGAACGAGACATAGAAAGAGAGGTGGAAGGAAGAGAGAGAGAGAGTGTGTGTGCGTAAGTGTGTGTATGAGGGTTGTGGGGAGAAGGGAGGGGGAAGTGGGATAGAGAGAGTGATTTGACTGACCGGTCGTAGCATTTGGGTGATTACAAATATTTGATATATTGGCTCATCCTTGATATGGCGGATATTTTTGTAGCTGTAATTACTGAAATGTATTGACTTAAGAAAGGTGGTAATCCTTTTCACTCAACAACATGATCTTGGATAGTAAGTACTTATCTGCTTATCATCTTTAGCCTTCTGGATAATTCTAAGCGCCAGATATAATATAATTAAGGGTTACTCTGGTGTCATGATGGCAGCGTTCCAAGATACATGACATTTGACCTAAGAGCCCAACTTATACGTGGATTCTGTACGATATAAACACGCAGCAGGTTGCTGATTCTGGCTCTGTAGTCGCCTTAAAACATATGCAATTAAGAAGCTAATGTACGCACCTCATCATGCCTGTGTAGCAATATTGTCGCTTTTATTACCTTCTGTGAATATTCTTGAATATACTAATATATAGCTAACATATTGCAGAAAAACATCCCAAACATGCAGTACAGATTTGATTTATTGCTTTTCACATTTGTGATGACAGATGACTTGAGTGAAATTAATTATTCCATTTGCCCGATTAATTCTCCTTAATGCTATTTTGAAAAATGCAGTTTTGTCAGCTAGAGCTAAACACACTATAACACACTATGAATTAACCAATATAGTAACCAAGACGCTAAATTAGGTTTAATATGTGATACGAATGATACCTTTGCGTAGGTTCGAGCTGAGTGGCTTGGTAAAGCGTTATATATTGGAATCAGTTGCGCTCAACCTGGGTCCATGTGTTACACATGATCATCAAACGCTTGCAAAATTGTTTAGTCAATGAACCCTTCATGAAAGGCAACCTCAAATATTCTCTGGCGCCGCTGTATTAATTAGGCTTGTATATGCTTGTCATTGAACCATGCTCACCTTCCGTCCTCGCATCCTGCTGTAACAATAGCTTAAGCGCATTCATTCAATTTTGAGATACAAGTGGAATTGGTTCATTTGATGGCTATATTGCCGACATGCTCGCTTTCTTTTACTTTATACTTCCAATGGGTACGAGGTCAAATGTTGCAAAACGCAAAGACCTATATAGCAGTTTACGAAAGGATTAAGTGGTACATCTGATACTAGCGGGATGTTGTTATCGCTTTAGAAAAGGTATGTACAATCATAGATTGATAAGTATGAACAACTAAAAGTTATGTTGATCAGAGTGATGCTACAATATTTATGCCTCGAAACTGCTTCGGCAATCTTACATTCTAGTTTGTTTTAAGCTGCCAGTTGTTGTAAGATTTTTTGTTTCCGGAGGGTCCCAGCGAGTAGGGTTATTCATGATGTTGCTGCTTTTCCATGCGGTATATGTCTGTCTGCAACGTTCCTGTATGTATTGTTGTATATTATTTGGACTTTTGTTTAACATTGCTCTTAGGGGAAATTGTTAAACAACTGCCCGAAGATATAAAACAACACATCAATACTGTCATCTAAATGTTTGCCGCATGAAGATGACAAAGGATTGCCTGTGAGGTATAATTGTAGGCTATGCTATCACAGTTTGCTGATGTGAAACCCTCTGCCTTCTAACCACTTGCCTTTCATTCAGCTTAAATGCTGAATATGTTTAACGAAATTCAGTCATCGAACAATTTAAAAAATACTTTACTTTCCATTTATCTAGCTTAACAATAGAAAATTGGTTTTGCACTATACCTTGATGTTTTTATTTTATATTTTCGATAAAAAGTTGTCGTCAATGGTAATCAACTGCGCTTTGGCGATATTGTCAGCTTCATCGTGTAGTGATGAAATTCACGATACTTAAATTGCATCCTAGTATAACGTTCTACAAATCATCGTTTAAACCACGAGGCAAACAATCAAATCAGAATCTGCAGCATTGTTACCTCAATAGTAGGTATTGTCTAAAAATGCAAACAGCTATGCTTTTTATGCATACTTTTGCAAAGCATATGGCTACTTATTCGACGACTTTTATTGTTATAATCAATAAAGGCAATCTCAGATTTACCATTTGACAAGGTCAGGGTGGAGCTAATGGTTCGTTGATCATTTAAGGATTATTCATTATCAATTCAGTGACCTTTATGGATATTTCCGCATTGACTTCCTAATATGGTCATTTGTCGTTGTGTTGTACAATACAACAGACATGACATTTAGGACGATGGTGAGGTCTTTATGATTCAATTATCACTCGGTACTTATGTTATTGCCAATATCTCTAAAAAGACATTATCCGCGTATCTAGTTGATTTATTAGTTAAAATGATCTAATATATCCCCCCTTTGTGGGTGCGAAATGCAATATTATGATATTTGACAATATATCGTATATTGTTAAGATAAAACCGAACAACCGCATATCGCTTTGCTTTGCTTGATATCGGCGTCCAAGTTTGACCAACTCTTTTGTAGGCGGTAACGCCGAGTTGTCTGGCATATATGAGAATGAAGATAATCGAAAATATTTCCTTGGCTATCATTGAAGTAGTAAAGTCGGTTTGTGATACAGATTATACTCAGCAAATGTATTGTCATGTGTAAAGCAAGTCCACATAAGGGGTTACCTTGTAACTGACTAGTTAGTGTGTTGCTACCTTTCCTACCAAACCTATGCTAAGACTCCTAGCATGCTGGCTGCTTAAAGCGTAACCGCTAGGATTATGTTGTGGCCTTCATGATACCCATAGCCACGGGATAGCTTATAACTGTCTAAGCATTTTATACCTTCTTTCCAATAAACCTAAGTCAGCTTGTTATGTTTACCAACTTATTTACCTTAATGGATGACTAAAACTATACTTACCTCATAATGGTATAGCAATCAACCCGATTATAACCTGTGATAATCTCATTGGCTAATAATAGTGTGACTGCACCGATCAACTGCCAAGCAAAATGACAACAAAATTAATTACACCAGTATATGTGCATTATAAGTGCACTAGCTGCTAATTGACATGGTACAATTGGCAATCTTTCTTCATCTGAAAAAATTTAAGTTCATTGTTATGATGCAGGTTGAACAAGGCTACCAGTTCAACTGACGCGCAAATCGTAAGTGGGTGTGAACCCATATGGAGCTGCAATTGATGGGATATCATGAGGGCACCTGTTTGAACTGCTGTGCAAAGCAACACAGATAATCAACAGTTTTTGAACATGTGCAGTGTACACACAGTTGACGCATGTATACTATTATAAGTCTATTCAAGCATGACCAGTTTAGGGTAGGTGTCCCTTGATTAAAGTGGAGTACGCTTATATTCTCATTGGCTGGAACGCTCTGTGGTTAACGTTATTCACCTTTGATTAAAGATAACGATCACGTTCTTGTTGAGTAAATGAATATATTACATTTGACAGCTGGGGTAATATTCGATCCTGGACTTGTTTTCGCACAATGAAGCATTTAAGATTCGAAAGCAATGCATTTATATGACGATAAGTGTCTGTGTCTATTATCATTGATACACTGTTGCTCTTAATTACAATGCAGATTATCTGTATTCCATCTGATCGTTATAGCCCTTTTGCTTATGAGTTCTTATCCTCCCCTTGCAACTTGATAAACTAATAATAACAACAACAACGAGCAGTTGGTCAATCCACTAAAAGTTGACACTGCCTGAAATACTATTCACGATTTCAGTCCATTTTGTCGCGTTTTGACTTGAAATTTTTTCCATCCGTTTATTTAAGTGAATGGAAATATATCAACGAATTAAAATCTAATCCTCTTTGAGAGATTTGACAAAAAAAGCAGTTATAGCTTGTATCACTCCTCGTCGTTGTATTTGGTGGTCTTTTCCAAACCATCACAATATATCTGCACTCAAGATGCTTTTAATCACCTCTGCTGAACGACATATTTAATGCTGCATGCAGAGCTGGAGTCTTTGCATCCGTGCTGAATTCCACGATCAAACTTTGATGTACGACAAGGGACCACTTCTAACAATAAACTATGTGTTCAGTTTTTCGTCGTGCTTTAAGAACTCAAAGTCACTCGGCTATTGGCGATAATAGCAAGCGCTGAATTATCCATGAGGTAAATGTGTTGATTCCTAACCAACGTCTTAGTAAGTGTTGGAGAAAAAATAGACACAAATCTATGCCCTACTGAAGCTGTCAGCACAATATGCGGCAGTGTTACCTTTCATGGCAAAACGCCACGACATCCTGTTACTCTGGCATCTATACATATTGAAACCTTACTCGCATCTCAAATGGTATACACGCAAATGTTGATTGTGATAACTATGTTAATTTATCAGAGCGACTGTCCTGCCGTACCGTTACATAGGGGATCTCCGTGTATGGTTGTTTCTTTCAATTGTTGAGACGATTAAACCCCGACAATGAAGTATAGTACTTACAACCAATGATGCGAATAATACGACTGGCATGAACTATCCGTCACTAAACAATAATGGATGAGAATGCAATATTCGTTTCAAATTACACCCAGAAATAAATATGCAGGCTCCAATAAAATTATGTTGTATTGCTTTGTTGTGGATATTTTGGCTGACGAATGGTTCCAGAAACATTCAGGTGTCCGGGGGTTTTACGGTTCTGCATTTATGTGAAGATGAGCAGCACATAAATCAATAATTAGACTGTAGCTAAGTCATGTCCTAATCCGATCTGTGAATGTGCTGTTGTTGCTATTTGTTACTAAGGAAGAGATATCTCTTATGCGTAGCACGCACAACGAATATTATTCACATTGTTAATTAGGCATAAATTTGTTATATCCCACATCTACATATTGTCCGAACCAACACCTTATCGTAATGGCGATTAATGATCATTGTGTGCTAGAAATTAGGTTATGAAATTTAATATCTCGTGTACTGACCGAGTAATTATGTATCGATATTTTCGTTTCTTATTGGTAAATATGTATATATATATATATAGACATCGGACGACTTTATGGGGTGCAAATTTATTATTTGGAACGAGTATGCTGACTCTTAAGGATAGTCGCCGTATAGATGGACCGTGCAAGCAATACTTACTTCACACGTTTTTGTGAAGTCCCAATAAGGCATTATCATCTATAATTAATGACTGCAAATTTGTTGTATGCTTCCATAGCTTATAGGAATAAAACAATTGTCCTAAGGTTGACACCTTGACACCCGCTCTTCTTACAATGGCGTCGATTACCTTGTCAACTGTAATATCATCGTGTCATTCACACATGGAAGTGAAGAATGAATTCTTGATATGGGCCGTTCGGTGGAGGTTTGTTGTGACGATCCTATAGCTGAATGCATTACTTGAGCGATGAATACCCTCAATTACAATTATTGCAGATATCATATTGTGATTGGATCAATAGTAACATCTCTAATTTTAGTTAAATATAAATAGTTGAGGATCAGTTAAAGAATTCATTATATTTGTTGATTGGGAGCTTTACCTTGATAAAAGCGCTTCAGGTGTTCAGAGTTCCATAAAGCTTCAGACACACATTTTTACTGCTATCCTTGATAGGACCATTCCTGGTTTAAATTTCTGATCAAGATACTGTGATTCGTGACGGGAAATTCACAAATTTGTATAAACATATATCAAACCACGACAACAATCCGATATTGTTCAGAAAGTGTCCTGATGGAGCATTTTCCAGACGAATGGTTCGATTAATCCGCATCTGATCCGACTTGTATAGTGCGCATGGTAAAGAACGACCGCATCTGTCCCGACAGCGTCTTTATTCCCCCGAATGCGATCCAACAGAGATCAGACAGTTGCCGGGCAGTGTCGCATTCGGCAAGATCTGGGCACAATCTGGACTCATTCGGCAAGAAATTCGACAAATCATGCCCGTTCATCACGACAGCTTACCTATCCACAGGGCACCGTCCAGACACCGTCCAGACACCGACCTTGTCGCAATGTAAATGCGTCAGATCGGTGTGAGGTCCAGTGTTTCTTATCTCTTTCAATCAAGCCTTCATATGGTTCCACATGGTATCTCTATCAAGCTCCCCCATCGCATATTAACAATAAAGACTAGTTTTCTTGTAACAAAAACATGGTTTGTTCTCTCATTGATAAACAACAGAAGCAACTGCCAAGACCAAATGGAGTAATTCCTTATACACGCAGTCATGGACATTGGAGTTGTTACAAATAATGCGGCTAATCCCTGTATGACAATCGATCGTGTGTCGTCATGGGGTTACGATGTCATTACATGTAATAACCAGTGCCGTAGTTCTGCTTCAAACACTCCTCATTGCAAGTATTGTAAGTAAAATTTGGTCATATTGTCACTGCATGATTTAAGCTAAACCATTCTCTAAAAGCGTCGTAAAATTGTTATTATCTTTCTAAGGGTTAAGAATTAATTGATAACATAACATGACTTTTCATCGAATAGTTCATGCGTCTGATATAAGGATACAGCCACATAGCTCACATGAGTGACGTCATATATATCGAATTCACTGCCGAAGCTGTTGTGTATATATTGCAACGTTATTCTGCCACTAAATGCCCAGCGTTAAGCATCAGCTTAGTGTTGGCTTATTATAGGATTGTAAGATTTTATTCTGCCGTGGTAATTGTCATAATTCAATTCGATTTGTAATATTGGCCGCTATGGATAATAGGAGAAAGAGAATACAACAGATCTGCCTGTAAAGGCATCACTCCATTGGTAAGCCAGATTAGTGTCGGCTTACTTGATAGCGACATCTTGAATGGCCATGTTTGCATTTAATTACAGACCAAATACTTATAGATTGTTACTTTGTTATAATAAAGCCAATATGCCATATTTTACGCCACATTAACTTGGTTTGTTTTGTATTTAGATGTTTCTCCGCTGCATTCTACCAATTCATCAAGATGATTCAAAGGCACGTACTTCTATTCTTATGATCCTCGTGTCATTCAACGTAGCACGGGAAGATATGTGACAGTATTGACAATCTTTGCATGATGCAGATTATCATAAGCAGCACTAACGAATGGGATTTATCACTCGTGCTCTGTTTGATATAACTCATTTTGCACTAGACATGCTGTATAAACCATCTGCATGTTACATGATTTAGGGTAGTGGTATCCATTGCATCCAATTATTCTGCAGCGTTCTGGTGCTCTCACAATTGAACGCCGTGCGTCACAGGTCACCGAGCGGAGCTGTCAAGGAGATGTTCTTTCCAATTAGCCAATTGGCGCATGTGGATTGTACAATTGCCATGTTTTAATCAGCCCTGAGGCGGCCGTGACACGTTAATGCAAAAGTGAGATTGCAAAGTGGTAATAAGTGTGCATGAAATGGAGACAGTAGTTGTTATGGACGTGTGTATAACATGCATGGGAACGTGGACGTTTAGATGCAGTTTGGAAACATGCGCCCGATGCAATGTTTAGTCTGCGACGCAACCTCCGCTCCCCCACCATCCCCATGGATGAAGCCGTTATTAATAGGAATGCATTTGAGGGCTTTTATTGCTGCATAAAATTAAGAATGGGGTATTTGAGTTGGATGTTCAGTTCAATAGCCATCCATTGTAAGTGGTGCTAACGTAAAGACTCTTCTTTAGAAAGCTACAATAGCTTAATTGCAACATCACGCGCCTTGTCCTCTAGATGATAATGTGATACGGCTCAATGGTTTCGAAGGCCAGGGCTAGTGATCATCATATACGTTGGTCGAGACATTTTGTCAGATGTTGGTTTATATGATATAAGCAACAAAACCAACATTTTATCCTTTATAAGTCGTTCCCAGACTGTCACAACTCGCAATATGTCGATTCATTCCACTGTTGATGCACCGTATGATTGAAGTGGCTACCACAGTAACAATGTACGTGGAATATTGCCCCGTAATCCGCCCAACATTGGTGCATATGCTGCCAGTGTGATATTATTTTGGGTTTAATATTAAGCATTAATCATTAATTAAGCTATGTCAACTGTTATTTTGGAGAATATATCAGGATATTGCAGACAGGATGTGATATTTTCGATCAGTCCAGTATCATGGTAAAACAGATGCCTTTTAGGCAATGGATTATTAAAGGCCTGGGAGTCGATGACTCATCTGTAAAGTTGTGAGAAACGGAAGCGATGGCTAGCAGAACGCATAGAAATGCGGTGAAAATCAATGCCAAAACCTCGAGCTGTCCATGCAAAATAATGCACAATATCGAAAGTCAATCATCCTCTACCATTATACCATTTACCTGCTTTGATTAATCTGTCGAGATAGTGACAGAAGACGTTACTGGTTACTAATAGGACCAGTGATCTTCTCCTCTCTCCACTGCATCCGACCCTAGTGGAGCTTTGTGGCTGCCTAATGTGCTTAAATTCATCATGCACGACACCATGTTATCTCTAACGTGTCATGTTTTGCATAGTGAAAGCCTCATTCATCGCCCAGATTGAATCAACTTTTGACGCCACATTAAATCAAGGAGACAGCAGGGAATAGAAATTATGCGAGGCTATCCTCTTAGAAACATGACTTTAGGACAGGACCATTCCTGTCTGTTGACCGTAACTCTTGCAATGCACTGGTTATGTATTAAACGCTAAGTACACCACATATCATATAGATGAAAACACCTTTGCTGGGAGCAACGCCATCAAGACCATAGGTGTTTTTCCTATTTGTGTATCAGAATGAACTGGGAGGTCATCTAATGCACAGATATTAAGGACCCCCGTATTACTAAACGTTTGATGGTTTGTTTGAATGGTAAAACACAAAATGCTTGAAAAGTGGTTTAATCTGTCCTATCAGTTATTCGGAAATGTGTGCCTTCTTTTCTACATTCCGCACCAAAGATGCTTCCATGCAGAATTCAGCCAACGGAAGAAGCGTAAAATGTGGCAAAAACCTTCAAGGGTCTCCTTATAACGGATTGCTTGCCGACAATTCGTGAATCATGTGATAAGCACCTGTCCATCAATTCAATGACGAAATGCACATTATGCCGTGTAGGTGGTCTTTAAAGGGTAAATTCCTTCAAGCGATATAACATGGCGTTTGTTTATGGTTTCCATTACAGCCATTCATATGAAACCCCTGATTGTCATCTGATGAGGCAGATCCTCATAGGAAAAGTCACAGGAAGCGTTTTAATGCCCACGTCTTTATTCGTATGTTTTGCTGCTTGTTTAAATTCAACCTATATACCAGTATTCAATTGTTGTTATATCAGCCTGTTATTTGCCGTTTTCAGTTGATCAATTTGCAACGTCAGGGTTATCGTGAAGCAATTGCATATCCTTTCCTTCTCATTTCCCATAATTCTATATTAATACATATGATTTCATTGCCGTTATCATACGCATTTACTGCGCTGCTTTATTTTCTGCATTTTGAATGAAGCCTATGTAGCGGTATCTAGCATATTTCATACGTCGTAATTTTCGTTTATACCATTTATTTATGTACAGATGTAAAGGTATGGCTAAAGTTAATATATTTACCCTACGGATGTTAGGCTTAAGTATTTCTATATATCTATATATGTCGCATAAAGTGGACACTAAATACATCAGCTATTCTCAAGGGTCAGATGAGCGTTAATGCAGAAATAGCATCTTGCAATAAATACACTTTATAAAGGAAACAAATGCGTAATAGTGGCATGCAGAATGTTTCCTTTGTGTGCTAACACAGATGGCTTGGTATTCTCATTTGTAAATTTGCCTGATCCAGAGAATGTAACTGGCAATCATGCAAATATCCCAAAATCAGATACTGATACGTTTACGGTCAAGTGTATTATGATAGCTGTTATCAACATGTCAATGGCCCTTTTTGGCATTACGCAGATTTCCGTTCTGAGAGCGCATGGTGTACATATTATTGCATAGAAACTGTTGCACTGTCAACCCCTTCCCTTCTCCTACCCTTTTTTTTCTGAATATATCGCACTGAGACTACCCAATGCTTAAGCATTCGTTTTGCATTTCAGTGGGAGTCATAATATCGCATACATTGGATCCATTTGATATTCAATGATAAGGACCCATGGTTGTAAAACTGATCTTTGGGCGGTCGATATATCAAAAGGGCAGGTTCCTGGTGTATATGTTGGTCTGTGTATTCATTTGCATATCTTGGAATAGATTGTTCGTAAAAGTTTACCACTGCTGCCTTCGCTTCTGCTTGGTGTTGTTTCTCCATACATCAAAACATAGGAATCTTAATCATGACAAAGACATCTACTAATTGATGATTATAATGTATACAACAAATCTATGCCTCACATTTAACAGAACTTATCAAACATAACCAGGATGTCTGAGACTACTTTATACATACTTAACGTAAGCGGTAAACATCGCCGAAACAATTGTACGGAAGACACCGAAGTAGTGTACCTGAAGCGCTCTCACTTAACCCGCCAATCTATTTTCGCGGGTTTGGCTAGAGCAAACATTATGCAATAAGCAGAACAAACTGACATGTAGCTACGGCACTCACGATTAGCATTACCGAGAAATGTCTTGCATTTTGTCTCAGTACCCTTTACCAAAACCAAGTATGATCATGATAACAGGCAAAAATACGAACCGTTGAACATGCATAATCCCGATCGACTCCTCATATACTGTGGTGCTCAATGGGAACATAAACGTGTTGACGGGTTCACTTAAACTGCCTATATCCGCTATAAAAGAATAAACGCTCTCTTCGTTTTGACAGAAACACGTTTAGAGGCGTACTTTTTGCTATCTTTGGTGCATGGCCACATACACGCTATACAAGCAGCCATACACGCTACAACAGTGATTATTTGGAAGGAGAGTTATCCCTATTTATATCACACGAATGAAGCTGGGGCATTTTCACCGAACTTGAAGCAGCGCTCCTGCTCCAGTTTGATAATTACTAACACAGAGAGCCAGACCGCGAATTCCACTCGATATGAATGACGGCAGCGACGGAACAGTGCAACCTCACCACAGTCAGTAGTTTAGCATGCACCACGGCCAGTGGTGTGCAATTGCCTCGTATTTGGCAATAACCATTCCGACAAGCACCTCACGTTATACGTTTCTCATTCTCAATGATATTGCATCATGCAGCTCCTTTCACTGGAAAACCATTTGTTTACGTATTCTGCACGCTACCTGAAGTGAACCGTATGTGTCGTTGACCTTGAGGTCATACATCCCTTTGCACTAGAGTAGATCCCTTTCAAATTGAAGTTACTCCATATTGCGCGTCTCCATCAGCATATCTGTTTGAGCAAAAACAATAGCTACGCGAAGCCATGGGTTTTGTCAGATTTATCGAGAGCCAACAAGGCTTCCGAACGACACGATGCTGCTGATTGCATATTTGTTAACAAACTATACTGACGACTTAACACATGCCACGTTTGGCGGTTACATTCATCTTACCGATGAATTTCACTGCTTTTATAAATTCGTATCCCTTGTAACATGTTGCTCTAGCAAAAGCTGTTATTGTGCCATTTATTAAGAACCAAAAAGAAAATGACGTGTATATTTGGCATTAGCTATTACTATGTGTTAGAAAACGGCCTCAGTTCCTCAGTGTCAGAATACCCAACTGGATAGATGACAGCCATCTCACATTGGCCATAGAGGAATGATATTACTAAGTGTGATGATTCGGGTATGTTTTTTTAAGGGTCAATGCTTGGGAGCCTATAGATTAGTGTTTCAGTAGTAGCTGTTAATTAAATGTTGGGATTTAGGCAGAGTAAAGTATTTCATTCCATGAACGGGTAATAGAATTGCTGGAGAATATCCACTACGTCATTGCTACTGCTTATGGCCTATGTGGATAATGCAGTTTTGTTCATGAGATATCTACATAAACATTCATATGTTGATCTTCACTAGCCACACACCCAAAAAAACCGATACAAGTCGAACGAAGGCAATTATATACCCCGAAGGTTTTAAATGAAAAAGGTAACCCAACGGCGATTTCTAACAGACAGCAATGTTGTTTTCAGGCGAAGGGAATTATCCAATCAGATCTGGTTAACTCCGTCCAACATTTACCCCAATTTAATTGACAAACATGTATTCCCGCTGCCATTGCTTTGTCCTACACACGAACTTTCATTTGGAAAACTTTACCTTACCGTGTTGGTAAGAAACCATTCATCACAAAAGCAAACAGTGATCGATTCTCTTGATAAAGCCTTAATCAAGCTTCATTAATCGCCGAAAGGTGTTCTCGTGTCAGTGACAAGATCGGCTGGTTCTGCTGCCATTCTCTACACAATTTCATGTTAAGTAAATAATGTTTGTTGCGGTAGGCATTCGTAAAAAGGCGAAGGCTATTTGACCCAGTATATAATCATCGTGCTTCATCCTTTTTCCATACTTTATTAAGCACTTTTTATAGTGATAAATTTCAATGAATTGTGGTTATTTTCTTGCATTTGGTCAACGCGCTGTATTTTGTATTGCAGCTAGGCAGAAAGTGTGATCTACCCTGTTGGATTGATCAAATATGGTGGCGGTGGACAAGGGATTGCTAATTAAATATCACACAATTATGACCATTCATTCATATATTGTACACATACTTCATATGCACAGTATATATCCTTGTACAACACTGGTTGGTCAGGAATATCGATACATGTTTACAATCATAAATATTTTGCTCCATTTACTCGGCAATGTTTTTTTTTATTAATAATTGACGCAAAACACGACGAAATGTTGCTCGGTTTCTTTGTGCAGATCCCCGTTACCAAACCATAAGGCCTGTCATGAAAGCAATAACGACTCCATGTATATCGTCGTAATAGAATAACTATCTATCGAGACTTTTGAAGGCTCAAACGATGTTGACACATGCGTCCATAGTGTGTTTTAGTTACTATAAGTTACACCTGCGGCAACAGGAGTCGTACCTATTATGCATCCTAAATGGAATTTTTAACCGACGTATTTGTGGGAGATTAAATGCCAACCGGTGGTTCACTTCATAATTATCATATAACTGAAATTGTGTAACAAATTTTAAAACAAAATGAAATGTATTGCTTGTTTCGTAATTCAACTCCAGCGTTTGGCTTCCCGCGCCAAACACCGTGCGGCTCTCTTTCATTCCACTTAGCACGCACAAAACTAAATGGTCATGGGGTACACCCCATGTTGTACTGCTACAATGGCGTTATTGAATAACACATTAAGTTCTGTGTTGACTACATAGATTGCAACAAAGATGGTGTTGACTTCGTTATAACATCGATTCGCCTAGGCTAAACCGATCGTGCTAAAGCTGTAAAAATGTTAAACGCTAGCGCTTGAGTAACGAGCTAGCGTTTCTTGTATCAGTGCAGAGAGAGGGGGGGGGGAGGAGGAGAGTGAGAGAGAGAGTGAGTTAGTGAATGAGTCAGTCAGTCAATCAGTCCGCCAGTCAGTCAGCGAGACGGTCCTTGTCACAGGTAGAAGCAAAAGACGAAGCGGCCTGTGGTATAGGCATTTATTCTCATATTTCTCCTTCCGCAAACCCAACGGCATAATGACACACTCTCTCAATCACTCACCGGCATAATGGCACTCTCTGTCAATTACTCGCCGGAATAATGACACTCTCTCTTAATCACTCCCCGGCATAATGACACTCTCTCTGTCAATTACTCGCCGGAATAATGACACTCTCTCTCAATCAGTCACCGGCATAATGACACACTCTCTGTCAATCACTCACCGGCATAATGGCACTCTCTCTCAATCACTCACCGGCATAATGGCACTCTTTCTCAATCACTCACCGTTTATACAGCTCCCACATTGCATGCCCGTTTCCTCAATACATGAGTTACTGGTTCTTTAAACAGACTTTCACTCAATCATTCACGACTCGCATGTCCGTTCCCTCAATACAGTAAAGCACAGGTAACCGCGACACAATCAAAATACAGGTTTCTAGACAATCACGCCCAACAATTAAAAGACAATTTAAAAATCTGTCCATGACGGTCCTTGGGATAATCAAGACGCTTTAGTTTCCTTATACGATTTGCCTGTCGTGCTAGGTTGTGTGGCGCTGACAGGGATGGCATGGGTTTCGCTTGACCCTATGGAAGGGCGTCATCCACCACTGCTTGTGGGTGTTTGAATGGGTTCTCTGAAGCCTCAGTATGGTCTTCAATCCTTACTCGCAGTGCGCCAGAAGCGGTAGGACCTTCAGCCTGATGGCAATGAGACCCCACACTGACTCACTGTCACCTGCAGTAGCAAGTATCGTTGCGCTTCCTGCATCTCCAAACACCCCGCCTGTTGGTTTAGTTTAAACACCATACGTGTAGTCTTCTGACTCCACTAGCAGATGCCTGTCCCTTCTAGACGCTGATGGCCAACCTCATAAATGGTGGATACGGACTCCTCTGACAAAACCTGATAGGGAGCTGGGTCCTGCATTGAAGACTCTTCAACGGGATTTGGTATGTCGAAATTCCAATGGTAGTTTCGGTTGTCATCCAGATGTTTGGTCTCTGCAATGGGTTCGAGGAAAAAAGTAGAGAGGTAGTCCATACGCTCGTCCAATTTGCAGTGTCTGATACTGGCTGGCTGTAGTACTGGCAAATCCATGAGATACTGATCTCACCTCGCACATATACGAAAACACATATTACGAAGTGCCCAACACCATAGGTGTGCAACAAAGCCTAACACCTACGATTGAATTATCGATGAATTACTATACTTGCAACATATTCTGAACGTGGAATTTGAAATCATACAAACGTACAAAGGTGTCCCATTCATTACCTATGATAACAATAATGCATTGCAATCGAAAGCACAAGCCACAAGTACATAAGCAATCTGAAGAAATACCCGCAGAAGGCCAATGGATCACCAGTAGTTCATTTTGTGTTCCAGTTCTATATTATTGTAAGTTAAGCATTGGTTTGAACTATAATATCAATCTAGACCGGTCGTAGCCGGACTAGGAAGCTCGGTGGATTCGGACGAACACCCTCTCCATCCCACCAAGAGTAATGAGGACGAGAGGTCAATCCTATCGCAGATAAGCGCCCAATGCAAATGGTTCGTTCACCACCTCTTCTCTGTTACATCGTATTCATTTGAAGGGCTTATCGTCACAATTGGGAGTTACATAATTTATACTTACATTCCTGCATATCACACGAAGCAAGCAAACAAGAGTACTCCAATCACAAGGACATCATTTGTAGCTGTAACTTGCTTACAATGTCATATATGCAGTTATTACTCTATCTATAATTACTTCATTCTGTTTCTGTGTAATAATAACAATGTATAGAACTTAACAAAACAACTCCAAAGCAACAATTATTCACAGGATCTTATCTGAAGTCACATATTGCTCTCACATGAAATACTTCTACTATCGAACACTCATCTCTGAAATACTGGAATCAACTAGTCAGGTTGCGTCCTCCTTCCATACTAGCGAACCTTGCCTTATCTGACTGCTCACTTCTAAATGTTTCGTTCTTACATCGACTACCCTTTATATACCACGCTCATCTGACCGTGACTTGCATGTCAAATAACTGTGGCAGATGACAGCATACTCATGACGTGACGCTCCGGGTATCACGGCGCTCAAGAGGTGTCTCTTACTGGTGAAAAATACCGTTGTATCTTGTTTACTAGAATAATAATTAAGTTCGAGCGATATCATTGAACAAAACTTGCCTGTTCAGAACAACGAGAGGTTTAGTGTCTGTATAGCTGATTGAACTTCACTTCTGTGTGACCAACTTCAAAAATAGTCCTCTTTTCCACTCCCCCAACTGCAAATCCTGGCTACGGGCCTGAAAGACTGAGAGGAATTTCTCACTTCGCTCGGGCGCCGTATTGGGTGTCGCAACCGCAAGGTGCCGTACTCGCTAGTGGCTGAAGTGGTCAAGAAGCCGTATCGACCGGCTACTCTGCATTGATATCGTCGTGATTATTCAGATCATCCCGTATCATTTACATTAATGGCGTTTTCAAGATTGACCACGCAGCTGAAACATCATATACCATCATGTATATTACACATAGCACCAGTTGAAGTATCTGTAATTTTTTATAAATGTTACATACAAACAATATCTGCACAATGCAGAATACTAGATAATGCATGTCGTTAGCCATAACCTTTGGTTAAATTGACCTATTACATCGCTGCTTCATTGAAAATGGATTTCCACCAGAAGCATAGTATCTGAACGAGATTTCGTAGTCCTTAACCGGTTGAACTTATTGACCACGGCTTAACATTGGCGCTATTCCAGTCTGTGAAATGTGAGATATGAATGTTGTCATATGGTGCCTTCGTGTGTCCGTAAGGGTACCATGACGTTTTTGGAATGTCGTAGATTGCATTCTTACGATGCTATGATAGATGATAGCTTTATAGGAGTATATATAATACTTCATCTCTTTACAGCACTTGTGTTCGGCATTTCTGTATTATTGCATGGCAACATCGACCTATTATAATGAGCTAAACTGTAATTTGGTACAGTGTCCATAACTACTAGGACTGAGCTGATCTGAATTAGCCTTGATTGTACAGAATGCACTACAAATAGCCCCTGCCATGTGGATAATTCCACCTCGTTCCTCTGTTTGAATAGTTTTGCATTCCGTGCGACTTTTCATATGTTGTCACAACAAACCTTCACTGCATCATAAACCGTGCTACGCTGGTACATTTGACTTTCTGACGTATCGGTTTTAAACAAAATTTCACATAAATTTTAGGGACACGATGTGGTAATGCACTATGTTAGACCCTGACTGTGTTCGCATTTGCGTAAATCATCTTGAAAGCAAAGTTTTTATACGAGGCACTCTTCATTGTAAAATCCTTGTTCACAAGGTCATTCGAAAAGTAAAGCAATACAAATGTGTTTTAAAACTCAAATCTGTTTTGAAAATTTTTTTAAATATATGGAGAATTGTAACATTGTAACCATGTTGCCCGTTCATCACTAAAACAGAAATTATACTGCATGACTTTTTATCACGTTTATGTGTGCTGTGTGTGTGGTTCAGGTAAGAAATCTACTTCGTGCGTTGTTCCATAAAGGTAGGTGTTCGCTCATCAACATTAAAGGTACAATTATAAACAAACCTGAATCATTATGGTGAACCGTATTTATAACTGGTACTTTCTATATTCTTCACTCACCCATTCACTCACTCCCTCGCTCACTCACTCGCTCGCTCACTAAGTTATTCACTCATTCTCTCTCTCTCACACTCACTCACTCACTCACTCACTCACTCACTCACTCACTCACTCACTCACTCACTCACTCACTCAACCACTCAACCACTCAACCACTCAACCACTCACTCAACCACTCACTCAACCACTCACTCAACCACTCACGCACTTACATATTAAACTTAAAATATCAGTTCATTGCGAAACAAAGGTAGCGATACTGTTCACACAACAACCTAATCTTGGATTGAAATTACTGTACGCTTACATTCGCCGTGTTTTATAGCGCACACAAAGCATGTACGAGTAAGGTTTATTCTATTGCCCTGATACTAATTCATAGTAATACTGGCTACTTTCAAGTATGATTATATGAAAAAGGGAAGATTTCAATTTGGTATCCGTTCTAGCTACCATTTGTAATTTTAAAAGCCTTTGATGTATGGCGTAACACCAAAGATTCATCCTAGTGCCATGATGGCAGAGGGCCGAGAAATATCATCATTGCTTTTTGACCTAAGCGCCCAACGTAGCTGAAGCTGCTATACAGTAGAAAATTACGTAGTGTTGTTGATTCTGGCTCTGACGTCACCCTAAATCATTTAAATATGTGTACCATTAAATGAGTGCTTTTTGCATTTTTCTCTCGATTAGTTAATTCTAATGTGATCTTACATATGCTGTGTTATAGCTCACATAGTGTAGACAAACATCTTACTTATGCAATACAGATCTTAACTATCGCTTTATACATATGTGATGACTGCTGACCAGAGTAAAATTAATTGTTCCATATGTTCAATAATATTAATGTCAACAAAGAAAGCACCGCAATTCTTGCATTTCTATTTTGCACGAGGCAATGTTTAATGGTTTGCTCTGAATATCGTTTATCATGTGTTAGACAAAGAAGTTACCTGGAATGATTACGCATGAGGTTTGACATGTGATACAACTTATAGGTCAAGTGTTTCGAGTATGGTTGTTTGGGTTTTTAAAGATAAACTGTAGCTTCACATAGCAATGGAACATTTATCCGAAGTACCTAAGTAACTGCGGCCGTTACACGTCAGGTCTGGTATGGTGAGTTACACCACCACTCCACCCCACCCAACTCTACCCCACCTCCCACCCCATCCAACCCACCCCACCCTACCCCACCCCACCCACCCCACCCCCCACCCCCGAAATGAAATTCAGTGCTCTCTGATACTAAGTCAATTATCTTCATGATATCTTCAAGTCTAACGATCGTGACACCTTTAATACGCTTAGGTAATACGATCGTTTTAGCCACTCAGCCTCTTCTTTCAACTTGAGCCTCCTGTTTGACAAACAAATAACTATCACTGTGAGCAGCTTGTCAATTCACAAGCGATTAGTTGTCTACAGATATATATACGATTGATGTCTATAACATAGATTCGTGAAGCAAAATCTATTTTATCCATTCACTTGAGCGATTTAAATCCAATCGTTTTTTAAGCTTTTGATCATATAGAGCTCTATTATTCAAGTTACTTTGCGTCTTTATAAATTGTGGTGGTTTGTAAGTCCCAACTATGCATATGCAGTCGAAGGTGGCCATTATTTTCTCAGCTTCACGAGGTCATCACTGTTACTTTCGATGCAGTGTTGGCTTCTCTTCATTTGCGCTTAACACAACTATGGGACTTTAATGTATAACAAAGGATCACATTTTACAACGAACATTGTGCTCAGTTCATATTTTATGTTTTCATGACTCGAGGGCTTTCGGTTAGAGGCAATAATAGGAGGCGCTTTATGTCTGAATTATAGAGTTGCTACTCAGCAATATCTTAGCAGGTATGAGAGTGCAAATCCCCAGAAATGCCTGTCGTACTTAAGCGATCGAAACATCATTCAGCAGCAGGTAAAACGAAGCAACATCATGCCTACATCATTCATATAAGGCTTCTATTCTATCATTATTGGCTCCTATCTCGTATGTAAAGACAATATATAGGTTGTTCTATTGACGTTTGGGACCAAATGCTGTTATTATGATGGAAGTTGCAATGCTCCAAAAATCGTGTGTCTTACTTTTAACTATGCACAACAGCATAAAGCATCAACAAGTCTTATAAATACCCTTGATGCCATTGTACTATTCGAACGCCCCACAGTGCCGTTGTATTGTGTCTCTGCAGATGCAATAAATCATTCGATCTAGTATGGCCCTGAAAGGACAGATGGCGCTGATTATGAACCAGCTGTCTGGTTAGTTTATGGTTTTACGTGTGCATGTGCTCTTGTATGCATCAATAGAAAGAGCACGTTGGTATGTTTCTACAATCTCAACTTTATTACAGATCTAACATGCATCAGTCCCCAGCAGTAAATAAACACTAGCATTAATTTATGATCGACGAATTAGATTATCATTTGCTGTCATTTACTGACACGCAAAAAAAAACTGTTCCTCTGCTAAACCGCAGATATATGGATTGATTCATCGATGGTTGTAATGTGAATAAGAGCCTTGATATCTTTGATGATGAGCGCATCGTTTTGTTTAATCCTGTTTGTCTCTTGTGGCTAATTACACTGTTATTAAAGTGCGAGCGGTGTTTAGAGGGTTGTCCCTGCTTTGCGGCTGGCAATCTTGTTATTTATGATCGCTAACAGCGTACCCGATGCACATTATATATCGTAATGTGTGACGGATGCCACCTATGTACTCCTGGGTTTGGATTGTAGCTAAGGGAAATGAACGTCTTCAGTTCAAGACTTCCTCCCCCATCACTGACAACTGCATTCTAACAGTCTGATAAATTACGTGCTGGTTTTCATCCCCAATGTTGCTTTATATAAACTATACAATGACGTGATGATGGCACAATCGTGTCAAGTGATCGCATACTGCAGAAGCAGATCATGCCAGCAATGTAAATTATTTGTCTGCCATCATCGTATTGTCTTCATTTTACTTAAGCTAGAATTGTAGTGTTAGAGTGTGTTTATGTGAAGTCAGGAGGATATTTAGCAGGTTGATGTTGTTCCCCACAAATGATTAACAGCTGTCTGAGATACAACGCATGCGTTAAATTTCATACCGTTACATTGCACAACACATATTTATTCTAACATTTTGAAATATAAAACTTTGCAAGACAGACAGCGCTGTAATACTCGATTTCCTTTATCGACGGCTTTCGCTATACCGTATCATAGGAGGCGCTGTTGAGCACGAAACAAGGTGATGTTTCTCATTGCTCTGGAGAACACCGACAAAGAAAAGCGGTCGTCAAATAACTGTACAAGTTGTGGTTGGTGCTGCTTTGTCATGGCGTTAGTACCGGAATATCCGCCTCGATGGTCCCGATACACTTTAATCATTTTTGATGACTTCAGAAAACATACACGTTGATGGATGGCATTATGCTATATAATAATAAACAATCGCCTAATATCAACGAATATTGTGGCTGCGAAATCAATTCTCATTGACCAATTTCAGGGAGTAAGCTGAAATGAATATACTTACCGTAAATGAAAAAAAGTATTGCGATGCCTCATTAAGTTGACATAGCAGCATTACTCTATTCCACGAGTGACACCGATTGACGTCAGTATCTCTGGCGCCGTTGGATTATGTATTATTTGACTACAAAGAGATCTTCTCATTTGTACTGACCGCATACATATATACTTTTTCTATTGCTTCGAAGGACTTATACTTACAACAAGCCGAGATGTAAATAATTACATTCGCGTTAGCTCTCCGTCGCTAAACAATTAAATCTACTATTATAATATAGTATGACATCTTGCCATTTAGCACAAAACGAACCCGCAAGAAAATCAACAAGATCAGCACAGAGAGGCTCTGTTGGATGCGAAAACATTATTCGCCTCAAATTACATCTGGAGGCTAGTGTGTGGGTTTGAATAGAATGATGTGGGCATGGCTTCGAGTTGACAATTTGGCAGACGAATGATCCCGGATAGATATAGATGCCAGCAGCGTTTGTAATGATCTGCCATGCCGTGAAGATGAGCAACACAGTAAATAAATGTAAGACTGTAGCTAAGTCAGGTCATAATTGGATTCCAACCGACTATTTTTTTAATTGTCCATCATTTTTAATTATACACATATTTCGGTAATATGGAAAGGTTTCGGTGCAGGGCCGCCCATACGGTTTAAAACTCCGCGTTATAACAAGCCTCGTTGTGGTTGCTAACTCTCCGTTGATGGAGGGTGTATATCGCAGCTTTACGTGACATAATAAGTGCTGTTTCAAGGCATCGATGGCTTGCGTATCAGTGTTTATCAACCTAAGTATGCGGAACACCGCCGTTATGTCGAATGTTATGTCGATCTCTCCATAAAGATGATGTACAACAACGCCGACATTTATGACGCCGGAAGATAAAAACAACACCTTTATTGACTTTCCCCCACATACAAAGTCTTGAATAAGCCCGTTGTCAAAACAAAATGATGTTTGATTGGGCAGATTGCGAATTCATGACAACAACACATATACCAGCTGTCTGCTCAAATCTTTGATATGTTTTCTTATAATCAGCGCTCACTTGAACCTCTCATGTAGAAATGGCTCGTTGTAAACTAAACCTCAGCTCTGACACCTGAGGTATTATTGAGAAATAAAAATTACTTATACATATAAACACATTAGGGAATAAAACTGCGGCTCCTGAGCAATCCGAACACCTATTGCAATTCATTTACATCCAAATTTACATCGTAAGGTAATATTCTAAATAAAAGAGGTGGCACATGTTGTCACTACAGCATTCAGAATGTTTCAAAAATATATAAGAGCGCATTCATACGTGCATCACTCCTGTTCAGCAGAGCTTATCGAATTCCTATTTATCCGGCGTCCGTTTGTTTGTAAACTTTTTGTTATATTAGCAAGCAGCCCCACGCCATACACATGCTTCTCATAATTCATAAGCTCTTTGTTTTAGTTATATCCAAATAGTTGCGGAGTGATATGTGCTAGGTTGATCTGAACTGCCACGTGTGCTAAACCTTTCCATCGGAATCTCTCATGCAGCCTAATCTGTCAGATAACAATGACCACCCACCGCAAAACCTAGAATTATCATAAACGCTAACAGCCAGGGACAAATTGAATTATGTATTATATTTTTGATGGAGTGCTTTACCTTGCGCGAGACGTATAAGGTGGTCAAAGTCTCATAAAGTAGGAATTGTGTTATGAACTATGTCGTAATATAAACATGTTAATCATATTAGGCACTGTTCGGGCAAACTTCGTTAATATTCTGAATGTCTTGTATGAATGCCTTAAGCTACGTAAGCCATGATTCTACGCTTACAATTAAGCTAATTGCCTCTCCATTTCCTGATAGCAATTAACGGAAGCATATATAAAATTGACATACTACGTTGCTAAAGATCGGCTACCTTTTTTAGTACTCGCGGTACTAAATACCCTGAACTAATTAGGATAATAAATGACCTCCGGTGTACTTATGGATAAAGCCACGTTGTACAATCAAACTACGCTAAGAGGGTTAGCTCAATCCTCAGCCCGAGAAAAAATGTGAAGATGCCATCTGCGAACAACCGTGTGTAACCGCGTGGAATTCTCTGATTCGTGGAAGCTTCGACCAATCAGATGACTCCATGTCTTGAGCAGACGTCGACCCCTAGACGTCGGATCAACAATCCCACGTGATTTTATGGTATCGTTGCCTGTTGACGACAGTGCATTTCATGTAATTTCATAATACCCACACAGCTTATTGAATCTATAAACTCTTTGGTCCAGATCTTCACATGTCTCTGGCAAGCCAACAAATGTTAATGTCAACTCCAGGCCAGTTCCTTCGCTCTAGACGGTTGATGGCAATCTAATATCACCACCTACAGCGGATAGTAACCAGCGCGGACGCTGTGAGAGGCGAACTGCTTTCGAAAGGTTTACCCGGGATTTTATCAAGTTTATTTCACATCGTTGTTGTTATTTTCGGAATATTTTTGGGTAGCGGAAAGGCTCTGCGAAACAAAAAATTTTCCGCTCTAATCAATCGCAGTGGCGTCAGCCCAGTGTTTCAACATGCTGTTGTTTATATCGACACCTAACGATTGCAGTGTATTATAATTAGGGAAGCGATCACCACAGAGTCACTCGATGTGAACCTTCTTTGTGTAGCTATTAACTCTTGGGTACAATGTACTCAGACTACCTGCTATTCAATTCAGGCCTTGAAATGCACCAAAAGGCGCCCGAAATGACCATAGAGAGACTGATAACCGTTACTTATCACCTGATGGGGAATCTCTATCAAGGCTCGCCGTGGCATATTAACTGTAAAGCCAAGGTCATTAGAATCAGTCAAACAACTTTGTTCTCCCTTTAATGAATAGTGATTGATGGCCAGGAACAAATGGGGTTAATCCTCATACATTGTCTGACGTAGACATCGGGGTTGTTACTTATAATGGTGCTAATCACAGTATCACAGGTAGGCTTCCTGTCTCGCGTGTCCCTGGCTTCATGAAATAATGATCTCTGTGTATCTTATACTCAGCGCTGTCGGTTGCCGTGGGTGAACTTCGTCTCCTTCCGACCCACAAGTTGTGGGTTCGAAACCAAGGTGTGAGAACCTTGCTGGCTCCCTCTGACTCGGATGATCACGTTGATGCCCTTGAAAGGGGATGCCCCCGACACGGTAGCTCAATAGTACCGGTCTGGACAACGGGTTTGTGCCAATTGGGGAGCTGTCCGAGCTTCACAATCATCTTCATCCATCCGCGTCGCAATATCACCTCGTTGTTGAAAGTGACGTTAAAACCCACTATAACCATAACCTATCTTCTACCTAGCGCCGTGTCTGTAGCTTAAACCTTCTTCGTGTCATGGCTTGCGGGTATTGCAAGTGTAATTTGATCATATTACCACTGCTTGACTGGAAATCCACCGTTCTCTTAATCAATTGGAAATGTGGAAGATTGAGTTAAATCGCTAGGTTGAAGCGGATTTCTGAAGCATCAACTCAATCAGGTCAATCATTTCGCTTCGTATTCATCCAATCTTGTGAGGCGCCATAAACCACATAAGTGCTGGCGTGCCGTTAAACGCTATACTTACTTACAAGCAAGTCAATATGTCATATTCCAAGCGATATATCACTATGGTCGTTTAGCATTGTAAAGTTTCTCCATTGACAATGTATTCTACCACATCAACAAGCGGATTCGGAATCACACTAGCTGTTCTCGTGTCATCAAACGTAACAAGGGAAGATATGTGACGTCATTGGCAATCTTTGCATGATGCAAATTATTACAAGAAGTACTTATGGCTCGGAAGCATCAATCTTTACAAGTTATCTTTGCCATATTTTTGATGAGGTACATTGCATGGGAAATGATATCGGTTTACATCTAATTATCCTGGAGCTGTATTGATTCATGATCGTTACAATGCATGTGCCGTGGCAATCTCATAATTTAACGTAGAGTGTTGCAGGTCACCGAGGACATCTGTCAATGGTATATTCATAGAATAAGCCGTTTGACGATTGTGGATTTCATGTTAAAATCAATCCTCATCCGGCCGTGACATATGACGTCATTCGTGGGCGCATGGAATAAAACCATGTGTATAACACGCATTTGAACGTGAACATTTAGATGCAGTTTGGAAAATTGCACACAATGTCAGGTTAATTCTGCACTCCTCCCCATTATTGTTTAAGCCGTGATTATTAAGAATGACGACTTATTGCTGTATCACCTTACGAATGGGGTATTGGAATTGGATATACAATTCAATAGTCATCCATTGCATGCGGTGCAAACGTTATTGCGATATCACGGGACTTGTGTTCTAAGAGATAATGTTATGCAGGTATCTCTTTGACAAACTATGACAAGTGTCTGTTGTGTTGATTATTGTATCCATGCTAACACAGACGTGGTGGCTCAATGGTTACGATGTTAAGCCAGGTCCAATGGCTCTCAGTCTGGCTTTAGCAGTGGATAGGCATGAGCGGGAATTATTGTTATCCTCACTCATCGCATGGCACACTCTTCTCAGCCAATCAGAGCTCGTGAAAATGCCCGGCCTTTTTCCCCATATCGCCTCGAGCTCACAGCTAGCCGAGCGATTACTGCGACCGTGTTGCAATATGACCTAGCTCATCGTTGGCACGAATCCGCAAGTCTCACACAACAAATTGTCGCAGCATATTCTATCTCACCTATAGAATTATCGGCAAATCAGACAACACCGCACAGAACGTTTCACAAAACTATATCCTGGGAATAACTTAACAATAAGCATTGTACGTGAATTCCAAAGTCAAGAGTATGAAACAGTTGATATACATAACCAAGAACACAACGGGATATACAATTGATGTGATCGAACAGCAGACGTTGCCTAATGTAGTTAAATTCATGATCATGCACGGCACCATGTTACCACTAACGTGTCCTCAATGTTTTGCATAGTGAAAGCCTCATTCACCGCCCAGATCAAATCAACTTTTGACGGTACAAATATGCCAAGCTTCCTGTTTGTCGAACGAAACACAACAATGTCTGCTATTGACCTTACATAATATAAGGAACGCCCACATACATCATTACTCATGCAACGGCCTGGTTATTTCTGATACACGACTGTGGCATGCCGTGGAGATGGAAACCTAGTTATAAGGACCACACCCAATGTAATGTGTATGACAGGTGACGGTGTCAACATTATTGCTAAGATGCTGTGCCACGTGTAACAATAACGGCCAATGGTGGATTGCCATCGCCACTAAGGCCATGGGAATTAACCGGCACGGTATCTATCACTTAACGTACGATCATTTGTTTTAATGGTCAAACACAAAATGCTTGCACATTGATTTGATCTATCCTTTCGAACATGTTGAAATAATTGTTGTCTTCTTTGCTACATTTCGCACTAAAAGACAGGTTTTAAAAAAAAGCAGCCGAAAGCCTGCCTTGTGACGTCATCGGAACGTTTGACGTCGTACGTTTTACTACCGATAGAGTTGGCTAAGGCAAATATTTTCAAAGAAATCAGAGCGTCTTAGACGTCGCTGTCGTTAACACGGATTTCCGGTCATTGTCGGAGGCGTAAAATGTGTCCAAAAACTTTAATGTCTCCTTAATCTTAATGCAAATTTCTTGCTTAATATTAATGGATCATGGGGTAAGCACCGGTCAATGAATTCAATAACGAAGAGCACTGTACGACTTATAAGGGGAAATCCGCGTGGTAATTAGTGTCCAATGTATGAATACGATCGCCATAACCGGAGAGAAGTGTGCATTGCAACGCCTATTGCATCGTCAGTCCTTAAAGCTGAGCTTACTTTGCAATCTCGTCCATAATTCGGTATCCCTAACAATTCGTCCGCTCAAAACAAGAGTACATGGCGTTTGTTTCTGGTTTCCATTACAGCCATTCTAATGAAACCCCTGATTGTCATCTAATTAGGCAGATCCTCTTCGGAGAAGCCACAGGAAGTGTTCTAATGCCCGAGTCTTTATTCGTTTGGTGTGCTGCTTGTTTAAATTCATCCTATAACATCATTGCCAGTGTATTTATTGGTTTTATTTCAGCCTGTCATTTGCCCATCATTTGACGTTTTCAGTGGATCAATTTGCGACGCCAGGTTTATCGTGAAATAATAGCATATCATTTCTTTCCCTATTTCAAGAATCGACCTTTGTTGACGTAATTATCAGTTATTTACTACTCTGCTGTATTGTCTACGCTCTGGCTGTAGCCCACGTAGCTGTTTCTGACATATTACTGTCGTCGTAACATCCTTTTATACCATCTTAATATGAATAGATGTAATGGTATGACCCAAGTGAGTATCGTTACCCTATATGACGGCTTTAAGTCGTCCCCGTAAAGCATTGCCCCCTTTCAGAGACCTGTATTAAGGTAAATATTTGTCGCATAAAGTTAATATTCAATACATCAGGTGGCTATATTGTCTATGGGTTAGATGAGCATCGATTCCCGTACATGTATAACCCGGTCTCTTCTTCATATACGGTCGTGTTAAAGGGTACATAAACATTCTTTCTCGCTGCATATATCCAGTGTAACATTATTTGAACAGACGCACGTTCAGAGGAGCACCTTTTGCAACTTATGAAATAAGCTCGCCGCCATTACTGTATCAATGGGATCCCTCGTGCTTACTGTCGGTGTAATCAGTATGTGAGAGGGATTTTCAGTACCTCCAATCAGTTATTCAGCATAGAAAAAAAGACTAACAGCCATGCACGCTGCAATGGTGAAGAAAAGTGATGCATAATAATGTCACAACAATCACTCTGAGCCATTGTTAGCGACATTGAAGAAGCTGTTTTATTGACATACCGCTAATATTCTTCTGCAAACTGATCTTCGTACTGACCAGAATGACGTCACCATTGTGCGCATTTTGTCCTATCGTAACTTGCTACTGCCACCATGTTGATCGGTTGGCTTATACTCAAACACTGACAGGATCCATAGCTTATTGTTTTGTAACGCCTTAACAACTTAAATATATAATTAATTATTAATTGGATACTATTATGCACGGAATTTTGACAAATGTTTTTAGGATTATGCTATCAGAATATATCAATTATTGTCGGGGTAAATGATTACCGCTCTTACCTTCATTGGTGTAGTCTCGCTCTGATACTTGGTTTACATTATTTACATGGCCATCTTTTTTCATAGAGCGCAATTAAAGTGCTTTTATCGTGTAGCTTGCATGGGCACTTATCTTTCAAATTGACCGGGCCCGGCGTATGAATACATAATAAATATCTTTGAGTGTAGTTTTGCGGGACAAGTGAATAATATGCTTGTATTTGGGTTTATGCTACTAAGGACCTTCTTCGTATACAATTATGGTTTTCTCAACTCTGCCTTCCGGATCGATCTTTATCAACTAGAAACACGGATCATATCCTGGATGAACGGATGTCCAATTAAGCGTGTATCTATCTCGGTCTTTCAGTTTTCACTCGTTATAGAAATTGGATTCCACTGAAATATGGTTACTTTCTCGTATGCGGTTAATGCACTACAATTATTATTGCGTATTGCAGCGCGGGAGAGTGGGTTATGTGCGCTCTCGGATTTCCACGGCGTTCTTGGATTTATTGAGGAGAGTGGTGGATATGAGCAAGGAATGGAGTATTAAATATCACACAAGTACGGTCAATCATACCCGCATGATACGCATACATCATATACATGGTGTGTATCCTTACGCAGCACTTGTTGGGCTGGAATATGAAAAGTGTTTTGCAAAACTAATTAATCTGCTCCATTTACTCGGCAATTTTGTACAAAATAATTGACGCAAAACACGACGGACATCCCCCGCCCCCCATCCCTCGATTTGTACCACCGATCTCTGTTACCAAACCAATTGGGCAGTCATAAAGGTAATAATTTGGGCATGTGTATCTTTTTCACAGTATATCATTGGACTGCCTATCGTCACTAATGCAGGCTCTAAGACTTTGTGGGTATCATAGATAGTCCATATTTTATCCCTCGTTTTACGACATCACGCACAAACGATCTTATTACTTGCGTACGTAATATGCTTTGATTACTACGTGTTATATATCAAGCCACATGAGGAATATTAATTATGCATTCCTAATTGGAATTTATATAACCGGCGTATTGTTTAGGAGATTACATACCTGTCCGAGAATATTGTTTCGTGTTAGTTATGCATGCTGTTTTGTCGCTACAACACGCCATCGCAGGCGTCACATGTTTCCTTGATAATCTTAGCAGTTCATAATGTAGCTGTTCAACAACCTTTATTATTTCTTGCTAAGTAATCAAATTTGAGAGAGAGAGAGAGAGAGAGAGGGAGAGGGAGAGTGAGAGAGAGAGAGAGAGAAAGAGAGAGAGAGAGAAAGAGAGAGAGAGAAAAAGAGAATGAGAGAACATGATAGCGAGAGGGAGAGAGGAGAGACGGAGAGGGAGGGAGAGTGGATGGGGGTGTAGTGGGAGAGAGATATATTTAATTGACCGCTCTCAACTACGGGTTACTAAATATATTAGTTCATACTTAGTATGGCGGATATTTAAGCATCAGCCATCTTACGTCGAGACATCTGATTGGCTTTACATTCTCATTTGGTATTTCTGACAATAAATTTATCTTTTGTGTAGGATGTAGGAGTCCGTGCAGAATAGCGTTGTCACTATTAAGTCCTTTGGTCAAATAACGATCCTTGACTCCCTAGTAGATTCATTGTTATCACTACACCTGTGCCTCTGCGTTTTTTAGATAAAGCAGGTGCATAAAACTATGTCCATGTCAGATTTATTCGAACCGATCTATCGTATTGCAATATTGTTTTTGTTCCATAATTTAATTGTAATTTTATACTTTTATGTAAATGAGAGTGGCATCTTTAGATGGAAAGTTGGCAAATGCGTTTAACCGATACAGTCAACTTCATTTGATAGCTATAAAGCTGTTGGTGTTAATAATTCATGTATCCTGGTACTCTGTTGTACTTAGACTATACGTCATTTAAACCACGTGGCCAATAATTCAATCGGAGTTTCACAGTTTATAGCATCGCAACCTCAATGGTACGTATTGTCCAAGAAAGCCAACCACCATGCTTTCGTTTTGGTACATACAAAGTCATGTGCAGAACAAAAGTGCTAAGCCTAATAGGCAGGGCACCGTATTACACTCGTTCATGAGAAGCACACTCATTGTTGTTGGAACTTTGTCGTGCTAATCAAATATGTCCAGAAACATTTATGCCATACCACTGCAGTGCATGGTGAACAGTCGGCCACACATAGTACGGGTAGAACAGCTAACTGATGTTAACTATCATGACATCGCCGACATAATGTGTTCTTTTTTGTCAGTTCTGGCAACTTATTCAACGATTAATACTGTTATAATTAGTCACAGCAACTCCTCAGCAATTAAGTCGGTCTATTAATGACCAAACTGCTCTATTTTGTTAGTCGTTGTGCATATGGTGTGGATATGCCTTTGCGTGTATCTAAAGAAGCAACACTCACGCTATGTTAATATATTTGCCGGATGCTACACCGTGAACTTCATTACTGGCAAGTGCCCATGTGCACAAAATGCACTAATTTGAAGTCAATTAATTATTGTTTATATGCGAACATGAGAGATAGTTTTGGCGGTCCGGTTTGTCTCTTGCGGCTTAATTTCACAGTGTTATCATAATGTAATCTGTTTGTAATAAGTTATCCGGGTTTTGATGTTCGCAATGTAGTTATTTACAATGGCTTACAGCGTACTCGGTATACATTCTGACAGTAGTTTACTGTGACCAATTCCTAACATTTATCACCCACCTGTTTTGTAAACTATTGTGTTTGGCTTGGAGGATATGAATGCGCTCAGTCGAAGTTTTCTTCTGCCATAACTGTCCAACACATGATACCACAGCGCGGAATTTGTGACTTGATCTTAGCGCCGCGTTAACACAGTTGCCAAATAACTGAAAATGTCGCGAGGTTGATGCAACTCCGGCAGTTGTGTTCACCATTGACAAGCCGACACGTTGGTTGCGGATTCACTTTGATCATGTTTGATGGCCGTAGGTAGCTCTCAACATATACACATTGATGGACGAAATAACGTTTAACTCCATAATGATAAACCATCGACCCTAATCAACGAGTAGTGTCACTGCCAATGCAACTCACACTCGTTTATCTCATGAAGTAGGCTGATGTGGATATGCCCACCGTAAGTTTTCTCGACGTAAATGGAATAGACTTGCGGTACCTCTTTACATTGATAGAACTACGATTGATGTGTGCATCAAGTCCCTTTCATACTCTCTCTGTGGTGCCGTTGGAATAGGTATTATATGACATCAAAGAGTTCGTCTCATTTTTACTAACCGGATACTTGTATTCATTTATGTGATTGCTACTTTGCCAAGACCCTCGAAGGAAATATACTAACAACCCATGTTGTAAATGATAAGATTTGCGTAAACACTTAACATCTGAAAACCAAACACTTCAACGGTGTAGAACCTCACCATTGCACAACCTAAGCAGATTTCAGACCTCTGTTGTCATAATGAACCTGCCAACAACTTGTGTGTATAATAATCTTTAAGGGGTTGATTAAGTGAAAGACTACTTTTGCTATGGATCGACTCGAACACATCTCGTTATTTTGCTGCACAATTCACTGTATTGACACCCGAAGACAATATTTACACCAATTCCAAAAGCCTTTCACGTTGCATGTATTATATACGCACCTTTTATTGCAGTTTAGATTAAGCTAGAAGAAAGAACATTCCAAGACACAGTAATGTATTTTATGTCTCGCTGTGGCCATTTTCAGTCGTATGTTGACAACAGCGCGACCATGATTAATGTTAGGCTCAGAAAATTATTTGAGGAAAAATATTCGTCCATAACCCACCCTTTTAACGGTTAGATCAAACCGTATATAATTAATAGTGCGATGCCAGGATTTGTCTTATGTGAAGCACGTATATCGAACATTATTTACAGTGTTATCTAATGCAGAATGAAAGCTCCACTATCCGTCAATTAGGCGCTACATCCCATCCCATAACTACCATATTGTGCGAACTAACGCCTTACCGTAATGACGATTAATGTACGTTGTGTGCCTGGAATTACTCAGCAACTACATTCGATATACCGAAGAATTAATCTGCCCGAGTACTGCACGTGTAATACGTACTTACCTCTGTAAATATATATATATATATATATATATATATATATATATATATATATATATATATATATATATATATATATATATATATATATATATATATATATATATATTTATATGGTGTTAATTCATGCTTTCGCGACGCTTGCACTGACTTCTGAGATAATTCACTACGTGCTAAGAAAGCTTTATTCTCCACGTTATTGTGAAGTAACAATAACACACTATCATATGTGGTGAATAATGGCAACAGTTTGTCTTAAGATGTTGACACCTCGATGCAGGCTCTATATTTGGTGTGCATCTCTTTGTTGTACTTGAAAGTATTGATATGGGACATACAGTGGGAGAATATTGCGACGGTCCTTTGTGTATTAAATTCAATATGTATTAAAGTTGCATGCTAGAACGGTATTCTGTCTTGTATTAGACTTCTTCACCCTCAGATATATTTTGCGAAACAAAACGTTTCACGATGTGTTATTTGCTCAGCGAATGGAGGGGTATTAACAATTACGGCATCATCATTGCATGTATAAAGAAGACTATAACATTATGGAAATAATGAACACAGATGGAATGTCTTCAATCATTAAAATATATTACCAATAGCGTATCGTCATTCTGGTGTCGATTATTCATGGGCAACGCTTAGCTGTATATATAAACAGTTTACGCGCAGCTCACCTGTATTACGATTGCTGGCCTAACCGTATGCATATTGACAGCAACTATGATATGCCTATTATAGATAACTGTGACAGGTGGGGGGTTTCTCAATTAACCATAAACTGCGTACGTTTTTATACCTCATCAGGAATAAACAAAAATTAAGGACTTACATATAAACAATCTTGATGAATCAATACTGTTATTATGAGCTGTGAGAAAATGCTAGTTGATAGTTCCGATATCACCTCTAGTGTGAATATCGGACGTTTTCGGTGTAGGCCGCCCATACAGCTTCAATCTCTACGTTATTCCAAGCCGTCTAATGTTTGGAAGCTCGCCGTTAATGCAGGGTGTATATCGCATCTTTATGAGACATAATAAGTGCTGTTTTAAGGCATCGGTACCTCGTGTCTCAGTTGTTATCAAGTTAAGTATACGGAACACCGCAGTTATAACGTCCAATACGGTCACGGTGTTCTCGCAACAAAGATGTAATACAGCGATACTGACATTTATTACGAAAATAATATGTACATGCCCTATATTAACTCTTCCCCGCTTTTATAGCCAAGGATTAATCCAATATCAAAGTTATCTCTGATGGTGGATTCATGATAATTGAAGAAATATTCAGAGATTTACAAATGAAATAACAAAAATGAGCGGTTGGATATTTCATATAGAATTGCCAGCTTTCAATCAACGGATGTAAATGCTTTCCTTCTATTCTTTGTGCGTATCATTATCAGCGTGACAAATTATCTCTGCTCCTTTGTGGTGTTTGCGGATATCAAATGTATTATCAAGGTATCATTTGTGGAGTGTTATATTTTAATTACGGTGATACACCACGTGTAATATCAATAACAAGGCCGTTAAGCATTGGTCTTATTACATTTCTTCCTCCCACCCCCCTTTATGTGAAAGTTATGGTGGTATAACAAATTTTACGTGCGTGTGGCATAAAATTGTTGCCTCTTTTGTCTACTTAATTACGATGACTAGGTCTGGTTCATTGTGGAATAAAAGTTCTGCCCTGCGTTGCCCAAGGTAACAATAAAGTAACCTGGGGCAACGTTTATTGTAATTCATATTGAATGGTATGCACTGTTATATATACAAATGTCTCACTTTTAAAAACCAAATGTCAGTGATAGGTCTTCATAGCCACGATAAAACTATTTGGTCACCTCGACGCATTGGTTTAATCGGTGGTTTGCATGACAATGAAAGCTTTTAAAGATAGTAATATTTAAAAATCTAGTCAAGAAGGATCGATCAACATGATTATTCACCTCGATCCGCATAGTAAGGAGCACGGCGTGTGCCCGTATATACATCATAGTAAGGAGCACGGCGTGTGCCCGTATATACATCATAGTAAGGAGCACGGCGTGTGCCCGTATATACATCATAGTAAGGAGCACGGCGTGTGCCCGTATAAACATCAATGCATCGACGCAAAGGCTGGACACGACGCGCCGCCATTTGATGCATTAGCGTAAGAAGAACGCGGTAACATGGGTAACGCCGATGATTGTTAGGTAAATGAATTAGGTTGCGAGTAATGTCTTCCTTGTTTACTATGATAGAATGCACGCGTTTTCTCAGCTCTGCTGTTTAGCAGAGCATGTTATATACATTCGTCTGTCCGCCTGTCTGTCCGCCCGTCTACTCAAACGCGTTTGATTGCACACTTTCATGCTCACACGATTCTCCTTGCAAACTTAAAATCAGCTTTGCATTACCTCAGATCCCTGAGCTTTTATTGACAATAAACAGCGGTATCTGAGCACTCAGACGACCTTTTGCTATTTCTATGTTGAACATGCGCTTGCAAACTCTTTTTCGCATGCCTGGCCTTTTCTTGATCAAAGTTATCAATCCATTCTGTCTGTCCGTCTCTCCGTCTGATAGGATCATTGAGAGTACGTTTCTTATGAAACAAATTGGCAGACCCAAATCGGAAAGGTTATCTTTCACACTGACTCTACCCTAACGACAAGTAATTTGTTACATCGGATTCATTTACATGGCCTGTTTTATCGACAAGGCTTGCACAATACTTCTAATGCGCATATAAGTATGCCACTTGTGTGATTTAATGTCTAGGTCATTGTGACGATTTGTTCGTCTGTCTGTTTATCGGCTAAATGTCTGTAAATTTACTTCAAAGCACTTTGGTGGCACAAATCGAGCCAATATCTCCTTGCAAACTGTGTGATCTCTGTCCCGAAACTTTTAAGGGAGGGTGGGGGGGGGGTGACTATGCGGTTATCTGGTTCGATGCTAACCCAATTGGGTTCTAAGCAATCAGAAACCTTTTTGTATATTTTCTCTAAGCCAAGTTAATGTCCTGTGAGACCGAAGATGGAAAATGTTATCAGTGCTCTCAATCCCCACACCCCGTTATCCAAGTCATACCCTCTGGTAAAGAATGTGCGTATCTGATACATCTAAGTGGCATGTTGTGTCAATATACCTAGTTGAATGTTATAAATGCACTTGCCAACACGTTTGGTATCAACAAAAGTGATATAATTGTAGGGCTGTCTCCCCCTTTAAAGTGTGCCACGAATACAATGTACAACAATTCACTTTATCCTTTAGTTTTGTCATAACATTCAACTATTAATCACTTTAAATGCTGCGGAGCTTCGACGCCTATAAGACTTTTTGTTTGTTTATGAATAATAAGCGTTGAATCAATGAAGTTAAGATGACTTATAAGCGATAAAGCAATGTGAGATGGATGGGGTATTGCTGCGTTGCTAATATTTATTTACTGTAATATTGCAATAATATGTGTTCTTTTTTGCTATTCTATTATGTGCGTATGTTTAGCTTACATGGCTCATTCAATACACACCGTGTTTTTTATGTAACTTAAAGTGCCTATCGCACGATTATAGGTACTTCGCTGAAATCAATTCATAATGTGATCAATAAACTCAAACCGGTCCAATAACCGTCGCATCTGATCAGTTAAGACCACAATTTTATCAAATGTCAGTTCAAATTAACGCGCTCGACAAAACGCTGCTGTAGCCATTATCTAGGTCAGACCAGGCCTGTGACGTCATTAAAGTAAGCCCGTTCTCAGAGACGCAGGGAGTTCCCCGTTGTTTATATTGTCGAAGTTCGTCTCTCGTTTTTTTTATTTTTGATCGTGCGACCGACTGAACACGATGGATAATTGTTGTTGTGTTGGAGGCTGCTCGCGTACCAGTCGGGACGGCGTGAGCTTGTTCAAGTTTCGTGGTAAGGACGATTTGGAAAAAAACAGTGGACTGGCCAGGTACTACGATCGCGAGACAAATGGCCGGGCCCGGGCAAGTACTCGTTTGTGTGCTCGGTTCATTTCACCGAGGAATGTTTTGAGCAGGCACCGAAACTTATGGAAGAGCTTGGTTGGATACCACGCTGTAAGCGGGTTTTGAAGCAAGATGATGTGCCTATTCTTTTTTGGAAGGCCTCTGCTGTTAAGCAAGTAAGAAAGGCTGACCTTTAGTCCATTATCTGAAGTTGAAGGTATGGTTGCCAGGCAAGTATCATGCTTATGATGTAATATGTTGCTTTTTACAGTGCTCCTTCATGTTGGTGTTTGTTTTTAAATTTGCATTTAAAAAGTCATTAAATATGTTTACATGTGCTAATATGCCAAATATATGTAGAACACGTATAATTGGTTCATTGTATCACAGATTGAGACTGGCTGCCCTCCATTACATTGACAATGGGGGAAGAGAACAGGCGACAACAGAAAGCTGGGGATCCAGCCTTCAAGCTAAGATACCCCAAGTTTAAGCAGGGGCATGTTGTCACTAAAGTAGCAACAAAGGCAACATTTTGTAAATATTTTTACTGAGATATTAAATGTAAACAACAACAAATTCAATTACCATGGGGTTATAAGGTTATAAATATAAGCGACAGTCTGGTGTGCAAGCTGTGACTTGATTCCTGTTATGTTACAGAGTATGTCGAGTGCCTGATGGCTGAGTTCTTGCTGGTTTGCTATGAGCCAACCCTGCCCAAGACATAAGCACCACCTCCAATGTGTGCAGATGCGGTGAGACCAGATCCACGACAAGCCATTGAGGCACACCAGAGTAGGTTCCGCATGTATCAAGACAAGTCCTAGGTGAGTGGAGGGTAGAGGAATCCTTGATAATCTGGTGCTGGGAAGTTATCTCGTATTGTTGTAACAGCGTAGGCTGGTATCAGAACTCTTATCTTTTGTCCAAGATGTCCCCAGAACCAGCGAACAAACTGTCGGTATACAGTATACCTGTAGCGCCTGTAAAATAACTATGTGACGGTGTTGATTTATCCATGCTTAAATATTTTTTGTCATACCAGTTACAATAAGTATAATGAAATTGTAAAAAATGACTGCTAGCCTTCGTACAAATTTATGTGTAAATAATAGAAAAAACCGTCACCTTTGTACATCATTATCTGACATGTGCTCGTGTTGTTGTCTGTAGGAGAAATATTCCGCTTGCAAGGCCCAAGAGGTCAAACAGATTGATCTGAAACCAGGATGCTTGGTTATGCAACCAATGTGAATGGGGCCGTTCTCTATGGAGGTCATGACTTAGGAATCTCCACACAGCACACATATTCTTCCACATCTGCCATTGGTTGTGACAGTAGCCACACACCTTTAACATGATGTAGTGATGAGAATGTTAATGTATGTAATAAAGGATGACATATTGTATGGCAAATATGTTTTAGCCTCACATTCATAGAATCTCTGATGTAACACTGACCACCATGATAATATAATACCATAATCTTAACTTCTGTAAGTATGAAAAAAATGACATGATTTTTCTTGCGATAGGCACTTTAAGATTGATTCTATGTGAGTTTATGTCCATAATACTGACCCGTTTGCTGTTATTGGATATTCATTGACATATCTGACAGATTCACAGAAGAAACACTTCCGTGCATAAATAGTTACTGTATGTATAACTCGAAACCATGTATACTCTAGATTAGATAAACTTGCCTTGTACAGCGAACCGTGTCCATGGTAAAACATGTTGTTTTAGTTTTATATAAATAGTTGAGGAGCAATATGTCTTGCGTCGATGATATTGCCAGGTGAGCTTAACCTTTTAAGTGCCATCTTTCTTGCTGTATCCTTGAGGTATCACCGACGCAAACCACAAGGGACTGATTAAATACTTAATACAGACTTGCAACCCAGATTAACTGAATAATATATTATATTTTTATGGACAGCTTGACCTTGAGCACGATGTACCAAGTGTACAAAATCCCATAAAATGGTGGTCGTGTTATGAATTAATTCACACGGTGCACCAATTATTTCAATAACGCGCTGACATTTATATATAGCTATGATTCCTAGCTTCAGACTTATCGCATCCCGTCTCTTAGATTGTGCTTGGGAGTTAAAATTGCATAATGTACTGCCTAACAATGTTTGATTGAATAATATTACTTGATTGTATTGTTGTGTTGATTGTTAACTTCAGTGGAATGGTCGGCGTGATACTGGCGTGCAAATGCAAGCTTAATTTTCCTCCTATAGCACTCCTTCGAATATTGACTATCAAATCACGTTGTCTAAAACTATTTCCCACCTTCATGTATAGTCAAACAATGTAGTATCGTACGGGAGTGGCTGTACATTATGAGAATCATGATGAATTGTTGAATGTCTGGTCAACTTCTAAAGTGCCATTCCTGAATTATCCACTACTCCTGTAATCGTTGAGAGGTGTACAGCTGCTCTACAATGATGATCAATCTCTTTCTACCCCTCTACCCCTCCTGATTGTGTTAGCTTTACTTATCACCACCAATGCAGCAAATTAAATCTCATGATCATCCATGACCGTCCCGAGTAACTCAATCAAACCGTCATTTACCTCTTTGCTTTGTGGAGCTCACCGTGTCTAGAAACGAATAGTGAAAGCAAATGTCTGCTAGTTGTGCGAATAACATTACCTTAGCTCCACTTATTGGTATAAACAGGGTCGGGGATTTCGCATACCATTGCCATATATGACAACGGTGTTATTCATGGAAGCTGCATAAACACTTTCGCTATTGATAATTAAAACATACCGATAGTGAATTATGTGTCAATGTGGTGCCGGAGATCACATTTAGACATTAATGTCTTGGATCCCTGTAGTTGTTACTCTCCCCTAGATCACGTATTTCAACAATCAATTTGCAACGTCTCACCCTATCTGGCTATTAAATAATATAGAACCGGTCGGTGGTCATTAGCGTCCACTATTGCGTGCAACATCATGATGCGCATTTGCGTCGCGTGTTTGCCTTGTAATGTATCAATTAACTTGTCTGCAAATCGTGCACTGCATTAACAGCCACGAAATGTTTTGACAAATATTATCCTATGTAGTGGCCCGTTGATGTGCCATAAAGGCGAAGCAATGATTTGGACTGGTAAGTGGAATTATTAGGATATGATTATGCTGATCAATCTGACGCTCTGAAGCGTTCAAATCCGCTCTGTTCTCATATAGATTCGGCGGTATGCTCAAGACACTGGAATCATTAATGTAGGCACTTTGATCTTCGTCTAATTTCCCTGGGGTTGGACCTAGTTAATTATGTGTCGAGTGCTCCAGGCTTTAGATTGACTTATTACTGTTGTTGACACCCTGTGTAACAGTCATTCGTCGTTGACGTACATGTGTATGACAATCCACAATTATGACATGTCGCTGTGATTCGAGGTTAACTTAGTGAGTTGCTAGTGTCGGCAGTTCATCATATGGGTGGACAATGGTTTTTAACTTAGATTGCATGAGTAGGGTGCTGCTTTGTACCCATAATATCGTTTGGCGACTGTTTGATGTAGTATCCATCATTTGATTGAAAACTCCGTCCCAGTGATTGCTACTATTATGCTCGTCACATTAGCATACAATGCGTCACATTAATCGAACCACGTACTTGTCTTCTTGGAACCTCCATGTTTCCACAAAACATGTTTGCTCTTAAATATGCAAAATATCTGTCTGACCTAATGATTATTTTCTTATTTTTGGCATCCTCTTGAGTGACTGTTGACAAATTCTCCAGCTTACAAACCTTGCATGGATTTTTTTAACACTTTAATCGATATTATAAAATTCAAATAGAGGATTTGTTTTATCTTTAATGGAAGCATGCAATGAAAGCGATTTATTGGTTGTCATATTTCAATGATGTCAAAAGAATGAGCAAAATCAGTGTGTTTATTTTGCGCGAGCGTCTTGAAGTTCCCAAGCCCTGAAGATCCTGATGTCGATTTGACATTCACTATGACTTTTGGAATATTTTAGCTTGTGCTGTGAACTCTTATTGCGTAAGTTTTAATGTTTAAATGTAATATGTTTGTAAATTTGCCTGTGCGTTTTATTTTGTGTTTGAAAGTCTAGTAAAAATATCATGATGAAACAGGTGCCTTTTATGTAATGCGTTATTATAGGCTTGGTTTGTGATGAAAAACAGAAGCGGTTGCTAGCAGAACGCGATGCAAATCCATGCTACATGATCTAGCTGTCCATGCAAAATAACACACGATATATATGGTTCGAAACAGTAAAAGTGAAGTCGAAAATTTGCAGCATTGCTCTGCTCCTCTCTGCATTCCACGTGACTATAGGCCACACTAAGGCTTTGTGGTTACCAAATGTGGTTAGATGTAATATGCACAACGCCACTTTACCTCCAACGTGTCCTCAATGTATTGCATAGAAAAAGCCTCATTCACGCCCTAATGGAATCAACTTTTGACGCCACATCTAATCACGAGGACAGTGTAGAATGGAAATGACAAATATGCGACGCTATCTGCTTGTTATCGTGACGCAGAGATGAATACCCTGTTACTGGAAGAACATCGATGTGTGTGTGTGTGACATGGGGCTGTTTTAACAGTCAGGCTACAATGCTGTACCTTGTGTGACGCGCAAGCATAAATTCCTGAAAATTTTGCCGTTCTTTTCTACAAAAGAGGCCTTCACTTAAAGCGACAACTGCTGCTGATAGTCGGCCGTGTTACGTCATCCGAACATCTGATGTCATTGGTGTTACTGATATTGCATTTAATTGTGAGATGAATAACTTTGAACATTCTGGGACGTTTTTACACGAACCGAGGCGATATTCAATGGGTGAAATAATTCCTAAATGTCTCTTTGTTACGACTTTTTATTTTATGACATAGAATCTGATTATCATGAGCACGGTATACCTCGCGAGTGGCCTTTCAATGGAATATCCGCGCGGTAATTGCGGTCCAATGTGTGATGCTTGATCGCCATATGCAGAGAGAGGTGTCTAATGTGACGCGTTTTACACTCTTGCCATCATCAACCCTTATATCTGATGCTTACTTGGCAATACCATTCATTATTCAGCAGACCTCAGACTTTGTCTGCTTTAAGCATCGTGTTGTGGCTGGTTTCCATAGCATCATTTCATACTCAACCCCCGATGCTCACCTTATGAGGTAGATCCTCGTCCGATGAAGCCATATAATGTTTCCTTATTGATGGCATCACATTCATATAGTTTCAATAGAATTCAATTCATCTATTACAATTAGTTATGTCGGCCTGATCTTCGCCCATCATTGTGACAGTTTCTAACTGCACTGCCAAGTTTATCGAGATCTAATATCTGTTCCCTGTTATTCCCTGGAAGTCGACATTAATTGGCTTACCACGCGGAAGTAATTATAGGCATTATTATGAACATTTGGTCTTGTCGCAATCCTTTCTAGTTTTACCATATCGATTGAATAGCTTAAGCTTGTAAGGCCGAAACAGCCTAGATATATAATGAATTATTATTTGGAATCCAATACGCAGCACGTTTTGACAAATATCTTAATTATCTTAATTTATTTGTCAGTTCCGTGGAATTCCGCGCAACACTCTTTTTGTCTGTGCCCGCCGCGTTCTCTCAAAAACATGTTCATTGTAATGTATATGTGTACTATTTCAGTTAATCTAGAATTGGTTTAGTGATTTAAGATGGGTTAGGTCCTTGATGAACATCACTTTTGTTATCAACCCAAACCTTGGGGGAATGCATAGTTTAGTCCACCCTTACCATGCGACGAGTATTATCTGATTTGTCATTTTTCTTAGCGGAACGATGCGATTCATCAGGATTAACCCCATTAGACAGAACGGTATGCTCATATTATACCATTCTACTAATACGACATGAAAGAAAACCAGCATAGGTTCACTTGTGTCAATGTGTGGTCCATGCAATGGACACATCATTCCAAATAACAGTCGACAGGTATTCGTGCGTCTTTATGCTAACAGTGCGTGATGTCGTTAGGACGGGATGCTCTGTGTCATCATCTTCTTTGACCATGCGTCAAGTTGTAGGAATTGCTGTTGAAATTTATCTATGCATTTAAGTTTCTTATTAGCAAACGACTTATAATGCTATCCATTGAGCATTTCCCATCTAAACTGTCATTGTGCTTGCGACGATTCCACCATTTACACCAATGCGATATCATATGATTATTGATATTTTGTTTTGAAGCAATACAAATGTTACAAAAACCTGCATTAGGCATTTGTCGAGCAAAGGACATATAACTTTGAAGATATTGTAGCTGACTGTACGAATTTATGTTACTTGTTATGTTTTGTTCATAATTCTCTCATTAAAAGTCCTGAAATTCGATGACACATTGCAAAATGTCTATGTTTCACTGTTGTCTTCGCATACCTGCCATATAATGAAAATGACCAGCGTTTAAAAGACATCGAACAAAAGACACTGTAATCATTCTTTTTAATGATTGACATCATATTTAATTACAATCGTTATAAATCGGTATTCTTATGAACACTGTGCATTGGAGTTTGATTAATGTGATGTAATATAGATCTGCCGAGATTTCAAACTTAAATCACGGATTGTCATTGGAACGAAAAGCAGATAATGTTGCTGGAACAATTACCTTTACATTTGCTCGTAATCTACTTTCCGTATTGTTTGTCTCGAACCGCTATAACATGATACAATTGCTTAGTTAAGATAAGCAACTAAGCAGGTTGTTTTTACCCCTGCTGTTCAGAATTGCTTATGACCCATCACTCCGGCATCTGTCCGTCTATACGTCCGTCCAACCGCCTGTCCACCCAACCACCCGTCCGTCCGACCGCCCGTCCGTCCAACCGCCCGTCCATCTGTTCATACACTTTGGTGGAACGCTTTCTTATAAAGCAAGCTGGTATCCCCACATTATAAATGGGGCTCTCCTGTTTCAATATCTCCTTTCAAACACCAACTCTGCTCTTTCGGGCATTAAACCCCTGAGATATTGATCACAATCTGATACAAACTATCATGTTTAAGCTAAATAATGAATTTAAAAAGGCTGTTGGTAGCAATTAGAATACCTGCATAATTTTTTTTTTTTGGGGGGGGGGGCAAAATACAAAGTCTAGTAGGATCAAAAGAGTCATCAATGACCTTGACTTTAGCTAAGAGCCACATATAGGGAATATTTGAATATGATACATTCGATTGACACATTTTGTCAATATGGCTTGTGTAATGTGATAAATACGACCGCCAGCACATTTTAGCCTTGGGAGTGTGGTGGGACCTTATATTTTAGAGGTTATCAGTACACTTTGATCGTACTCACAGGAACAAATAAGGAATCTATTATCTGAATCCATTGACCCCTTGTTAAAGCATAGCAAGGTATATGATATAATTTAATTTTGTGCATCAAACAACCGAAGAATTTGCTAACTGCAGCACAGGTCTCATCCCCTTTGCATTACCCCACCAGCGGTCGGAGCTCGTCGTGCTGTGGGCAACTGAAATGATTAAAATCGCTGTTTGCAAGGCAATATGACCTCCAGTAGTTATTCATCGTCTGGCATATGGTGCGGCTGTCTCCCCGTATCAGATGTTTCATTGATCAAGTGAGTCGAATTAACGGCCGAAATTAGATAACGGCGAATGGAGCCTTCAGAAATAGAGATGATAAGCAGGTTGCGCTGCTCGCCGTGACCGCAATGAGAACACCTATTACGGTTTCATTTCTAGTCTCAAATGTTAGCCCATGCATTTACTCACATGGCAATCACAAACCCGTAGCAGCCTTGCTTCACACAAATCATTGTGAGCCTGGGAAATTGTATGGAGCACCTTAGATTGCACAGATGTTTCCATTCCTGCCCCGCCTTTGAACCAATGCGTCCCTATCTCTCCCCATCAACAATGACGTTTAGGTGTTACACTAGCGCCCTGCTTAGAAGTGGACATATTTCATCATGACAATCAGGCATATTTGTCGACGGACCCGTTGTGCGGAAGATGAACTAAAAAGGCATACGTGTTCATCTGTGACGCTCATCATTTTTAATCTAGTCAAACCAGCCATGTTGGTACCTGTATATCACGCATAAAGGCACTTCCATATAATTCCAATTTGACAACACATGCAATATACCCATTCAATATCCCACCTGTGTAATTAGCCGAGGGTCATGATCACGTAAAACCTACACGTCTACATTGTCGACTAGCCAGCGCTTGTGTGGGAGTTGAATGACAACTAGATGGTTAAGCCGTTGTAACAACTCGTATGAGAGGCAGTGAGAATGGCGCAGAAGTCGGGGTTAATACAATGAAGGCTGGTTAGCTGAAACAAACGGTAATAGCATACTGCCTTATAACAAGGTAATAACAACGATTGTGGTGGCGATGTTGTTAAGCGTACCCATATCTTACTGCTCATTAATTGATAACGTCAGTGATTTGTAATCTGGTTGACAGAACGCTACTAGCTTATGCCTCCATATCAGACAAGTGAGGTATGACAGATAATGGTAAGCGGAATAACTTAGCTGTATCAAACACCAGGCATACTATCAGGACAGCATGGTACCTGGTGATATAAAATAATCTACATGGGTGAGGCGAGGGTTAAGGGCGTTAAAATGGTAAATTCCAAGAGTAACTTCATCAAGGTCCCCTCTGGAAACATTTCCTTGACCGGCTCATACATATGTCGATATCACCTGCTAATCGAGTCATAGTACCAATTTCATGTGTTCAAAGCCTTACTCTCAGTCCCGACGATACAAACACTTGCGTTATAATTAATGAAGAGGTTCAATCCCTCATGTTTGTAGACTTAACGCCAGTATGCAAACCATGTTTTGTGTCCAAGGGTGGCGCTGGTACTGCAAGGGTATTTGTTTATCAACGCAGCAGTCTATATATATATATATATATATATATATATATATATATATATATATATATATATATATATATATATATATATATATATATATATATATATATATATATATATATATATATATATATATATATATATATATACAATATATATATATATATATATATATTGCTTTATATATATATATGAGAGAGATATATCTATCTCTATATATATTATATAGAGATAGAGAGCCTCTATCTCTCTCTCTTTCTCTCTCTCTCTTCCCCTCTCTCTCTCTCTTTTCCGCTCTCTCTCTCTCTCTCTCTCTCTCTCTCTCTCTCTCTCTCTCTCTCTCTCTCTCTCTCTCTATCTCTCTCTATATCTCTTTCTATCTCCTCCTCTGTGTCCCCATCCCCCCATGCGTAGCCGCCCTTTCGCGGACTAAAAGTATCTCCCCAGGCCTCCTATGTGAGGAGATGTCTAGAGAATATGAGACCGATTTGTCCCCGAATATATACAAATATATAAATATATATTCACCTCAAAGTGTTTCCTGTTACCTTATGCACACTCTACATGGCGTTGGTATAGAAAAAGCAATCCTAGAGAGAGAAAACAAAATAAAGCTACCCCAGAGAGAGAGAGAGAGAGAGAGAGAGAGAGAGAGAGAGAGAGAGAGAGAGAGAGAGAGAGAGAGGGAGAGAGAGAGGGAGAGAGAGAGAGATATAGAGAGAGAGAGGTAGAGAGAGAGAGAAAAAGAGAGAGAGAGAACAGAGAGAGATAGAGAGAGGAGAGATAGAGATAGAGATAGAGAGGGAGAGAGATAGATTTTTTTATTCGATAGATAGATATATATAGATATTATGTCTAGATAGATGAGATATTAATAGATATAGATATATAGATAGATATATATAGATAAAATTATTTACGATATATATACAATATATATAGAATATATATATATATATAAAAATATATATATATATATTTACCTTATATATATATATATATATATATATATATATATATATATATATATATATATATATATATATATATATATATTTCATGCGATATGTGTGTACACATAAACCATGCGTAGACGACCTTCGAGGAGATTCGATAAAGTATATACCAGGAATAATATGTGCCAAAAGGTTTTTATTACCGCATGAATTAAAGTTTTTCATATGTCTATTGAAATATGCCAAATGTGCCCGTAATCTGTAATAAAATTTGTCCACGAAACCTATACAAATATATAAATATATATTCCTTCCCTCAAAGTGTTTAATGTTACCTTATGCACACTCTACATGGCGTTGGTATAGAACGCACTCATCACTGCAATTAGTGCGCATAGCTCGATGTACTTGCAATTATTATGATTTCTACATGCTCTTATAGTATCGTAATACGCTGCTGCCACTGTGTTTTGAAAAATCGCTGTGTATGTAGTGGTGTTGACTAACATATCTTTTTGTTTGTTTCAGGTAAGAATTAAGCGGGGTCTTGCATCTAAAATAAGGTATGCATTTATTTATATGCTTTTATTTATGCAGATCTTTATATTCTGATGGCTGGTGTTAATTCAAAACAACACTATGATTCAGTTGCCAACACTCATGATGTGTCTGGCATGCTCTTTATCGCCAGGTTATTGTCTGCTTTTCAAGAGTATGAACAATTTATCACCGCACACTTGCCTGATACCATGTTCAGTGTGATACGTCCACAAATTATTTAGCTCTTACAAATGCAATCCCGGTATCAGGGACTATCGTGTGGTCCAATAGGATGCCAGCTCGTCAAATGGACTTTTCTGGAGTTTTCCTCTCCTCTTAATTTTGGGCGACAGCGGAAGTGTGTTTTACACATTTGCTTTATATTATGATAGTATGAGCTCATGGAGGTGGCTTTTGCATTGTGTATTTCACCTGAATGACATTGTGCATCGCTAACAAACACTATCAAAAGCAGGTGATGTTAGGTTGTAGTTACATTGACAGTATCAGAGCTAAGAGGGCAAACTTAAACGTGTCTATTTATACAGAAAGCTCATTCAGTGGGCTAAGAAACCGGAAACTGTACAAATACTTTTTGTATGCGCAATGAATTCAAGGCGAAAAATTGACTGAGACATAATGAGGCAGACATTCCCATATTATTTATTTGTCATCCTTAGTGTCTGATGCTCAGTGTCATGATTGTGCATTTGAGATTCACATCGGTATGAATTGCATTTCAAACATTAGGTTACTTGATGATAATGTTTTGAGAAGCTACTGGGAATAGCATAAACAGTATAAGAATGAATTGATATTTCAATATCGGGTCACAAAACCTTTTGGCCCCTTAAGACCACTCCAGGTAATATCACACTTGTTACATGCAAAAACACGGATGGTTTGCATTACAAATAGTTAGTAGTTTGTGTTTGCACGAACTGGGCAAGATTACCATTCTGTCTTTTATTTACAAAAGATAATTTATGAACTTTATGACCTGTATTTTATGTAATTTAATAATCACCACACAGCTAGCCTTATTGAACTCTCCAGGCGCAACATTCAACTCTTTGATGACGTTTTGAATCTTTGTGACAGAAAATTTGTTTTGTGCAAAACATTCACTACCCCGCTGAGTGATGGGCAGGGTTTAGGTGAGCATAGACGATACCAGCTCCTAGAAGCAGACTCGTTGATTAGCATACCATGCGATGGTGTTCCAATATCTGATTTGTGCAACTGATGATTGGTTTTCACATTTTCAAGCCACTGAGTTACAAATATATGACGACTCATATCATACTATTGCACATAACGAGCCCTTGATACAAACTAGCATTGTATACTATTATTGCTGAAGACATAGTGTAAATTGTAACCGGTTTGTGTATGTGTGTATTAAATTGTGGTCAAACGCAGGTGCAATTAGGTTATACGGAATAAAAGAAGCATCGGGCATTTTACATTTAATATCGATATGTTCACTATTCCTTTTCTTGGAACAGCACACATATATGCGTCTGATACCAGGTTTACCAATATACTTGGTGATTGATGTCGCTCTGTCTCGGCTGCTGGTGATTGCTTAATACACCTTACCGCAGACTGATTCATAATTGACGGCCGCGGAATAGCTGCTCACAATCTCATTGTCAACTATTTTATTCGTTCAGCTGATGTCGTCACATCTATAATCAAATTAAACATTTTATAAAGATTTAAAAGCTAGGTATTGATAAATGACTTGATTCATTGCTATGTGATTGCATCGACGTAAGTCATTTTGTATACATATGTATGAGCAGATGATAGTCTGCGCATGTTAGCATTCCTCGTGATCAATTATCGTGGTGATTGCCTAATAATGTGAGTACACTATTGCTTACAAAATGAGACAAAGCAGTATGCAGGGCTCTCGGGAATCGAGCGTCAAGATAAGAGGTAGTCGGATGCTAAGTGGATGGAGGGGCAGACATATGTTTTACATGCGGCAAAGACACTTGATGCACGGTTCCCGATACCTTGCTTCCGAGAGATTGATCTACATGGAACAAGCAACGCAGCTATCAGACGCCTCACACTGCGAGCCATCGAGCTCGCTCGTCTCTCTTACTTTGCTTCAAACATATGGCTACCAAAAGCCAGGATGCAGGTCTGAAAGACCTTTAACAATCACGAACCAACGATCTAATGTAATGTTATTGTCGATTGACTGAATTCGTTGCAAATCCCTTTCGCACGCAATTATTATTGACTTAATGGTGTTTCCATGTTATCAGCATACATTTGTCTTTATTTCAAAGGCTTCATGTTTCAACTAATGTTCAAAAAGGCGCATTCACGTTGTTGCGCATACAAACGATGGCATAGTTCTATATTTCTATGATAAATGTTCTTTCTTGTCATCGCTTTATCCAAGGATTATTTGAGTTATCTATATACCCCGGTCTTTTGGCTGGGCTGCTTGGGCATTCTACCCCGGGGGTTTTAGAGACCCGCGAGATATGAAGACTAGCACGAGCTGTAAGTATAGGTATAATGTTTGTCTCATCGGGTATACGACAAATTGGGAGGAAAGATTGTTTAAGACATCTATCCTTTAGATAATGAGCTATGGCAAATATGCATTTCAATTGTTATCTATGAAATGTTGCAAATGAACACCTACTGGGCGAGCATAAAATGCATAACACCCGCACCACATCGCTGCAATAGTATTTATATTGCTATATTATATTGAAGTCAATGCCTTCTTGTATTTTGCGCGATATGGTAGAAGCAGAATGTGCGGTAGGTACATTCGTTCCGGCCCTGTGCCAGTTGAAAGTTGTGCAATAACTCTCGGATCTTCTATAAAGGACAAGTTCACTCTTCTTACGAATCTACAGGACCTTAACCAACAGCCTATGTATCATGCTTATTTCATTACTGTCAAAACGCTAGACAGCTTGGTGGAACGAACCAAGCTGTGGTTGCTTGGTGCAACATCAAATATTGTAAATGATGGCGCTTTGTACAATTCATTACAAGCATATATTCAGTTAAAGTACTGCATATTAGTCAGTACGCAGATTCTTTCTCACTTGCAACAGGTCAAGTACCTATTTAATCCCCAACTGCCGTACGTTACGCATTGTTCTATTTCTTCCGTTTCGGCCTCCAAGCTGGTGTGCATGTAATTGGTATAATGTTTTGCTGTCGTCTTTTTGTTTATGATGATTGCCTACTTTGAGCCTTATTTCAATAAATTACTTTGAGACTCTACCTCGAAGGACTTTTTGCTGCTCAATAGACACAGTATGGCGTATATGCCGAGTGTGGTCGACTGTCACTTCAGTATTCTTATCTACGTGTAGAGGTTTCAGTATTTAATGCCAAATGGGTACAGGGCTTATCCTGCTGTCTTGATTGGAATTACTATCACAAGATGTATTGGTGATTTGGGCCTCTTATGTGGTACGTTGTGGTGTGCTCGTTGTAAGTGTTTTCACGGTTGTTTGCTGTGTGCACACAGCATACGTTCCAATGGCATCTCTGGGATATAATTACTTTGCATCCACTGTAGTAAATGGTATGACAAAAATCAATTTGTTGCCATGAAGTACAAAAGATGACTTTGCTTAGTTCGGTTTAATGAGAAATGCACCGCCGTACATACGGCACATGTGCTGCTAAATGCGTCTTAATGATGGCTGGTCTTGTAAAAGGCATTCCGAAAATTTTGCACATTGAGTTTATATGCTTATGTAATTAATTATGCTGACGAACGTAATGGTATTTATGAATATGACGTCATGAATCAGGTCAGCATGCCCTGAAAGTATGGACATTGTCAACAGTTAAGAGTCAACGGCAATGCAACATTTAGGAATGTAATACATGGCATGTCTTTCATTTGGGTAATTTAATAGTGATCTGTGCTTTTATATTTAATCTCTGTCCCAGTTTATATCATATGTATAGCTAACGAAAGCAGGTAAAGTATGGTAAACAATATTGCATTCACTCTCTTGATGATCGTTTTTCTTGTGTATCGCATTGTTTATTTTATATTCCTAGCTATATGCAGTGATATTTTACATATGTTCATAATTATTTCGGTAATTTGTTAACAATAACCTCACAAGTCACCAATTTCATACAATATGTATGTTTCAGGCCAATCGTTGTAATTCCCATTCGGCATGTACTTGGCTAGGGCATTTCTACATCCAATAAGCATGATTATACAATTACTATTCAGCCTTTCTTATTTTGGACCATTTACATGCCTTCCATGGTTGCTTTAAGGCGATTTGGTTGTATACATTACAGCGACTAAACCGCAGAAATGAATTCGATGGCATTTGTTTTTTGGTACAATTATTTAAACTTATTTCGGTTTTGTTGCACGCTATAACGGGTTACAATCTATGCCGTATTGAAATTTAACTCTAACCTAAGGCAATGAATAGTACAACACTTCAGTCATTTCTACATCCAATAAACATGATTTCACAGTTATTATTCAATCTTTCTTATTAAGAACCATTTCTATAATTCTATGAATGCTTTAAGGTGGCAGGGCCATATAAACAACCGACGACAAAGTGCAGAAATGAAATGGATGGTATTCATTTTGTTGGTACAATCTTTCAAAATGGCGAGATCTATTCTTGTTTGTTTGCATATTATGAAGGCTTATTTAACCCTTGCCTTAGGTTACGAATAAAACCACACTTAAGCTTTATTTTATGTGACATTGTTCTACGTGATCACATGTTTACCGTTGAATAATCTATATCATCGCTTTCCTGGTCACATCGAAAGACTTTCATTTATGTATATTTTTCCTATGAAACGCCATTATCAAGCTTGTATTAATCCCGAACGTATGATACTTTGTTTGCATTTATCGATAACGATACCTTGTACCTTATGTGCATTTGGCTATCATTATTTCTATCTTGTGACAGCTATGTTTATTTGTGTTTGTAACATGAGATTTTGTTTCCCGTAGATTTCCATTTAATGTCGACCCCTTGTCTGTCTCCACTTAAAACCATACACACATTCTCTAATGATGTTCATATACCGACATAGGAGTCCTTAATTGATATAACCGTCAAATCAGCTATCAGACTACTAGCAATCGTGCGCGGCGAGGCCTTTGCAATGTCTCCACTGTTGATAGGCAGAAATAAATCACGAAGATTATAATGACCTAAAAACGCCTTGTTTGAGGATACCATTTAGTATTGAGCATTGCACCCTTTTGGTGTGCATCTGCATAGTGAGATCTTGTTTGGTAATTTATGTGACGACCTTTTTAGATTTTCTGCAGGCTTTTAACATTGTTGATATAAAGTTTGAAAACATAATTGTAATCCTTCATTCCTAATTACGTACGAACATAATGTCACTTGGGGCTTGGATGACACATTGTGATGTAATTGCTTGTATCATACAAAGTGTCATACGCAATACAAATGTCTTGCTGAGCAAAATCGAAGGGAATGTTTGAGATCTATTGGCATGAGGTTATAATAATCTATCACTGACACAAATCGTCGAAGAGAAAGTATTGTAAAGGTAGCGTGATTTTGCAGTAATTATAGAGGGAGATAGTTGTGTAACGACCCTCGCTGGCATCCATCCATTTTGGAGGCTGTGTCGTTGTAAGTGCGGCAAACAATGCCGTTCATACATGGATCTGTATATATTAAATTGTTTCGCTTGTATTATTCTACTTCAACATACTATGCCACTATTTAAAAAGTTATAAAGCTTTGGGTGCCGCCGTGTGTGAATTTACCTCAAGATAACCCATAGACTTAGTTTTTGTTCTCTGTTACCATTGCACGTTGAAGTTAAACCATATTTTGTTGATTTATTTCAATGCACCTGGAGACATGGGTGCAGCGTTATTATGGTAGGAGTCTCTCTACAAATAATCCCTATTTCGATGAAAATCGGCTCTTATTCTACTAACACATTTTTGCGCTTATTGACACCCATAGGAACTATGGCCAAACCCAAGCTTGTTTTGAAAATAAATGAGCATACACCTTGGCAGCGATACTTATTATATAAAGCCGTCAAAATGAAAGAGGCGATTGCTATCAGCACATCAGCTAACGAGAGGCGTTTACGCGCGGGGTCACCAAGCTGCCAAAGCCAGGAAGACTTTTCATCTGATGGTTCATAAAAAAAAACTGCCATTGTGCTGTCAACTCGAATTGATCAGAAAAGTGTATGTGACTTTCAGAGATGCAAGTCAAAGCAACACGTTGCTCACAAATTCACATGTTTTGACGGTCGGAGCGAGTAAGCCCTCTTAGCATACAAATGCGTTCTTTGGTGATATGTTTGGTATTTGTATCGTCAGCAACACGAAGAAAATGACTCATTTTCCGTGTCATCAAGGGACGTGTCTAAACATGTTTGTTCATTTGTTATTTTACTTCTGTGCTGCTGGTTTGGCTGTCACTAAAATTATTTTAATGTGACAAAGGGAATATCAGCTAGATCATTAGTGCAGATACCTGATGTATGCTCCCCTTAAACCGATGGAGGTGATTAAGGCAACGTCTAATGCATAATTGTCATCGCCAACTCTTATAGCCAAAGTTTACTTGGCAATCTCATTCATAGTTCAGTATTCCTACCAATATGTTTGCAAAAAGCACAGTGTATGGCCCTTTGTATCTGTATCTATTATCAACTCCTGTGTGCCCCCCCCCCCCCCTCCCACACATTTTTCACTCCTCATGTGGTGGAGCTTCGTCTGATAAAGCTTTAAGCGTACTTCAACATTGCGGTCGGCCTATTAAGATGCAAAATATCTACCGAAATACAATAGTTATTATACCAGATTATCTTTCCATTGCTTGATAAACAGCGTCTGTTAATAGCTTCCTTACAGTAAGAAATCGCTGTCGGGTATATTGCAGATCTTTACTCAATAATGCAACTTGAGTATGAAGTAATTGAAACGTTGGAAAATATGTCCTTCAGATTACTGAATAGTTGAGGCAGTCTCCCACGGTTCAAAATACCTCAATTTAGAACATATCAAGCATCTTTCCGTCGTTTATGGTAAATATACCTTTCTTGGCGCCATGTAACACATACGTGTTGGTGTGCCGTTAAACCCTATACTCACTCACTCACATTCCAGTTGTGTGGCTTACTTCATTAATACCGTATCATTAAATCTCAAAAACGAGAGATACCTGCATCAAATTATGAGCATTGGTGATATAATGTTGATTTGCTTCGCAGACAGAAAACGGTCAAAATGGTTTTGATGTTACTAGAAACATATAGTACTAGGGTAAAAAAGTTTTTGAATGCTAACTTTATCTCATTGTGGTCGTTGTCATTATTGATTTTGCCATATCACAAAACAACGACTTTGGGACATGTTTAAGCCTACGTAGCATCGCAATACATAATGTTTAAATCACGCCAACTCAAACAAGGAGGCCATGTTGTGGACTCATCATTCAAAATATGAGACGACAAGTATGCGTGCGTCTTTATGCGAACAGTGCGTGATGTCATTTGGCCCGGATGCTCAGTGTCATTCTTCTCTGTGATCACACGTCAGGTGGAGTCTCGTTAATCACGTCCTCGTCCGCCAGTGGAATATGTCTCGAACCGCTCTTAGGCTACGAAGTTAACTAGTGTTTTCGATCGGCATATACTTCAACGTTTGCACTAATGAGGTATCAAATATGTTTAATGCATGAAACTTTGTTTTGTAATGATATCGCATCCGTCCATTGATATTGTTATCATTCGAAAACGCGAACACAATAGCCCGTTCATGTTTGATTTAAATACAGAATATGCAGAGGTGAGACAATATAAATCTCTTCATTTATATCTAGGTTAGTATCACTTTGTTATAATGACTATGCTTTATCGAAAATCATGAACAATGAATATATATATGTGAATTACCAGGCACCTGGTGTTGCTGCCTGGGCGACCCGCTTTGGATTTATTTTATAACTTCTATTGGTGTCAACTGTCTGTAACCGTCCTGATATTAACATACTCAGAAAAGCTTCATTGGGTCGCTTTAAGAACAAAGGCCATATGTATAACATGTAATCCAGTATGGCAACTTTGTCTTTCATATAGCGTTGATCGCAATATTGTCAATCAGTCGGTGACTAAATCAGCGCATAATGACATGAGTTCTGAGACTTGCATTTACAAACTGGCGTCCAGCGCCATGCTTGTTATAGTGCAATTTGATATTTGCGTAGCGATTTGACCTTCTGCATTCACTCATCGAATTGCATATAATGCAGCCGTCCCCCGATATCAGATGTTTCATCGTTCATGTGAGTAGAATCTATTGTCGCGATTAAATTACGGCGGATGTAACCTTTCGGATTAGAGATAATGAGAATAAAGTGCTACCCACGAGTCGATAAATTCAGTGCATTTATTATTGATTGTGCACCAGATGCATTCTATTTCAACCATTGTGTACCATGGAACAAGACTGTAAACATGGTATCTTCAATGTGTCATATGCCTATAATTGTTAATTATTCATATTTTTAGACAGCTAAGCATGTGCTCCATTGCGATATGCCACGACGCATTATACTTAAATTGGCATTAAAACGTTTGTTGCAAACTTTCTGATTAATATCAGCCGTTGATTTGTTTAAGAATTTTTATACTTGTTTATGGTTGTACAGCATCGTTAATGCATGTATATCACGCTTGGGGACGCTGTCATTTATTTCAGTACAATATACCCTTTTCATAAGTAGGCTGCGTTTTAAGACGAATAACCAACTGTAGCTTCTACTTTTTCTAATGGCCGACATTTAGACTTACGTGTGAGATGAATGACAACAAGATGTCTGTTTCGCCAAAGATGCGCCAGGAAAGGCTAAAGGCTAGTCCATTTTTTCGGTTGAAGGCTAACTTTCTGGATCAACACGATAAAAGCTGCTTAGTTGAAACCACTGGTATTAAGATGTTACATACCTGGTTTAAGATACTAGGTATCACGTCATGCGAACTGCAGCTACACCTGAGACCGTATGGCGAAAGATGGCTAGGGCTCGAATACCGCCATGTAATTCACATGAAATATCCTTATGGTACCATGCTACTCTGCGATGCTCTTGTAGCAGAATGTCACAATAGGGTATGTCCCAACTATTGAGCAGCGTTGTAGCTCGTCAGGGTAAATCTATGTATTTCAGTAGCACTTAAGGACCAATAATAACTTGTAGGAAGTGGTGTTTACCCTTCCGAAGTCGTTTTGGTTCAAAATGCTCCCCTGTTTGCTTTTCTCGATTGCACTTATAACAGTATTTATCTACTATATATATATAAATGTATATGTATATATATATATATATGTTTATCCGCACCCATGTGAATTGCTTATTACTTTTCATCCTCAGCCTACTATCTACTTTGCCTGTGAAAAACCATCATTGACGTAATACCTTACATTTCCCTTCGTTTGACTTGTCTATATTCTGTGTTCGGAGTGAGTGAGAATTTAACGCGTTAACAAGTTGTTTACCTACTCATTTTTTTTCATTTATTCATTCTGTTCAGTTCCTATAACACATCTCCCTGAATATAAGACTGCAACCATGGCTCTTCTACGTGATTAAATCCTAACTTCTCCCCGTAATCATTTGTATGTTGCAGCGGCTCCTTGTGTGTTTCTCGGTGTATTTCGCACACAACACTACAGTCATCGCTTATGCTTACCAACAGCTGCGTATAAATTGGACCTGAGCTTGCTTCACCGCTGTGAACATTCGCTACATTATTTGCTTTACGATGCATATGGGAATGTGTCTTCTATTTACGCCATCGCTGCGATTTTGTATTCTTCGTACAGCCATATGTATCCACTTATCATCGAACATTAATATGCAGATCAACTCCGCGAGCAATGTTGCGTAGAAGCGTGACGTGTCGTGCATGTCTCAGTATCAGTCATAATTAAGAGCACTTGATCTCCTCTGATTTCCCAAAAGGCCGAAACTAATTAATTAGCTGTCCAATGTTCAGAGTAGAAGATAGTCTTCGGCTTATCAGTATTCTATAAGGTGCACATAACCGTCACCTGAAATTGACCCTTGAGCTTTGAGCTTGACATATCTGTAGTTCGTACACGATGTTGCCCTATATCATGCAAGATGTGCAAGGCATGAAGGCAGCAGTATGTTAGAGTAAGCTTTATATACAGTAAGCATTTCGCGTGATTACATTTATCATCTGCTGGGGAGACGTCAGGTTGCATCCAAAAGGTCATTTAACTCACTACGAGAGGTTTACAGACAGGAGGCGTCAATAACGTATAACCATTTTATCATTTTTAAACGTTCAATTATTACCTTTGATTGGATGCAGTTTTGATACTCTTGATTCAGTTGATGTATAATGCAAAGTCAACATTATTTTACGATTCCCCCTGCATGTCTGTTGAAACGGATCAATGTTTATAGCGAAATGGGCAGAGCCAGTTGCGTTATGTACAGCATATCAAAGCATCATGACCCCATTATTAAATCAGTCTGCAATACTGAGTCTTCTTCAGTGCCACTTACCCCTTATGTTAACTTGGCTTCCAAATAACCATCGATAAATATAACGGGTCTGGTTCTCGTGAACCATCATCGGCCATGAATTTATTATGGAGATGGATTATTTTCATATTGCTGTGTTCCATTATGCCATTCCATAACCAGACATGTAGCATACTAAATTATGTAATATTCACTGTTAATGCATTATGCATCAATATTATTTCCTATTAATGCGTTCGTTACTCCTTTTGGAACCCACGGCCGATAGCATAAAGCTGCTTTCCATCATATGACCGGTATATAAGGTGCATTTTGAGGCTGGATGATTGATGATGCTCTTCATTCACACCTGTCGCACCCGCTAAAGACTCAGTACACCAGAACTATCCAGCGGACAGATGTATGCAATCAGCTGTTAAAATTTGGTCTATTGTCGCAGGGCATAATTCGTATGCATGATGCAATCCAGCCTGTAGCTGCGTTGGCAGGCAGCACCACAATAAATATGGAGTCAAACGCATGAATACGAATCATTCGTACCTAACGTTCAAATGTTCTGTGACATCGTTCCATTTCTGGTCTATTCCGTTCGTCAAAATGGTCAAATCCTATGTCGCTAGCTCAATGACTTCGTGTTGGACCTTTATTCCAGTTCTGTGGGTTCGCACCGAGTAGGCGATGGCACTGACCGGAAACTGTCCAAGCATCTTGATCATCCTCGTTCATAACCGTCGCGGTATCACTTCTATTCTGGGAGAGACGTTAAACCTCAGTATTTCATCTCATGTTGCCACTCCGCCCCTCTTCGTCAGTCACAAAGGTTATTCATTCTCATCTATTTGTTTCGTCGTTGCTAAGAGGTGCTAAGTGCTCACATTCTATATGGGGCCATCAACGAACATGATTTTCATCTTGCATCTAACTCATCCCGACGTGTGTGGTATTCACCGAATCACTCACATTTCGTGTAATGGACGGACGCAATGTCTGGATTGACACAAGCCGTTGAACACCACAGCATGATACAAATCATAACGGTGTCGTTCAACTACCCAGCAATTCGCCAGCTCTAGAGCATTGAACACAAACTGTGCCGCGGGTTGGTGCAAGGGACGTCTCAAAGCGACAATCATATTTACCTGTTACATTTGTCGTTATTGTCATTTCCTGTGCAATGGAAACATCGATAGAAATAAACGAGGAGAGCATTTCGCCGCCTTAATAAAGGTGAAGCATGATCTCAGTTGAACGCGATCCATAATCGCACCATCCTATCGACTTTGCGTCTAGAACTGGTGATGGTGGTGTAAGATAACCCCGGCAGGCAGCGGCGTTGCAAAATATGTCTTTGAAATGGTTCAGATTCATGTGCTATATGCATTGATGAAATGCACCGGTAAACCAAGCCTTGTACATGCAATCTTTAAAAATAATCTAGTTATCATGATATATGAATAGTTTGTTAGTCTTTATATAATATCTTAGAGTTTTTAATGCTCTGTTGCGCCCTGTGATTAACATTATCAAGCGGTGCGACCGTTATATCACTCAATGTCCATATATGGTACATCTTGTCTATATTGTGTACAAAACAACTTATCTTCTAAATTATTGAACGTTTCACAAGATTGTTGAATGGGATATCGTAGAAATTTAATGCAATCATTAATGCTCCATATCGCTTAACGAACACCACGTAGGTACTTGTTATGGTGACAATTTGATTATCTATGCCAGACACTCTTGCTACAGAGCTGAGTTTTGATGCTATGGAACACACATATGTATGTGTTCTATTTAGTGAAACCCTTAAACGTTTATAAACGCACGATCAAAGACTTACCCGAGTGCTCCATTAGCATATCTGCTTTGATTAGATATTTTTCTTTATTAGTCATGTCGCAAACTTTGTCAATTCCGTTCTTACTTTCAAACTGAATCTGCATTTGTGTCAGACTATCTAAACAAATGTCATGCATCCAATGATGCTCGGTTAAGGTGAGAGGGATTCTAATATCAGGTTGTCGCACAATCATTTCTATACTAGTATAATGACAAATGGCCAACTGACGCTTTGTAAATTTACATTAATCATCATAATTATCCATCTGCAATGATTATATGGTTTCTTGTGTGGCTACGTTTGTATTCGTGTTTCACTGTAATTTACCTGTGGTTGGATCAGATACAACTCTTCAGGGTATGATTAGTTCATTTGACCTCTACGCAACAAATGAGGACGATGATGACTTCAGCCGACAGCATACTTCTCCTTCTCATGTGGATGACCCAATATAATGCTCGTAAAGACTTTCGATCAAATCATCTATGTAATAATCGATTTTCTTTAATCATCCTTTCTGGAAGAAATTAAGTAAAATACATGCGCCATATTGAAGACATTAGTGATGAACGTCATAGGTTGCCTATCCGGGTAGTCGATTGTGTTCACTTATCGAATAATATGGCAAGGCAGACCTAGTTAAGCAGCTCCTTTGTTGCCGCATGGGTAGTGATAGCACGCATGCTGATTTTTACTGTTGCCATTATTATGTGTTTTGTTTTGTGAAGAATTAGATTTGATGCATCGCATGTAGGCAACTGCCGTATGCGTGAAGCCTGAGGTAACACAATCAAGAGGTGTCGAGCACGCACCAGTTTTGGTAGCATGTGTCTGTACTGACAGCAGCTTCGCATTGCATGGCGTGTTATTTGATTGCGACAAAAGATTACACCAAACTGAAAGCAATGGCTTTTTTTAGAAGAGCAAAGTTCAACATAATTTGAAAATACCTCGGCATCATTTTGATCATGTTGTAATGTAAATTGAGCAAAACTGTTAGATATTAGCGCTTATACCATTTTTCATTATTTCATCATGTGGACATAATGTTTTGTTTTGGGCTTTATAATGTTAAAAGAAATGCGGTCTATTTGCATTTTCCACATTATTTGCTATACGTGGCATTGCACATTAAACACCACATATACATAATTTTCATCCCAAAGATAAATCCGTATATCACTATCGCCGGTTTGTTTCAATGCCATAAGATTACAACTGCTGTGATTGGTGATTAATAGTTCTGATGACTGGGTCAGGTGAGGTAAGGTAAGGTAAGGTGAGTATAGGGTTTAACGGCACACCAACACTCATGTGTTATATAGTGCCAAGAAAGGTCAATAGGTAAGATTGACCTAATTAAGCATCCCCCTTCTAGGATAAACGAAAATGGAGATGGGAAAGATAAAAATGGAAGCGACTATGTCAGGGCAAGTCACCACCAGCCGACGGACTGAATAAGGCCATTTCAGCCTCTTGTCTGGGCGAAATCCGGCCCTGAGTAGGGTGTTGCAGACATGGCTCGCAACATGACTGCTTCACTCAACCACCTGAAACATGTTGTTCAGCAACCCACGGCCTACAGGACTGCCCCGTATTTGTCGCCTTTTAAGACATGCAGGAGGATACAGTGGGCCTATTCTACCCCGGGCCCTCAGGTGGTCTGATGTCTGGGCTTAGTACTAAACATGGTACATTATCCTGTTGCTCTAGGTGCTTTATTTATTTTTGAAACAATTTGAAGGATGTTTTTCGAGTAAACAGTGAACCACATTCGTATTGAACACCCCCGTACTTTTCCTAAAGCACCTAGCCTATATACCCACTCCGGCTTCAAAGTATGATATTGATATATAATTGTAGTGACATATAGTACGCATAGCTCTTGTGCCAAACTCTGACTCAACCGTGTACCATTATTGTTTTTTATTGTGTAGTAGTGTATGTGACACTAATAAGAATATAGGTCGTCATAGCATTGTCATTGCTACAAGTAGCTAATTAAATCGTATGGATATGTTTTAACAGATTTACGCAATTAACTCGTATCCTAATACCTTGCTAATCGTTTCATGTTGCTATCATGTACCATTATTCCTGTTCAAGGAAAACTTGCTGGTCAAAAAGGCTTATTGACTTACAATGTTGTGAAGCAAAATAAAAGCAACGCATCTTCAGAAGCAACGTTTCGAGCGCTGAATAGCCGTAAACGTATGCTTTTCACTTAATATAGGCAGCCATTGCGTGACTGCTGCCTCAGACGGCACTAATTGAGATTATCAAGTGGTAGTGCCAAGGAACACAATCTGTTGATGTCATCATATGACGCTTACCTGACGCACAATCTGTTGATGTCATCATATGACGTTTACCAGACGCACTATTTGATGACGGCATCAAACAAAAGAAACATGAGTAAGTAAACTAATGTGGTTATAGTGCCTGCAAATGTGGGGTACATATGAATTAATAAGATGGACATGATTGAACAGTCGCCTTCTAGGATAACTGTGGGGACGGGTGGGGGTGAGTTGATGAAAATCCATGCGATGCAAATGAATGAAAACAAGGTGGTTGAGAGACAAAAATGAGAAAAATTATCTATCATTAGATGATGAAACATACTGATCCATTCCAGTCTTTTTGAATAGGGCAGAACTAGTGTGTTTCAGACATGGCCCTTGCAATGAACAATCTACACAACCACCAGGTTCTTATCTTCTATCGACACGAGTCGCAAACAGTATGTCCCCAATCAGTCGCCACTTACCACATGCAGGAGGATAGAGTGGCCCTGTTCTGCCTGGGACTCAAAGGTGGGGAGGGGGAGGTAGAAGTATGCGACGCCCGGCATCAATCAACTGTAATCAATGACGGATTATATATGCAATTTGACTTTGAGAGAACTATGTGGCAGAGAAATGAGTCCCATTTGTTATCGTCTGGTTGAAAGAACGTTATATCTGTAATGATATTATCATTTTCGAAAATTTATTCTAATGTTCAACATCTGACCAGGCAATGGTTTGCCGAGTATTCCTGTCATGAATTGCATACGTTTATCTCCCGTTATAGGCCGTTCTATTGTTAACATGGTTGAGAAAATTTTATTTTTAAAAAGTAAATAGTAGCAAATTAAGTTTGCTGTCATGCGTATTTGCAACGTTTTGTATGTTTTCCCCCCTCTGCTATGAAGCTCAACGCTCAGACAAATGCTCATATCAAAGTATCTCTTCAAATTGGATGCCTCTTCTTGAAGTTTGCGAAAGCTCTTTCGGAGCACTGTGTACGGGTCACTATTATCCCCACCCACCAACGGTATGATGTCACGTAGCTGCTGTAGCCAATGGTTAAATCCAATGTGTCATTACATTTCATGCAACAAGGTCTGAGAATTTAACGCGACATTATAAATACAGTGCGTAGATTATCTTATTGAGTTTTGTGGGGCTTAAACGAGATGTAGCACTGCCAACACTCACAATTGTCTGGTAAAATAGTGTGCAGGTTTCTATATTTCAACTATGATGGGTTACACAGTGTGTCTGTTGTGACGACTTATGTAATAACATAGTTTATAACGAAAACCAGTGAACCAACTGTTTTGTACACATAAGACCCAATCTACCTGGTCATTGAATAACTACTTTCAGTGAATAGACATCTTAATACTGGATTTTTGTGCGCTTTCTCCTGCCTACTGCTTGAAACAAAATTATGCTTGGATGCTATTTCGCCGCATAACCTCGTGCCATTTAATTTTTTTTGTGTACGTAATCCTTGGCTTTTGCATACACTTGCCTAGCCTAGATCAATTAAACATTGTACACATGAAGCCGTGCAAAGCTATTGCTATCAAACTATCGGGCGGTAATTTTGATCCAACTTAAACGAAAAATCTATCATTCCATGCGGAAATTAATTCAATGTATTGACTTTTGTCATGGAATCATTCCATCCTGCCTATAAGTATATATACATATATGCATATAAATATTTATACATGTTTTTGTGCACCATGTCTCAATCATAGCAATGTATAAAATTTATCGGGTTTTATTCTGCTCTCCACGTATCACGTTCTTTATATACTTATGTTGTCATGACCAAAACCATGACAATTGACTAAACCATGAAATCAAGGGGCTCCAGCCGTTTCGCTGTATTTTCCTTACCATACCATTAAGTTTGGCCAAATTGTCCCCATTTCGTGACTTTGACTGCTATGGACGCCACATTAATTACGCGTGATGAGAAGAAGCTTTTTTGTGAACCATTTGCATGCCAAAACTTCTACATGAAACGAAAGAAGGGGTACTCGGAGAGCCACAGCACTTAATCTTATTCTATCAACCTATAGACTTCTACCCATGAATTTACGTGAATTAAAAATAAATACTGTTTCGGGACTTTGATTTTTATGGTCCGTTAGGCATGATGAGAAGAAGCTTTTTGGTGAACCATTTGAGTGCGAAAATGTCTACACCAAATGAAAGAAGGGGTTCTCAGGAAGCCACAGCACTTAATCTGATTCGAACGACCTGTAGACTTCTACCCATGAATTTACGTGAATCAAAAATAAATACTGTATACATCATGTGGGGATTATTGCCTACCAATTTGAGCATTTGCATGTAATTCAGGAAATTATTTAAGGTGTTATGCTCATATAAACGGCCTCTGTCAAAATAGCAGGCACTGATGAGGGCACGTATTGACAACAAATGCGCTATTTAGATAACATCGTTCCCTTGTTTGTCTTAGTTGTCTTCTATGCAAATCGAGTTACATATTGTCTACAGCAAAAGGCATGGACATCGGTACCACCATCAGTTGGTAATATTATCTGACACTTGTAAACCATATGCTAAAGCCATGCTGGTGTAGTGCGGATTCGTGAATGCCAATCTGTTATGCTAGTTATAAGTCGCCTTGCAAGAAGCCATGCCAGTGTTTCACCCCTTGTTTAGAAGCCATTTATTTTTCAGTTGGAGGCTTGATGGTACAATGCCTGTAATGTACGTTTTAAGATTTAATATTGTCAGGTTGTTAACCAACATTTCACAGACATAAGAATTATTGAATAAATGTCCGCATTTTGGACTGCATGGAGTGCCTCGACTGGTCACCTCAAGTGTTAGGTACCTTTCAACTAGGTGTTGAGCTTCACGCTTATGATAGTGTAATAACTGTTAGCAACTGACAGCATGTTCTCAGAGAAGCCCAGTTTAAACGCAGTTAACCTTAAATACAGCAAATCAAATTCTGCACAAGTATCATTTTAAAGATATGGTATGGGGGTAACTAGTGTTACCTGAGTGCTATTTCATCATAGTATTACAAGCTTGGACAGGCTATCATATGGCCTGAAATCTACGCTTCCGCACTAGAATTCTCGATGTGGTATCAGATGGTCGATGATAACGGGTGATAATACAGACCGCTACACAACCGTTGTCTTCATCGTGCCGAACATATGCCACAAGCATAAAATGTGAGATTTTGAGCCACAGTACTAGTATTTGATCATATCGACCGATCCAATTCAATCAATTAAAACGTTAATTGAGCATTAACTTGGACAAATTGTGTATAAAACTAAAGTGTACCATTAGCGTGGTAATATTTGTTGTAGGTATTTTAACAAGATTCCTTCGCACCTCAACCATGATTTCTATGCTTCTGTTTGCCTCGATCACAGCACGTATTGGCATCACACACTGCGTAGGCTTCCATTGATTGGCTGAACTATGAGTGCATCCCCATTTACACCTTAAGACCAACAGACATTGGGACACGGTGTCTGTTTCAGACCTCCGAAGAGTTAAATATGGTTCTGGTTTGGTGTCGAATGCCGAAAAAGCATGCTGTACCATGCTTACTCTCCGATTGGTCTGTTGGTAATGGTAGCGCTCATTAAACTAACCAAACAGTCACGCGAAATGTGTGCTTTTAGCTTTGCTTTCAAATTACTCCGAGGGTAATGGTCCCCATGAGAATAATAAATGGATAGTGCAGTATTGTTTTTAATGATTTTGGCGACCATTTTATGGCCAACATGTACATGTGAGTAGTTGCAAATGGCCACTCAGCAAATTTGCTGATGGTCTTCACAGTGGGAGGTATCTCCCTATTTCCCCACTAGGGTAGTAACATCGTGCGTGACTCGGATGACCACTTAGCAAGGCTTATTTGCTGCAGTGCGTTATGGGAACCTTTGTATGCCGATACTTTTAAAGTAATGAATGTTGTTTCAATCGATTATTTCACATCGCTGATTCTAGGTGTCAGTGGCCTGTTAGGCGGTGTTTCTTCCATTTGTATATTTGCATCTCTTTATCATTGTGTATGTGTTCAACCTTCCAAGTTAATTATTTATGCAACCATAAGGATGCATGATAAGGATTAGACTTTACGTGCCTGCATCGAACATGACGGCGTTCTTTATTTTAACAATTCTAAATAGCTGACTATATGTCATACCAACCAGACTACTCATAAATTTTATAAGCAAGCTAATACAACAAACACATCTGCATTATTGATAGCAGCCATCAAAGGTCACATTTTTATATTACTGTTGTATCAACAGCCATTTAAGCACAAGAACGATAATACCTATTTCGGAAAGGTTGCATGTGGATAACCTCCTCTATTTCTGAACATGCATAGAACGTTTACATGGGATCTCTAAAGTAGTTTTCGTATACAGGGGAGCCAGTCGAGGGCTTAACATAGTTGTGTGTAGAAAAGCAGACAAAATGCTAGGCATGATATAGCAGACGTTAAGTTATCGAGATCCTAGATAGTGGGTTTGCGTAAGCGCTTATTACATCGAGGTTAACGAAAAATAATGCAATTTATTATTTCAGTCTGCCTAATTACTATCTATATGTTATGAATCAACTCATCCATCATACAAATGAATTGTGTACACCCCTTAAACATCGCAGTTTTTTCTTTCGAGGCCGATTGGTATTTCCTGTGTCTGACATAGACACAATATTAAATTGTGTTGTTGCGATAGGAAACAACACAATTCCTAGGCTAGCAAATGAAAAAAAGTTATTATTAAATGATGACATGGTAATTGGTCGTGCTCAAGATGATTTACTTTAAAGATCAGCACTAGTCCTTTTGCCTCATCTTTATTTTCATGAGTTCCTTTCGAAAGGAAGATTCGCAAAACATTACTTTGTGAACCGTAGTCTTAAAACGAATTGTAAAAACATAAGCACAGAAACGTGCCCTAAATGGGAAGGATATATAATTCACTCTCTTACAACTTACCCCTTGCATTCGCCACGAACCTTAATGAGGAAGTACATACGTTCTTCTGTCAACTGCTACAATATAAGAACATCAACTATGCATTTAGAAACGGGTCTGGTATCATTGCTGTATATTGATAAAGGTTCCATAAATGCTAGGGTTCTCAATTACATCGTTGGTTCAATGTATCTATCACAGGCTGTTATAACCGTAATTGCAAAACATATTGCCCCAACCGTGATTACATGCATCCGTTTTTGTAGCACAAATCACGTAGCAAATCGAATGTATGGGCTCTTAGAATATTAAAGTATCTACAAATGTACTGAATCCATCCATATATGATGAGAACGTATCAATCATATACGATTAAGCGGGGCAAGTGATGTTTACTATCCTTTTCGAAAAAATAACAGATGCACACAGCGCCACGTCTATTGGGTTACAAAGCGAATTGCTCACTGTTCCAAGCATTGCTATCCCCCAGATACCCTTAAAATCACGAAGCTTTGACATCCCTCGATAGTACGTTAAGTGTTCTGTCAACCATATACACATGTATCACTTAATATTCCGGCTCCCGATGACTTTTCATAACATTGAGTGAATTGTACTTTTGGCCAGGAATGCATCTGTCGTAACTAATCGATGTATTTTTTTTTCAGGTGAGAACACGGTATTTAGGAAAATATATGAAAGCTGTTATCGGGTGCCTGGTATGTTTTTTATTTACGTTCTTTAACACACGTAATCTAATTGCATCATATACATATTTCTGATCATGCAATAACTGTGAGATAGACAAGTGGTCGATATAAAACATTCTGCCAATTTCCTATTATCATGATGGTGTCTCATATAATGTGAGTGGGCTATTTGTAAATAATTTTCTTTGTATTAAGGTAACACAGGTGTGATATTTCAGAAAACTGCATGGTCGTAATCGTGACAAATGACGCAGTGATGCTGAGATATGTGGGTAGGGTAGTACCTCGTACCTAAACGCCCATGATTGCGTCATAGCCTAACCATGTAACAGGGATTAGCCTCTCCACGTAACAGAACGATATTTCAAAGCTAGTTATTTCTAATTAGATCGCCACCATCAAGTGTACCTGTTACCGTTGCCATTGTGTCAGGCTACACCTGTCTGCACGGAAAGTCGACGAATCCACATCAATGTTCTCTTTCGATGAATGTTGCTTTTTCTGTACCAAACAACGTTCTCAAACAACGTTCGTTGACGGTCAGCATGACATATCCCGGTCTTAGGATGAAGACTGGCTTCCATTAGCTGTGACAAATATCATATAGACCTGTATGGGAGTTGACCGTAATTTGTATTTGATCCACTTGCTGCCTTATTATTACGAGTGGGAATGTCAATCAAGTCAAATTGACATTGATGCCACTAACATTCTCAAATGACACCCTTTGTGTGGAGTCCTATCCATAAATGAACTAACTTAAATTATTCACGTCTACCAAGATTTGGGAACTTTAATACATATGTGTACATAGCATCAAAGTTTTTTTGCCCTAGTCTGAGTGCTTGCCCGTCAGTTGTTCCCACAATGTAATGATTACCAATATATTCCACATTTCTATGTGTGCTCTTTACTGCCCTGTCCCATATTATTGAATATAAATAATGCATTAGCTTTTAGTATTGCTTCTTATGAAATATGACCTTTTTTGATAACTGAGCAGAATGATGAAGTATGAAACATTGATGTTGATTATCTTCAACCTAATACAGCATCGCAACTTCTGCCATTCGTCATGCGGGTTCTACTTTAAATGCACAGCATCTATTGATTAATTCTGGCAATGGTATGTATTTTATCAAAGGCTGATTCAGTTTGTCCCTCCCCAACCTCTCTGACATTATTGTTTGAGCAGATCTATGTCGTTCGTCATATCCTGTGCAACTAAATGTTGTCAAACTGATTGATGAGGTATTGTATCTCCAGGATAGCGCATTTGAAAACACAATGCTCCTCTGATCAGAACTACATGTCACATGCTATGTCTGAGAAGTCGTTGGTCATGAAGTAACAAGAACCAATGAGTGCCTGTTTTAGTCATAACATATTTTGCAGACTATATCGACTTTGAATAAGGTGAGGATAAAACAAATGAATCGAAACAATCGGTAATGAATCATGCTTCACGGCGTTTCAATTGCTGCATTTAAACTAAGCAAGCCGAAAGTAACAAATAAATTGCCACTGATTGGGCGCATATATTAACTGAAAGAGGAAAAAATGGGAAAAATGCTCATTTCAACAGCATTACCAAGCATGCATTCATTGCCTGCGCGTTATGTATAATGTGTATGATGTTATGAATGTAAGCAACTTCGCCAGTTGGTATAAGATTAGGGCATTTGGATATTGCGCCGAAAGCACCGCCTTGTACGGACAATAGCGTTAAATACGTGGATAACATTTACACCCATATTATATGCCAATCTTACTTCTTTAGAATATTATTATATCATAATGATCCTCGAATTTTTATTTTTGCCTTTATTGTTTGACGTGACAGACCTATAACAAATTTTGAATTGGTTTACGAATGATTTGTATGATTGCATATATATATACTGCACAACGTCATAGCTATGTGGTTGATGCAAGCGTCATTATCATGTATGATTGATGCTTGTATATGCAAAAACAAACCTCTACGCTCGACCGCCCCCTTCCCCACCCTCTGGCCCCCTATATCCTCTCACCAGTGACAAGAGTTTAACTGAACAACATTGTCAATGCTAGGGCTAACATTCCAATTCAAAACGATTGATGCTATTGATCTTCAGAACATACACACGTGGCCTCTACGCCAAAGTGCGGGATTAAAAACTACTCCTAACAAAACCGTGGGGTGGCTAGACCACAATTGACCCTTCATATTTTAATCAGTCTTCTATTTATCTACATCGATTAGATTAGCATCTCCGACTAGCCTAGGACTTAGTTTGCGTTTATTGCTGGAATATTCTGTACAGCACACAACCACACGTGTGGTACCCACCATATTTAAATATTTAGTTTGGTCGGTATACGTTTGTAGTGAAAGGGTCTGTACCGTGAATATTCACTAAATGTTGCCACGGATTTCTATCATGTGCACTGTAACACAATTCTAAACCTATGAAGTTTGTGTAGATGCAAGTGTTATTTTGTAGCATTTATGGTTGATGTGTGTATATGAAACCACACTATTGTATCCTTCCGCCAGTGATGAGATCGTTTGCAAATATAATTGTCAAAGCAATTGCCTACATTCAAATAAAAAAAATTTTGCTATTGTTATTTCCTCAATAGAAACGTGTCCCTGTAGGAACTAGTTGAATCTACCAGACATGCATTAAATATTTCTAGCAAAACATTAAGTATTGTCAAAGCGCGAGATTAAAAACTAAACCTTTAGAAGGCCAGTGCAACATCACAATTGACGCTCCGGGCTTATGACCGGATACATATTTCATATTTTAATCAAGTTGGGAGTGAGTTGGCGATGTTGAAGCAATATTCTTTATTGTACATAGCCACACGTGTGATACTTTCCCCCATAACATGTTAGCGTTTAGTCACGGTGGTTGTGATGGGTCAATAGCACTCTGACACGGACGTCATTATCACAAAGACCCTATACTATGGCTTTGTACGTAGATAATAACAATGTTATGCAGTGTTAATCAAAATATTGCATACTTTGTTTTAATTTTTATGTTCTGAAGTATGGCGGACCTTTCAAATGGAGCCTTTCTGATATATTGCATAGTATATCTATATGTTTTATGTGATATTATATATGTGTGTATGAAGTATGGCGGACCTTTCATAATGTCAGTGGAGCCATAGCCGACGCTAACTTCTATATATATATATATATATATATATATACATATGTATATATATATATATATATATATATATATATATATATATATATATATATATATATATATATATATATATATATATATATAAGCAAGAACGCTGCTATATAGTGGGCTGGGGCGTATAGGAGCCTTGTCACAAGATGCTACGACAACTTTGCAGACTTACGTTTAATGTGGGTTCAAGACTAGGACTAGTATGGGTATTATTAGCTCGGTCACTGTTCTAACACGGAATGCTTAGACAATTAATTAATATCTTATTATTTCAATAATCGATTACTTGTGAAGCTGATGAGTTTGTCACATCCATCTAGGAATATCACTGTGATAAATACGCAGGCAACCTGATTGCGCTTCTATGCTACAATATGCTTTTCCACATGCACGTTTTAATGATTTTGCGAATTCCGACGAAATGTTCCCATATTTTGTGGTAAATCTGCAACCGCATATCGAGTAAATTATACTGCGAGTGATGGAAAAAAATACCAGTTGCAACCCTTAACTTGTGGGTAATAACTTCAGGGTGCTTGCGTTAGCCATGCCAAATGTTAATTACATTAGCATTGCAGATATTGTCGTAAAATAATACGAGACTCATGTTTGGAGCTTTGGGATGACGTTATTTCGACATCATTGTGTTAAACGGTCTTGTTGCCCTCCATCAAGGGGTGTGCGTTTCGGGAAATGCTTTGTTATTTTGCTTGGCGTTGATCAGATGTCAAAGCATATCCAATTATGTATCTGGTGCATTGCATCTTTACTACCGACTATTTTAACCAGGGATAGGAATAATCTTTGTTAATTGTAGTATCGCATGTCCCGACAATAAAGCATTATTCCATCGTTCAGTTCTGATTAGTCCATGCGTTTTTTGAAACGCAACTAATTCGGACCGATCGATTATTGTGTATTCATGTGGGTAAACTAGCCAGACATGAACAAGCGTGTTGATGTCAATTAAAGCTCCTTTCAACTCATGTCAATTAGGCATGTGGCACGCTATCTAAACATAGTCTTTCATTCCATTATGCCATTGCCGAGGTGGCCATTTTCCTTTCAACTATACTTATGTCATGTCAGCATAAGCACGGGGTTTTCCTCGGTGTCCCCATTCTTGTAAAGCGCATTAGTTCATGTTTAATGACCTACTCGGGTGTGAGCATGACAAGTTTTACACAGAAATTGCTTCTTCGACAGGAAATGATGGCTTGACATTTTCCGGTATCTCATTCACAGCGACTTGCTAGAAAAATGCGAAGCATTTTCTGACACCTACAACTTCTTAATTTTTAGTGTTTGCAGCCTTTACCACCTAACAGCAAACATTAGTTTGGTTTAGGACGACAGAATCACGTAAACGTTGGCTATCAGTCGCTCCTGACATAAACGGGTTGTGCTCGGATTTTTGCGTAGTTATCAGTTTGTTTTGACTATGTTATGTGTCACTATCCTGATATATCAGAACCATATTCGGATCACCATCCGGTGCAAACTGTGTTCGCAACCACTGAAAAATAGACATGGATGGATGGATGGATAAACATACATCTAGAACTCTTCATCTCAATATGGAGTCTGTATTGCTATATAAGGAAAGTGCTAATTAAACCGCATCAGAAAACAACACATCAGAAAGTGATCATTGGCTACAACCCATCTCATACCGAACGTCACCAGAGACGCTTTGAAACAGCTGTTGTACACGCGCCCTATTCATACATATGGGTTGAATGCAAGAATTAGCAAAGGATAGCTCGTGGTCCCGCTATATTCATGGTATGGATGCACGACAGCCAGTAGGGGTGTTTAATTTACTGTCATTATAGGAGCAAGATGCAAAACTAATCTTATTTATGCGCCTGAAAGAGACCGCTAGGAGCTATATCCCACGATGCAATACTGCCATTATAGCTCTGGGCCTATGGGTTCATATATAATTCATATTCTTATCAGGTTTGTTTTAATTTATTTCGATATGTTACACTGAATGGCTGTCGTTGAACGCCACATCCTCATTTGTCCAAAGAATCACCTTTCAGTACAATGCATTGATATATTCGATAGTTCTTAAAGTTCACTCGTTCTTAAAGTTCACAATGCCTTTAATATGCCTGGGTAGCCAGTTTTCGTTTGTATCTTTATTTAGTTTCATGGGTGTACATTTTGTTAGTGGTATCGCTTTCGGCCGAAACATTGGCAATGACGATTAATGGATATGACCGCTCTGTTACCATTGGCTTTCCATGTTTATCAAATATTTGTATTATTATCACTTCATGGGTTTTGGTATAGTATTGCCCCGTCAAATTTAAGATTGCATTTATCATCATTTAATAGGGTTTATTGCAATCCGATTGCAGACTTGTCTCAGTTTCCCACAGCGCCGTCAATTATTCTATCGTGATCAAAACAATCGTGTGTATTAAAAGACATCGCTTGTGTACAGTCAAAGCCAGTCACTGGAATCTTAGATTTTCGAGTTTGCCCTATCTGACTCGCTGCTGTGGATGTAAAAGGTGCATTTCATAAAACAAATCATCAAAACTTCTGTTGCGAAAAACATTTCATTGACCAATGCCTACTACTTTGGGAATAAATATCCGTTAAATCGGGTCCGATCCGCGGCCTCGGCTATTTTTCGGCTATTGTAAAGTCTTATTTTTGACGGGACGTGAATTATAAATCAAATGTAGAATGTGTTTTTCAAGGCGCCGAAATCGATAAATTATCAATGATTTTGTGACCCAGTAGCTGCATAGGAGGTATCACAAAGCAGCATAAAAACCGATTTATATTATATACGCACAAGGGGCACTGCATTTTTACACAATCATACCGATTGGCAGTACAATTTACCATGATTGATCCGCTTTAAGATAATCGACTATTGTCTCGTTGATGGCCGACAGTTACATTCTGCACTGCTCCTGTCTACAGCGAGTAGCCACTCGTTTAAAACCATCTCGCTATAAATGAAGGCTTATAACAACATTCTAAAGCAAGCTTAGAACAAGATATACTTCACTCTGATTTTAATTCGTTATTCTTCAGCCTGAAACATCGGTTGGTTTCGCCAGTGATGTAGTGCTCGACATGAAGCTAATATTTACATTATTTACTGCACACATCGCAAACACCCAATAAACAAACAGTTATGTCAGTTGCCTGTTTTCACTGTTCTCTGAAAATAATGCATTGTGTGGATGTGGTCACCGGAGAGCGCAATGATGTTTTTAAATGGTTCTTGCGACCCCTGTGTCGCTATCATGCGTATGTGAGTGATTGATAGGAAAAGGGCACTCTGCTCATTAGCTAGAGGTCGTTATGGCAGACGCTTCCATTCCTTATTCCCACAGGGGCCGTACTGCTTGCGTGACTGGGTTCAGCACTTAAAAATGCCTATCTGCTGGTGAGGATTCTAAATAGCTTTATGACACGCTGACATGACGATAGTTGGTAGTAGAAGAGTGAAGTATCGCCGATGGACGTCATCCCTTAGCACGGTGTTTATCATAAGCGCTTCACAGCGCCATTTGATGATAAATAGGAACTCAGTCTATGACTCAGCGTGTGGAAACAAATAAAAGTTACATTCACAGATGACTTTATCAAGCCCTTTATTTTGAAACTTATTTCGGACGTCGCTGCATGTACTGCGGGTTTAGTCATCCCACAACAATATACTTTCCGTTCGTCTTCTCGCCATATACATAACATACCTGTGATAAACTGTTGATAATTGCTGATATATTACATTGTACAGCACTCCCAGCTTAATGTTGCTCGTCATGGTTATACGCTTAGCATGTTACTGTATCGTGATGATTGGTGGGGGCAGTGTTCTGATCATCAACCCTTTTCAGAAAGTTTAGTTGCAGAGATCGCGTTGACGTGCAATGACAACCACTCTAAATAACCGCATTTATCAACCGATCATCAATGGATAGTCTGCCGAACTTAAAGATCAGTAATTCATGTCGTAGGTAACATGTGTTTGGAGACTGCTGTCATGCTATCTTTATCATCTCAATATGCTATGTAGAATCATTCACATGGGGCCTCTTAAGAATTGTTGCTATTTGTTGATGCTTCCCAGAGGATCCTATTTCACATTCAAGACTGCATCGAGAGCTTTCAAAGACTTAGCCATGACGTAATACTGTCACGTCGAACGCGGTGATTATTGCAGGAGCAGTTCACCATGCCAAATATTTTATAATCTAATTCATAGATATCCGCACGCTTAGATGCCTTCAATATGAGCCAAACGTCTAATGCGCATGCAATGATATGTTCAGCCTTACCATTATTGGAAGCTGTTAGATGGGAAAGTTGCATTTGGAAATAGTTTTGCCTTTTACGCCAGTGTCAACTTGTGACAGTGAGCTAATTATTATGATATAAAAGCTGCCGCTTTAAGCCCTTAACGCACCGTCCCGGTGACGTGGTGGTTTACTCTCTCACCTTTAGACCCATTAGTTGTGTGTTTGACTCTAATATAAGAAAACCTTACTGGTTGCTCGTGACTCGGAGATATCACGTAAAACGGCGGTACCATCTCTGAAAGGGGCTGTTAAAGAGCCTCTGAGGACAACATGCTACCTGGCAATGACCACCCTCAGAGTTACGTAGGTCTCGAAGCCGTTTCCGGGCAGGCTTGTGCCTAGTGGCCAGTGGTACACCAAAAAGGTTGCTTAATCATTATAATCACCCTTGGTCGTTAACATCGGAATATCGCATCGCTGTTGAAAGTAAACTGTAATAATAATGTTGAATAACAGATGATGATGATTCAGCTGATAATGGGCGTAGTCCGGGATGGTAATACTCCATTTCTATTCCCTGATGTTCCTATGACTATTGTTGTCATATAATGTCTAGGTTATCGGTGCATTGTGCTGCCGATGACATGTGCCACTACTATAACCGCGTATCTGAACCTAGTTCGTATTGGTGCATAAAGGATACAGTAACAATATTCTCAAGGATTTTTACAGATGCATCTAATACAATAACATTTATCATATTTGTTCGTGAAAACGAGTAATTTGTGAATGCATCGTCAAAGCTGTCACCACGTGCCGGTGAATCAAATTTAGCAGCATTTTCCCATTGAATAATACATCAACTCCCATTCGACCCACTCTGTGCACAATTACGCTCTGGCAATTATTGAATCATGCAATAATCTAGTCAGCGGTTATTGAATTCACGATTAAGTCATATTTTCAGTGGTACTAGTTTGTTATAAACAGAAGTCTTCCTCGTAACCTATACCTCCAAAGTGAATTTTATACAGATGAACAATATGAGCTTACAAAATGTGCACAACTAGCAATTTGTCTAAATAACTTAAATTGCTCTTGAAAAGAATGATAATAGCTTCGTAGTTTATCTCTAGCCTAGTGGTTGTATATGGCATTAATATTCCCTTGTCAGTGTAAAGGTAGAAATGATATTAAACTTTTAGGCAGGTTGGTGATTCACTATAATTTGTTATGTTGGTGTGTTGACTGAACGTAAGCCGTTGAACCTTTGCGGGTTGTGACGTTAATAGGCGCACGACCATGCTTCATCCTCCGCCTGGTGCTGTCTCGATTCTGCATACATGTCACACACTGTTTTCAGACAGAGGTCACTTCAAACGAGAATTTTTCTCTATTATCCATTGCTGTTTTGTTCGTGGCAATGAACCGGGGTATTTATGGAGCGAGCTGTCATTCCCACTTGATCTTCTTAATACACATGTGCGCCGCAGGACAATCCGTAAAGCCGGGATAGCCATCATGATCCTTACATTTAGCTTACTAAGCACCACAGCGACAAGTGAGTGTGCATACGATTCTCAGTGCAATGTCCGTATCACAAACGGAGCTCGGTTTCATTCAAACCTTTGTGAGAGCCTGGGGTCTGTGGTGTTATTCACCATATCCATTAATCTTGTGTTCGCTGTAAGAATCACTTCATCAATCCCTATCTCTCTAGTTTGGCACTGCTTGGAGGCGAACTATAGCCCATTCAAACACGTGCTATCACAAGCAAGCTTAAGTATTTATTTTGACATAAAATTGATTGCGTCTGCTGCACTGAGTGCAGTAAGGTAGAAAATAAATCTCCGCCCCCCATCTATCTTCGTTTATCCTTAAATCATTACCTAGCAAGACACCAGGCATAATACGGTAAATGTATGCAGAGACGGATACAACAAATCTGTTCATCGTGCGTCATCATTGGTTATGTTATGTTATTGTTACCAAATTATTACCATATCCATTATTCTTGTGTTCGCTGTAAGAGTCACTTCATCAATCTTTTGACGCCTTGTGCTGTAAAAGTAAATATATCTTCACGCGCCTTTCACCTCAACGCTAGCTAACACCAATAAATATTGACTCGTCTCTTCCGTGAGGCATGATCCTGTGTACAGTGGAAGTTGCACACAGCAAACTTACCCAATAATTAATCACAGTGGGCGCTTTGCAATTTTTTCATGCAAATCGTCCCAATTTCCACTGCCATTGCGTTCGTGTTGAAAGCGCTAAATGCACATCCGTAATATCAATATAACACGTTTTTTCGCATTAGTCGGTTTGTTCGGGACATGGTGGCTACTTACTTTAACACATAGTATATTAGTAGGTCAGATGCTGGCTAGTTCACCCTTTAATGGTATTATCATGACCTCATCCAATTACTCCCAATGCCGACTTGCATATGAGCGTTTATGTGTTCGAAAAACAAGAATGCTAACGGGCAGATTATTTTATCTGTGTGATGCAATTCAATATTCTGATCACCATGTACTAATCTAGTGCTGGGACAGTTAGAGAGTAGCTAGTCTAAGCGAGATTGAAATTGAGCCAGGGCTAGCTCGAGTTTTATGGCTTTCCTAGTTGTTCGTCAATCTGTTCCCTGCAATCGCATTTCATCCTGGAGGATACCAAATTTGTCTGATAGTGCTGTGTTAGTAATTGAACTTATCTGATAAATGCACTGGCAGAGATGATACTAACCCGAATTTCCCACTGTCGTCCGTTGAGAGATATCGGGCAGAATGAAAACCACATCTATTAAAACATCATGGAATGTAGCCGTAATCAACAGTAGGAGATGAGGGAATTACAAACGCATATAATGTATCAGTGTCGGGAGAAGTCAAGTTTTAGCATATTCATTAGTTATCGCCATTCCATATGTGGTCATTCTATACTGCGAAAAAGAAATTAAAATTTTGGGTCTGTAATATGACCATAATGTTGTGCCTGTATGAACGCATGAAATGGGCTGTATTTTCTTGTCGTCACATGAAATACTGTTCTCTCATCTAATACACTGCCATCTTGTTATGTATAACATTTGAAATGTCTTTATGTCCTTGCAACTGCCAAACATACAGAACCGTAATGTATGAACGCATGAAATGGGCTGTATTTTCTTGTCGTCACATGAAATACTGTTCTCTCATCTAATACACTGACATCTTGTTATGTATAACATTTGAAATGTCTTTATGTCCTTGCAACTGCCAAACATACAGAACCGTAATGCACATAAATGGCCTATAATTCCACCTGAAACTGTTTTAATGTTTGTTGATCACATACAAAATAAGATATATTTTCTTTGAACAGGTCATACATGATCGTTAATATGTCTTAACAATGGATAGAGTAAGGGACGATTTCAAATAAATTCCATTACAGTCGGGTGCATATATTGTACAGCATCAACGTTCTTCTGTGACCTAGTGAGCATAAACCACATTCAGAGCACGATTCGGTACAAAGCCAATTTTAATTTTTCACAATTGACCAAAGTAATTGATACGCAGCATGACGATGTGTCAAGAAATTTCATCATGAAACCGTTTTAATCAAAACATGCTTTGTTTCCATGACTCCATATTGTCCTTCTCGTGTCAATGATCGTTTGTACGAATAGCGTTTTATCAATACGAGCCTTGGGATGATGTGGGATCAATACTATTAGTATTATGTTGACTTTCCAGCCAGTGGCAGTGTGTTTATTTTGGTCACTGTTCGTATCTACACCAACTGGACATTGATTGCCTTCACGTAAAATTTAAATGCGTTTAATAATTATTTCATGCACGCTCAGAAGCCCTTAATCAATTGTCGTTCGACAACCAACCGGCATTTAATCTTTTTTGAATTTCACAAACATCTCACGTTTTGGTTGCGAACAGCATTTTCGTCCCAGTGTCATTGGTTTCGTAAACCTCTAAGGGCTATGTATATTAGTCATCACATTTCCTCCATTTGTAAGTGGACCTAGCACAGCCATATTTAAGTTCGTCTTATATGTACTGAACTCAGCCAAGATAAGATGACCAAATTTATAGGACTATGTTTCGAATAAAGCGGCACACATTGTTCGTTGCTTCAAGCAGTTGGTTATATGAGGATGTTATTTATGCATATGTCATACGGTTTGATTAATAGGATATTACTATTCTTGATGAAGTTTTTCTGTCGACCTGCACCAAAGTGCTGGCCATAGTAAACCCCTTTGTGTTTGGTAAGGTTTGATCATGTGACCAATTCCTTTGCAGTGGAGGCTGACCTATTTCTTGGCGATGTATTATCCCATTTTAGCTGAAATAAGAACTTTGTGCTTGCCCGGTCGCTTTATGAAATTTCTTTTGCAAGGTGATATCATGGATGTAAGTAATTTAGTGCTACGCCTTACAAACTTCCTATATATATCCAAGGTTCAGCGAAAGTGTAACAGCTGGCAAGATGTAATGATCATATTAAGCACGAATGATCGAATACCAGGCAACAAAAATATATATATGGGGATTCAATAACATAGCAATTCAATCGTAAATGTTCATCGTGTATCAATGCCTGTAATGCGTATAGCCGTTCGCTGGATTCGTTTTGGATCCATATATACACCCTTAACTGGGCCTGATTTAAACCTAAGCGTGATTCAAGACACTCTTTCGCTCTAGTATGACACTACTTGGAGAGGAAGTATAAGAAATTCAAACACGTGCTACCACAAGTGAGCTTGAACATCTATTTTGACGTGAAATTAATTGAGTTTGTTGCAACGAATGCACCAAGGTAGAAAAAAGGATGTCAGCCCCACATCTGCATTCGTTTATCATTGAAAATGATTACCTAGCAAGATACCAGGCATAATGTGGTAAATGCATGCATAGACGGATGAAACAAATCTGTTCAGCATGCATCATCATTAGTTATGTTGTGTTTTTACTGCCAAATTACAAAACTGGACGATATGTTACTCACACATAGTCGTAGGCGCAGTTCACAACCTAACATACACATATACTCACACGAACTCTCTCTCACACACACACACACACACACACACACACACACACACACACACACACACACACACACACACACACACACACACACACACACACACACACACACACACACACACACACACACACACACACACACACACACACACATATATATATATATATATATATATATATATGTAGTTATGTTACATATATATGTATATATATATATATATATATATATATATATATATATATATATATATATATATATATATATATATATATGTGTGTGTGTGTGTGTGTGTGTGTGGTGTAGTTAGGTTTATATGTATATATTTGTATATTTGTTGATATAGCTAGAACAACACGTTTATGGATTTAGTTAGCAGCATGGTTGGACACATGAACTGCTTTCCCCTGCTTCACTTACCGCACTGCATTCCCTAAAAAAATAGCCCCAAGAGTTTGAGTGACCGCTATGGTACTTCAAAAACACAGATGAACGCGGATGTCTTATTTAACTTGCAAACATCACTTATTAACTATCCGCCTCGGGCGGAAGTACTGGTTTATTTTGATCTTTGCTGAATTATTTTTCGTGCGACCCATGGCTAGTTGTTTGTGTATTGCAACTAGTTAGAACTAATTACCTAGAATGAACTTGCTTGTGCGTAGGGGAATGCATAATGGCCAATTATACGAAGATATACATACTTCGGGACTCTAGGGATGTATCTTTGCATCCATCCTTAACACATCGTGCAGCAGTTTCGGCTTTGATGTAATTACATTCAGTACACGAGCATGACTGTTGAATAGTTGTAAGAATGGCCATGTTCCGTACATTCCTGGCAGTATGGTACCCTTTGAATGGAACTCTGCACAAACCGTTTGCTTTGGAAGCAGAATTCTTTATACAATTTGTGTGATGTGATAGTGGTAGGTCAATGGTTTTCGTATAACGTGTAAGCAATCAATTGTCGTCATTGCTTGGTTTAATACCTTATATAGAAGTCATCTATCTTACGATTTATTACGGGTGTAATTAAAGCACAATGGCATCAAGAATAGCACAACACAACTAATTGAACATGCTGCGCACATAAAAACATGGTATTCGAAAAATACCGGACCGCTTAATCTGGAAGTCTTTTCACTCGCCAACCAGCTCCTAAGTGCGCGACGTTGCGCTGCCAACTATTCTGAATAAGATGTGGCGTTGATACTTTGAACATACTGTATCACTTTGTGGCGACCCGTTTTTATATGATCATCGCTCATTGTGCTTTTGAACACAATCATACCAATGACCAGGAGAAGTTTTCACATCTACAATGATTGATCCGCTTTACAATAACCTACTATTGTCATGTTGTAGCAGATAGTTACATTCTGCACTGCTCCTGTCTACAGCGAGTAGCCACTCGTTGAAAGCATCCCGCTATAAATGAAGGCTTAGAACAATATATACTTCACCGTGGTTTTAATTCGTTATTCTTCAGCCTGAAACATAGGCTGGTTTCGCCAGTGATGTAGTGCTCGACACGATTCTATCATTTACATAATTAACTGCACACATCGCAGACACCGATTAAGCAATTGGTTTTAGTCAGTTGCCTGTTTTCACTGTTCTCTGAGAATAATGCATTGTGTTAATGTGGTCACCTGAGAGTGCAATGATGTTTTTAAATGGTTTTTGCGACCCCTGTGTAGCTGTCATGCGTATGTGAGTGATTGATAGGAAAAGGGCACTCAGCTCATTAGCTAGAGGTCGTTATGGCAGACTTTTCCATCACTTTTCCCACAGGGGCCCTAACTGCTAGCGTGACTGGGTTCAGCACTTAACACGGCCTAACTGCTGGTGTGGATTCCAAGGAGCTTTATGACACGCTGACACGAACATAACTGGTAGTAGAAGAGTGAAGCATCGCCGATGGACGTAATCCATTGGTACGGTGTCTGTCATTAGCACATCACGGCGCCATTTGATGATATCGTGGAACTCAGTCTATGACTCAGTGTGTGGAAACAACTAACAGTTAAATTCACAGATGACTTTATCAAGCCCTTTATTTTGAATTTTATCTCGGACGTCGCTGCATGTGCTAATCAGTTGACGGGTTAAGATATAACATCCCGTAACAATAAACTTTCCGTTCGTCTTCACGTCATATACGATACATGTTGTATTTCCATGATACCTGTGATGGACTGTTGATGCTTGCAAATATGTTACCTTGTACAGCATTCCCACCCTAATTAAGCTCGTCATGGTGTACGCTTAGCATGTCATTGCATCGTGCTGTGATGATTGATAGGGGCAGTTTTCGGATAACCAACCATTTTCGGAAATACAGTTGCAGACATTGCGTTGGCTTGCAATGACAACCATTGCTTTCTTCTAACCGCATTTATCAACGGATCATCAATGGAACGTCTGCCGGAGATCAACATCAGTAATTCATGTCGGAGGTAACATGTGTTTGAAAACTGCTGTCATGTTATAGTGTCTTTATTATCCCAATATTTTATGTAAAATCATTCACATGGGGCCTCTTAAGCATTGTTGCTGTTTGCTGATGCTTCCCAGAGGATCCTATTTCACATTCAAGTCTGCATCGAGAGCTCTCAAAGACTTAGCCATGACGTAATACTGTCACGTCGAACGCGGTGATTATTTGACGTATACGCTTAGATGCTTATAATATATTCCAAAATTCTAATATGTATGCAATGATATGTTAAGCCTTACTACTATTGGAAGCTGTTTGAGGGGAAGGTTTCAGTTGGTAAGAGCTTTGCCTTTTACGCCAGTGTCAACGAGTGACACTGAGTGGTTTAATTATTATGATATAAAAGCTGCCGCACTAAACCTTTAGTGTGGTGGTGTACTGCCTCGCCTTCTGACCCATAGGCTGTGGGTTCGACTCCAAGGTATGAAAACATGACTTGTTGCTCGCGACGCGGAATATCACGCAAAGCGGCGATACCATCTCTAAAGGGCTGTTAAAGATCCACTGCGGACGACGTGCTACCTGGCATTGACCACCCTCAGAGTAACATACACACACTGGAATTAATTAATTAGAATTAATGCTGGGACAAGTTAAACATTTGTGCTTAATAATCTTGCGAAACACAGTAGTTAAAGAGTCAACATCAGTATGCTCCATTAGGCAAGCTAGCGCCTGCCAAACTCAAACGAACGCTCACCCAACAGCAGAGCTTCGCCAAGGTATGTCCCTTGTGCGAGTTCTCGAAAAGAGGGTACAATTATTACCCTAGTCCTTGTTTATTCTAACCTGAAAAGGTGAAACAGTTCTTGACAAAAGACTGCGACCAACGGAAGTTCCTGCCAGTTGTTCAGTGATGAGACACGGTTGCTTAAGTGTAACGAGTTGAATCTTTATGCAGGTGGCGTACGTTTCGAGGACGTGTCCGGGCAGGCTAGTGGCTAGTGGCCAGTGGTATAAAAGAAGGGCTGCTCAAACATTATAATCACCTTGACTGTTTACATCGGAATATCACGTCACTATTAAAAGTAAACTGTAATAAATGATATTGAATAACAGAAGATGATGATTCAGCTAATAGTGGGCGTAGTCCGGGATGGTAATACTCCATTTCTATTCCCTAATGTTCCTATGACTATTGTTGTCATATGATGTGCAAGTTATCGGTGCATTGTGCTGCCGATGACATGTGCCACGTCGATTACCGCGTATCTGAGCCTAGTTCGTGTTACTGCATACAGGATACAGTAACAATATTTTCCATGATTTTGACAGATGCATCTAACACAACAAATTGTATCATATTTGTTCGCAAGAACGAGTAATTTATGAATGCATCGTAAACGCTGTCACCGCGTGAATCAAATTAAGCGCGGATTATCACATTAACTCCCATTCGACCCCACTCAGTACGCAATAACGCACTGGCAATTATTGAATTATGCAATAATCTAGTCAGCAGTTATTAAATTTACGATGAAGTCATAATTTTCAGTGGCACTAAGCTTTTATATAAATAAGTCATTCTCGCAACCTGTATTTCTATAATAAATTTTATACAGATGTACAATATGAGCTTACTAAATGTGCACAACTATTTGTCTCATTAACTTAAATTGCTTTTGAAAAGAATGAACATAGCTGTGAAGTTTATCTCTAGCCTAGTTGTTGCATATGGCATAAATATTCGCTTGTCTGTGTAAAGGTAGAAATGATATTTAACTTTTAGGCAGGTTGGTGATTCACTATAATATGTGAGTGTGCATGCATTAACCTGTTGCCGCTTCATTTTGACCATAACCATTGTGCGTCTGGAATTATTTGCATTCAACTACTGTTAACAAGATGTTCTGTCAATTCTAGAAAGGCATGGGACTCCGAATTAACATAAACAATCATTTGAGTAAATATCAAGGTAATTCCTATTCACTTCCGTGTTAGGCTATACGTAATCCATTGAACGTTTGTCGGTTGTGACGTTAATTCCTACAAATAGACACACGACCATGCTTCATCCTCCGCCTGGTGCTGTCTTTATTCTGCATACATGTCGCACACTGTTCTCAGTATCTACAGCCAATTTGCAATGTGTTATTTGATAAATGTTCATGAGACAGAGGTCACTTCAAACGAGAATTTTTCTCTATCATTCATTGCTGTTTTGTTCGTGGCAATGAACCGGGGTATTTACGGAGCGAGCTGTCATTCCCACTTGATCTGCGTAAAGCACGTGCGCCGCAGCACAACCCATAAAGCCGGGCTTGCCATCATGATCCTTTCATTAAACTTACTAAGCGCCACAGCGACAAGTGAGTTCGCATACGATTCTCAGTGCAATGTCAGGCTCACAAACGGAGCTCCGTATCATTCAAACCTTTGTGAGAGCCTGGGGTCTGTGGTGTTATTCACCATATCCATTATTCTTGTGTTCGCTGTAAGAGTCACTTCATCAATCTTTTGACGGCTTATGCTGTAAAAGTAAATATATCTTCACGCGCCTTTCACCTCAACGCTACCTAACACCAATAAATATTGACTCGCCTCTGTTGTGAGACACTGTTGTGTATAGTGGAAGTTGCAGACAGCAAACTTACCCAATACTTACTCACACTGAGCACTGTTGTTCATAAAAAGTGTCAAAATTTCCATTGCCATCGCAAATGTACGTTTCGACGTTTGTGTTGAACACGCTACATGCCCATCCGCATTATCAATATAAAGTTTGTCGTAGTTTTGCATGGTGGCTTAGTAGTCAGGTCAGTTGCTGGCTAGTTCATCCTGTAATGGTATTGACGTGACCTCATCCAATTACTCCCAATGCCGACTTGCATATGCGCATTTATGTGTTTGAAAAACAAGAATGCTGACAGGCAGATTATTTTATCTGTGGTGCTATTGAATATTTTTAACAGCATTTATTAATCTAATGCTCGAGTTAGATGGCTTTCCTAGATGTTTGCTCATATGTTCCCTGCAGTCGCATTTCCCCTTCGAGGGCATCTAATCTGTTTGATAATGCTGTATTGGTAATTGGCTATATCTTATAAATGCATTGAGAGAGGTAATAACAGCCCGAATTTCCCACTGACGTCCGACGAGAGATATCTGGCAGAATGAAAGCTGCACTCAATAAACCATCATGGAAAGTAGCCGTAATCAGGGTAAGGGGAGAGGGAATTACATACACACATAATGTATCAGTGTCGGGAAAGGTCAGGTATTAGCATATTCCTAAGTTATCGCAATTCCATATGTGGTCATTCTATACTTGCGAAAAAGAAATTAAAATTTTGGGTCTCTAATATGACCATAATGTTGTGCTTGTATGAACACACGTAATGGGCTGTATTTTCTTGTCGTCACATGAAATACTGTTCTATCATCTAATACACTCCCATCATGTTATGTATAGCATTTGAAATGTCGACATGTCTTTCCGACCGCCAAACATACAGAACCGTAATGCACATTAATGGCCTATAAATCCACCTGAAACTGTTTAAATGTTTGTTGATCACATACAAAAAACGATTACCTATTTACTTTTGAATAGGTCTTACATGATCGTTAAGATGTCTTAACAATGGAAAGACTAAGGAACGATTTCAAATGAATTCCAGAAGAATCTAGTTCATATATTGCACAGCATCAGCATTCTTTTGTGACCCAGCGAGCATAAACCACATTCAGAGCACGATTCGGTGCAAAACCAACGCTTATTTCCCACAATTGACCAAAATAATTTATATGCAGCATGACGATGTGTAAAGAAATTTCATTTTAAAACGATTTTAATTAAACAATGCTCCGTTTCCATGACTCCATATTATCCTTCTCGTGTCATTGATCGTTTGTAAAAATAACGTTTAATTAATACGAGCCTTGGGATAAGGTCGGATCAATACTATCAGTATTATGTTGACTTTCCAGCCAGTGTCAGTGTGTTTACTTTTGCCTCTAAGGGCTATGTACATTAGTCATCACATTACCTCGATTTCTAACTGGACCTAGCACAGTCATAGTTCAGTTCGTCTTATATGTACTGAACTCAGCCAAGATAAACTGACCAAATTTATGGGACTATGTTTTGAATAAAGCGGCACACATTGTTCGTTGCTTCAAACAGTTGATTATATGAGGATGTTATTTATGCATATATCATACTGTTTGATGAATAGGGCTGTCCGTAGCATATTTTAATATTCTTGATGAGGTATTCTATACCTGTCGACATGCACCAAAGTGCTGGCCAGAGTATATCTCTTTGTGTTTGGTAAGGGTTGATCAGTTGACCAATTCCTTTGCAGTGGAGGCTGACCTATTTCTTGGCGATGTATTATCCCTTTTTACTTGAAAAAATGATCTTTGAGCTTGTCCGGTCGCATCACGAGACAGGGGTTACTTCAAACGAGAATTTTTCTCTATTATTCATAGTTGTTTTGTTGGCGTTGGCATTGACATCTACTTAGTTGAGTAATGATCAAGGTTTATGCCACCCCATAAGTATACCAATCATCCTCTTATTATTGCAGACGAGACATAGAGATTGTTAGTAAATATCTCCAAATATATATATATATATATATATATATATATATATATATATATATATATATATATATATATATATATATATATATATATATATATATATATATATATATATATATATATATATATATATATATATATATATATATATATATATATATATATATATATATATATATATATATATATATGTACGTATTTATATATGTGTACATATGCTTATGAATCAGGATTCTTTATATCCATTTTTGTGATGTGATAGTTGTAGGTCAATGGTTTTCGTATCTTGTGTAAGCAATCAATTGTCGTCATTGCTTGGGATAATGCCTTATATAGAAGTCATCCAACGTCGCAACTTAAGATTAATTACGGGTGTAATTAAAGCACAATGGCATCAAGAATAGCACAACACAATCAATTGAACATGCCGCACACAAACAAAAACATGGTATTCCTTACATAACTGGTCGCCCAATCCCGAAGTCTTTTCACTCTCCAATCAGCTCCCTAGCGCACGACGCTGCGCTGCCAACTATTCTAAGTGTGGCGTTGATACTTTGAACATACTGCATGAAATAATTTTGTTGCGACTCGTTTTTATATAATCACCGCTCATTAATGACAACTTCCTCTTTAACAGGGCAACGGAACAGACTTTCGTAGACCGCGATATCGTGGTGCTGTAGTGCTCACCTTGCATGTGCCGTTATCATTGTAGACTATATCATTAGTATATGTTTATTAGATCGCTGAGTTTTGTAATTTCGCTTCATTAGCAAAGAAACCTGGTTCAAATTACCGTGCCTAAATCAATTTCAGTATCCTTAATTTTTATCAATAACTGCGCATATAACTGTTCACTAATACGATTCCATCACTTTGCAAAAAAACATCTTGTCTCCTTGTGTTTCTGTTACTTGAAATCAGATTAGATCCATATCTGGATTTGAATTACATGAGGTATAATTTGATGAACAATAACCACGTGATTACTCGACAGGGATGTTGGAAAGTACTGCATGTCTATTAGCATAATTTAATTTCTGCGTTGTGCTGCAAGATTTTTTAGCCTCAGCGAAGTTCTTTATCATCCAATGACAGTGACCTATCACTTCGGTAAAGTCTATGATTACGCCGATACAAGACAAGTACACCATCGGAACATAGGTTTTGATTTTATCATGATTGGTTTTAAATTATACACCATTACCGTCCCTATTCCCATTTTGCAACCATGTTTTCATTCGTGTTTTTTTTTGCCTTCTCATCCATCCGGCGCTCTTGCATCGTCTGGTAGAAGTGTTACATCAGTAGCATACCGTAAAACCCTCTATTTAAACGCCATTAGAAGTTATTGACATGTAAGCATGGCAAACCAGTAAAAGCATAAAATTTGCATCCGCTCACAACGACCACAGCGTTGAGGTTTTTCTATGACAGATGACTGTAGTCTTTCTATCAATTGCATTTCTATTTTACCAGGCGTTTGTCTTCGTTCCAACAATATTTTGGGTCATATACACATACATACAAACCTATATACATATCAACATACATGACACAAACATACATACATACATACATACATACATACATACATACATACATACATACATACATACATACATACATACATACATACATACATACACACACACACACACACACACACACACACACACACACACACACTCACTCACTCACTCACTCACTCACTCACTCACTCACTCACTCACTCACTCACTCACTCATTCACTCATTCACTCATTCATTCATTCATTCATTCATTCATTCATTCATTACAGGGTAGCTAGATCGTTCAGCTTTACTGCTATCGCAATCGTCCGTCATTGACCCGGCAACTTAACGCTAAGCTCACCAAGCGCGATAACGCGGGGCGATCAAACAGATATTGTCCGTTCGATTATAGGTGACTGCCATCTTAGCCCATTTCAAATGGCGTTATCATGGATGATCCTACCATAAAGTGCTATAAGGTGTGGTGAACTGATTTGAAACAGCGACCCGCATATTGACCCATGATCTTACATAGAAGTTATTGACATACATACATACACACACATACATAACAACATACATACATATCCGCTCATACACGAACAGCGTTGAGGACATGACATACATGACTGTATACTTTCTACATACATTTCTATTTTACAGGCGTTATCGCTGATGCATGGATGCATGCATACATACATACATACATACATACATTAAACATACAGACATACATACTGTCTACAGACACATACATACATCACATACACATACATACAACTATATACATACATACATACATACATACATACATACATACATACATACATACATACATACATACATACATACATACATACATACATACATACATACATACATACATACATACATACATACATACATACATACATACATACATACATACATACATACATACATACATACATACATACATACATACATACATACATACATACATACATACATACATCATACAGGATATATATATACATACATGCCTTTGTGAACCATGCATGCTTTTTCAACTGAGCCTTGTGCTTTTGTTGAGAATCGCATGACCAAATGAACTTCCGCATGATGCTTTGAGTCAAACCTGTAGGGTTACTTTTTCACAAAACACTCTTGAACGCTGTACACAGTGTGTGATGCAATGAATAACAGCTAAATTACACTCGATGAGATGTGTTCCGCATCTTCGGCTTTTTGTTGCTCATATATCTTGGATATATGCTTGTGTTATCATGGGTAGCATAATTCTGCATCGCTTCAACGTTCTTACGTTACGTACATCCATTTGACCTTTGTTAAAACATGATGCACAGATTCTCATCGTCGTTCAAGCTATAACCTTGGGCCTTCGGGTGGTAGCGTGTTTAACGACGACAATGTTGCGATTTCTAATGGCAGGGCTTCCTCTCACGTATTGGAGTAAATATAATGTAAATGGAATGTAGGTGCGAAATCATTCTATAATTTTGTTTATTTGTACGTCGGTCATCATGTTTAGGCATATCTGCTCAAATTCAAATATATGTTTTCAGAAAAATATAATTATCTCTTAGACAGGAAACGACGTAATCGACACAGGGTCACATATATAGGAGGCATGTGACACTGACTGTAATCGACACAGCGTCACATATATAGGAGGCAATTGACACTGACTGTAATCGCATGTGACACTGACTGACTGTAATCGACACAGCGTCACATATATAGGAGGCATGTGACACTGACTGTAATCGACACAGCGTCACATATATAGGAGGCATGTGACACTGACTGTAATCGACACAGCGTCACATATATAGGAGGCATGTGACACTGACTGTAATCGACACAGCGTCACATATATAGGAGGCATGTGACACTGACTGTAATCGACACAGCGTCACATATATAGGAGGCATGTGACACTGGCTGTAAGACGCATTACTGTAACTTATAACACTTTTTCATGGGTATCCCCCCAAAACATTTGGATAACCAGGAAAAGGATCCCCTGAAAAAAAATCAATTTATAGCCTGACAGTGTACGGCTACTATTGCATGATAAGTCGTACAGGATTTCGTGTTGAGGATACAGGATTCAAATAGCAACTACATTGCCCAAAAACTATGAAGTGATTCATCAGCTGAATTCTTTTTGTAAGAGCACTGGTGTCGAAAATGTTCACTTGTTTTTCTCCAAACTCCACCAGAAGCCTTGTTATACTAGTACACCAAAGCACGGAGCTTAATGCAGCTTCTCTCAGATCTATTGCAATTGGTGTTTTTTTATGATAAACGTGGCGAGAGTTTCGTTCGACACAGCCCGGTTGCATGCGCAACTACCACGAGTTAATACTGGGGACCCTGAATTGCTCAAATAACCGTAAATCATTGTAAAATATTAGTTTTGCCCCTCTAAATAGATTCGCAGGGAATGTGTCTTGATATCAATGATGCTTTTTAGGAGGTATGTCATATGGTATTTTCCTTCAGGCTTTATGCAAACAAAACACGAGGAGTACTATCTCATGATTTTGTGGTAGTACCTACTCTCCTACGTCAAGGTCGGCTCATGTTTACAGACAACGAGATAGTTCCTATTGATCTTTGCATACAATACGTTACCCATTACTTGTGGGAACTTCCACCGCATATTTCTGAATGTTGGCATCGTAAGGGTAGTAATGATGACAAAATCGACCTGGATTATGGTTGCTTGACTTAAAATTGTTCTAGTTATATTTCGCACGTTGGCAATGCTATATGACATATTGGGTAATGACATGTACCTGTTTTATCGCATCAGCGTAAATGTCACACATACCTATGACATTATTTATTAATGTGATTATTTCAGAAACTATTATAATGCTTCGTTGTTTTTGCTGAGTTGCACAGTAATGGAATGGTTTACAAATTGTCAACGCGCCCTTCTGTAATTATATGGGTACCTGTGCTTCAGAGTTGCTACATAATTGTGTACTTACAACCATGTTATAAGTATGAACCCATTAGTGAACTGTCAAATGTAAGGCCCCTGCAGAATTCACTTACATCTTATCGATGAACAAAGGTATGCATGCATGAAACAGTCAGGTACCTATTTGCGTTGTAATCCAAATCCAGCATTAAACGTGGGTGTATTTAAACCATATATTGCCTGTCTTTATTACCTTATGACTACTTGGCTGATTACGGAGTGAATTCCGTTTTAACTACTTGACGAGTTGCAATTTAGGTGCTGATAACATTTAGATGAGCCCTTCCTTCAATTGCAATTGCTAGTTCGTACTTTATTTGAAGCGAGTGGTCCCATAGTGTCCATCGCACTTACATTATCAATTGTCATATTGTTAGGTGAAATTTGTTCTGTTGAATTAAACGAAATTCAGATAATCCCCTTGTTACTGTACGGCAGGACCATGTCTTTGTGCGATCAATTTCATTTAATACTTATGAAATTGGTTATGTTCTTCTATATGTATCGATATTAAAACACTTCTGAACTTTATTTATGATAGTAATGTCAGCGGGGAAATGTATATGTTCATTTCGGTTTTAAGATTGGAGACGTTCCGGACGCCTCATTGCTAGTATGGATAAGATACATCTAAATAACCACCCTTTACTATTAAATGGTTGTTAAGCGCAGATAGCGTCGTACATTGGCATTCGTTCTGTAAAACTCTGAACTCTTATGTGAGTATAAGCATGTGAGTGTTTTTGCAAATACATTTGTCCCGTGAAGGAACTTTAATGCAGAGTTTACATGATCGATTCTGTATGGGGTGAATGAATGATTGTCTTTCGCTGATAAGATCATGATCAAAAATGCGGGTCGCTGTTTCAATCAGTTCAACACCTTATAGCACTTTATGGTAGGATCATCCATGATAACGCCATTTGAAATGGGCTAAGATGGCAGTCACCTATAATCGAACGGACAATATCTGTGTATCGCCCCGCGTTATCGCGCTTGGTGAGCTTAGCGTTAAGTTGCCGGGTCAATGACGAACGATTGCGATAGCAGTAAAGCTGAACGATCTAGCTACCCTGTAATGATGCTATTAATGATGATTTCAAATTGTTATGATAAGTGATATCCATACTATCCAAAATCAAGGAATTAGCATTAAGAAATGTATCATTCGTGAACCGTAGTTGGCTTGGCATTTTGAACAGACAACATGCAAATGCTCTTTTTTTATTGTGATTAATTGTTACCTTCAATATCCGAGTATGGTTTGCAGGGTGCTCGGGGTTCGAGATTATATATAGTACACCTTTATATTATCCACTGACCGCCTTGTTTAGGCAACATTTGGTAAATGCAGTTTCAACTACCATATGGAATCCTACTGTACTGGTAACTTAATTAAAGGTAGATCAGCCCGTCGATTTCTGCTAATAAATGTTTGAAGCTTACCGAAATAAAATCGTGACGCATAATCAACTACCTCACGATCCGTTAAATGGACCGATTGTTTACAATTAGGCTTTGAATCATTTTAAGAAAGATCATATTCCTGTCGCAGTTGCGCGTTTGCTCAGTAGTGTGCATCGCGTGATGTTCTGTACGGCTGTGAGAGGATTTGACGTGTCTTAACACCTTACGATCACATTGGCTTGATTGGACTATTCCCATTCTCAATACGGCCCATCATTATGTTCCTCATATTCTGGGTAGCCTGGAACATTATTTTAGCCGTTGTTCTTGATAGAATTGTTCCAGCACAATTCAACTAAAATCCCTATATTACTTGTCAGATACCGCGCTGTATGCTATCGCACATTTGAACGCGAATCCTGTGGCTCTTAGGTAACATGTTGTCTGTATTTTTCCATATCTATCTGCTGTCTTACATACGATAGCATATTTAATGGTCTTTTTTAAATAGCATTTTTGCGCTACAGACTTTTGTTATTAGGTTTGATTTTAATACGAAAAAATGTCATTAACTATAGAGTATACTGCAAAAGACCCCAAATAGATTTCCATTAGCAATAACAAGCTGTCTATGAGGGCAACGTGATTATCAGCGATGTTAACCAAAGGTAATTCGGTATGATGTATGGGCTGAGCGAACAGAAGCTGAGTCCAGAAATCAGGAGCTTCCACCTCTTACTCTCCCAAAAGGCTCGTAATATCAGCACATTGCGGTGCCCAGCTTAATAAAGTTTTTCACTGATCGATTGGAAATGGATAGATGTAATGCGTCAGAGAGTGTAGTCTCAACACTAAATCGGTGTTTCCATTCCCTCATATAGCTGTTAATATATCTAGTGGCTAATTGTAGTACCATTTTTTAACTTTTGTGCAGTCAGTTAGTATAGTTTCACTCGCAAAAATGCTGAAGATATTCTTAATCCTCAGATCACTGATGTTCTACAAATGATGTGATGGATCATCATGCAAAATACTTGGTCGTAAAACGTACGAATTAAGCAATTGCCTAATCCGCCGAATCATTCTAGCTTTTCTGTCTACTGTTGTGAAAGTGATTGATTAAAAACGGCACGCTTCTAGGCATTGTTTAAATCATTTTGTAATTTGGCAGAAAAACCATTCCTTAAGTTCCAATGAAAATGTTATCTCTCCAAAGGCTAATGTGCAAGACGGAGGTGATCAGATGGCCTGATAACATTTAACGGAAGGCTGATACATGACTGATGACGAGTGTTCTTATAATAGGGATGCGTGTAGATAATACCCGAGTTTTGGAACACTAGTAATGCGCAGCAACGCACAAATGCATAGGTTTCTATTAAATAGTGTGAACAAATAGCCAGGTTTAACTATATATATATGCGGACAAATTGTTTTGAATTTTTTAAAATTCTCTACTGTCCACACGAAAAATTATCTGAAAGCTGTGCAACCCCACAGCTCCATAATAAAGGATCGGGGTATGAAATGGTGAAAACCTCGTGCTTAGCATGCCTTCTATTCAAGATATTAGCATCAATACTTTCCCTATATACTGCAGATAAGCACCTGGTCTATAACGTTGATTAACCTTGTTCCACTCATGATACTGATAATGATGGCGTGGTATGCTGATTTAGATCCATTCAAAGTAAGTGCTAATTTGCTATCTGCAAATCGTTGTACACACGACGTTTCATGCCACTGTGAGCCTCGTTAATGACGTTGTTATCATGCAAGGTGTCTACAGAGGCATGTAAGGATTTGAGGATGTAATGGTATGTCTACAAATGCATAAAAAAGTTTTATTCCAGAATAGGTTGTTCCATGATTCTTAAACGCAGGTGTTCATGTTACTTGCTATATGCTGTCAAAGGTTTTTAAATGTATAATTAATAATATATATACTGCTGAATTCGTCCTACCGACAAATCTGGTATTACCCTTCTCAGACAAAGTCTCATCATATTTGGAGTAATCATTTAAGTCGATGACTGTATGATGTACGCATGACCATTGGGATGAGATTGTATGTGCTTTTCTCATAGTTATCACGCTTGATATTTATATCATTAATGAGTTTGCCCCCGGGCTAATCAAAACCATTTCTCACATCGTTCACATTCTGAATGTCGCCATCAGAGATCAAACTGTTTTGGTTATTGTTAGAGACACCATACATAGGCGCGAGTGGGGTGTTTGTGACTTCTACTCGGCACTAGGACAAGAATGGACACCATCTGGCTAACATGCAATTCCCATTGAAAGAAAATCATTTGGAAGAACTGAATTGCCCCTTACATTATCGGATCTAACACGTACGGAACTGTACAACACATATAAACTTGTTGGTTGCAATTAATTTCTTGGTTTTTTTTAAATGATTTAGGTGATAAATGAAGATGCTGCGTTGATACATATCATTAATATGGCGTCATTTATACCATTTTAGCATTTTCACATCAACCCAATTGTGTGATGCTTTTCAGGTATATACAATATGAAGAGTCCTGTTAATGATCTACCGTCTAATTTGAACATTTGAGCCTACATTAACTTATGCGAAATTTGCATCTGAAATGTTTTTTGAAATAATCGAGTCATTGTTTTGAAATTATGTCATTCAAGGGCACACTTACCTCTCCGATACCTACTCCATTATGTTTTATAAACACAAGGGTAGCCATCTCACTGTAACTTGAGCGCAGTTCGACTTCATATCATCCATTAGTGAGCGGCTGGAGGCAAGATCTAAGAGTTTAAAACGACGCTAAGAGGGTACACTCAATCTTCAATGTGAAAACCCCACCTGTTATGCCACTTCTCGGTTGCTCTGTGGAATTCTGATTTAATTAGGAGCCATGAAGCCTCGTCCAATCAGATGACTCTATGTCTTAAACAGATGCCGACCTCAATACGTCGGATTAACAATTCCACGGGCTTTTATGGATTTCATGGTTTCGTCGCCTGATGACGACGACGAATTTCACGTAATTTCATAATATCCACACAGCTTATGGAATCTATAAACTCTTTGCTTCAGATCTTACGTGTCCCTGACAAACCAACAAATGTTAATGTGTACCCCGGACTAGTTCCCTCGCTCTAGACGGTTGTTTAAAATCGAATAACACCACATACAGCGCAGGCAATAATGATCGAGGATATTCAGAGCGGGCACTGTGAGAGGCGAACTGTTTTCGAAAGGTTTACCCGGGCACTTGATCGAGTTATTTTGGGTAATTGTAAGCCTGTATGGGGCGTGTTTTGACGGCAAAAGTCTCTGCGAGACGACATTTTTCACTCAATAGCACCATAGTGTTCCCATGTGCTTTTGTTGATCTCACGGTAGTGCCACCTACCGATAGCAGTGTATTATAATTAGGTAAGCGATCACCTCAGAGCCGCTCGAAGTGAACCATCTTTGCGAAGCTATAAACTCTTCGGCCATATGACGCATACTAGATCTGCTCCTAGTAACCTACAGATACCACGCAGCTTTTCCTGTCGCGGTGTCCGTATCTTATGGTGGGGATGTGTTTTAGTGCCTCATAATGTCCAGCGTGACATTGCTGCACCATTATAAAGGCCTAAAGAGGGCAATCAAGCATTCGTGAAGTTCGTGATGTTAAGCCCTGCCTAAAACATCATTCCAACTTTATCACAGTGTGGATGGGCAGCACATCAGCTTTATAAACTAGGTATTTCATACTGGCGTTTGGGCTATTATACTACACGACACAAAACACTTGTAGAAGCATTCTGCTGCTTTGTTTTAATAATCATGTAATCACATGTCCATGACGCAACTAGTAATGTCACCACTCAGTGTCACGGCGTATACTTACAATCGGGTCATGGTGACAGCTAGTCAAGCACTCTCTTTCCGTAATATTCATGTTACTGTCAGGCCACTAATTTGATTGTGTTCTTCAATAACGCGGCAGCCTCACCTTTTAGTACCACACTCGCACGGCCTTGCAGAATACTTAGTTTATTACTGAATCAGAAAACAATATTTGGAGGCCAAGGCAAGTTTGATCAATTATGGTTCAGCAAACGGAATAGGAACTGAATACCTATGTGTAGCCTGTATTGTTTACGATTCCAATATCATTTCAGATATATTCGGTGAGTTGTGTAGATTGCTATTAATCTAGTATGTAGGAAATATACGTTCATTCCTAGTCGTCTACACTGTGCCGCCCCGACGTAAAGTAGAATTCCGTGATAATTATATGAAATCTAATCATATTTCTTGTGTTCCAAAAGGATCAAGACGGTTTTCGTTTCTATTGCACTTTTGAGCAATTGTTATCGCTCAAGCAACAGTCACGTGTTCCGTCTTTTTCCGAATTTTGAATATCTGGTTTAGTAGTTTAAACCAGATCACTACAGAATGTGGAAGCGATTCATAAATGCTATACATTTCTACGCTGGCGTCGTGTTGTTGAGATAGAGAGTCAAGTTTGTAAGGGCACAAATGTGTATTGCAAAAGTTTACCAACTGGTTTGCCAATATTTTATGCACTTATTCCCATTTGCTTCGATGATTATAGTTGTGGGTTAACCTGTCTAACGTTATTTGGCTGGTTATTTTTCCAGGCCTTTCTTAAACTCCGGTGAGTTAAACAACTGCTTTACGGAAACATTAACTATTGCATTCGTACATCGCCCATTAATAGCTTTCATCATACTGTGTTAATATTAGATGAAATATGGAGATTGATTTCCATGTTGGTTGTTTCCGCCAGACAGTGACTTATGGGAAAGCATCACATAACCGTCCAAGTTAGTTTTCCCTGATAATATTTTGTTTTGTATAATTATAATGCGCTAAGATTGCTCTGAGGTCATAACTGGCTCATAATACTCGTCGTTTATCTTCATGTAAAGTACGTTCATTCCTGTAGTGTTTCAAGTTTTACTAGCTTATGGGGCGACGAATATTAATCAGGACAACATAATTGATTTAATAGGCGTCCCTTAGAATTGTTTAGAGGATGTCTGACAAATATACAGCTTGAATGTAAATGCGGTCCGATTAGGCCAATAGCCATCACCTCACTTCTTATTTTTGAGGTTATATTTCAATCAATGACTTACAATTGGTTCAGTTAGGCTAGGCATCCACAGCTTATCTTACCCAGCTAAAAAGGCTGGTGTTAAGTTGGTCTGCCTTAATATTGCGTGCGTTGTTTCTCTGTCCTTTTATATGTGTGAACCATCTAGATCTGCATGATGATTGAGGCAATGGAAGCTAATCTAGTTATATGCTGGAAGTGAGTTATATATGCTATGAATGATAAAGTATAAACTCTAAAGCAGGAAGCTTAAATAGCATCCATCATTTCGGCAAAGGTTGGCACGGCTAAAATGGTCCTTATATTATACCACCAAAGTGGGGGAGGGGGGGGGGGGGGTTGATTAGTTACCCCAGTTGGTACATGAGGTAGCCGAGGCTGTAGGAGCCTAAGGCTACATCTATTGTGGTCGGGATTAAGCGAAAACAGAAACCGCTATTTTATATTTGATACTCTGCGGGAAAGTTAAACTCGGTAAAATATTTTGCTGTTTATGTTTCCTCACTTCAATTTCTAACGTAACTGTTGTTTCATCGTTATATGCTGATAAAACTGATCCATAGTATGGTATGCAGTCGTTCAAATGAAACGTAGTATGATGTACACGGGCCAATCTTTTACATAGTAAAGATATCACAAGGTTGCTTGGCCAGATTTATATGTGGTAACTAACCACTCTCGCATTTTAGCGTATAGCTTTCAGTGTTGTGGAGGTGATGCAACTGTTATCTTCTTCACACCCTATTTTCAAATGACAGTCAAAGCCATTTAGAAAAAAGAGTCTTTTGTGAACTATCACTGAACATTACGTGAAAGTAACGATCCATCATAGCATAACATATATCAAATCCCGTCGAGTTCCTGGGAAATTACAATCTCAAATCCCGTCTCACCCGGGTTTCCTTGCCGACCAAAAGATAATTCCATATGCATTAATAGCGTTGTACTTACTCTGTGGTAACGGGAATCTTTTTCACATTAATATATTTATATATGTCTCAGTAACATGCTGCCTGCCTCGGGCCTAAATGTCATTTATGCTGCATACAAATTAGGTGTGCTATTCGCTTGTATTCTAGGGGTAACGATTTATTGCGCGACGTCGTGGCGTTTTCCTGGTAGTTTTATGCTATCAGCCGACAGCGATAATGGCTCGAGGGCCTTGCTGAAGGCTGCAGGAGTGTTACCCCGTGGGCTGTGTTATTGTTATTCTTTACCGTGATATCGAGCTAATTTGGTAATTCAACATACAACTTGCTACTATTTATCATGGACGATAATATGCTGCTGCAGTAATCTGAACGAGAGTGCTAACGATATATGCTAATCGTTGGTTATTAAATTTAACTTTAGCAATGTGTTATCGTACTGTCAACGAGTTTTGGTAGACAGATGCACTACCATGCTTGATATTAATACAGTAGTTAACTGCTGTGGTTTACGCAGACAATAACCGCTGTTGACAATGCGACATGTGTCATACTATGACGCCCCGATCTCGGGGAATAATGCAATGTTTAATCCTCAAAGACCTTATAGCTATACTCAGAGGGCTGTCTTGTGTAATCACGTGTGTATTAGACGTTCGCTAACGCATCAGTTATTTCGTCCTTCTTTTATTAATCGATTATTTCACTTCGTAAACGATTATGGACAGCGCATTTCACTTTTAGGTTGTACCATAATGGGATTGTCTGCCCAAACGATTAACTTATATAGTACTCGTTAGGCAAAAAGCAGACAGCATTTCTAACCGTAAAATACATTGCCTACACAAATACCAATCTTTCCAACTATACTAACGCACCAGTCAGTTAACAATGTCCAAATTTAATGTTGACTATATTTTTGTTCAGTTCAGTACTGTAAGGAGTTTACATGCCATAAAAAACCTCATTCAGAGTACTATTCATATGTTTTTAAATCATAATGATATCCACTTGATGAACTGAATGAGTTTGGAAAGTAAATGGGCTTCCTTTTGAAAAACACAATTTAATTAATTGCCGACTTGCCACATTAGTTCGGTACACATTTGTGTGCGTGTTTGTCGACGACCTCGTTACTATTTCTGATGACACGGCTCGCTCTCACGCATTGTGATCAGCAAAATGCGACTGGATTGCTAATGGAACAGTCCTCGACTTGATGAACAAATTACCACTTATGTGCTATCCATGGGTTAGTTGTAAAAGAGTCATCCCATGCCATAAGCATATTTGACGGAGTGATTATTTCCTAATTTCTTCGTCTCTAAATAACTTCTTTAAATGCGTGATCGTCTTAAATGACTCTCTTATGATATATACACAAGTCGCCGTCCACAATCTTGTGCGTCATATGCATTACGCTTACGCTTCTTTTAAAGGAATTGTTAACGGCAAAATATAGAGTTTCAGAAATCCTCGTCTGATTCACAAATCGTACATCTGTGTGTATTTGTTGCAGGTAAGAACATATGGTGGCTTACATTGTTGTGTCCTCCATGGTAGCCACCGATTGGTATGTACAGCCTCCACTTAACATTGTCTTTGTGGTATAAAGGTTTCAGCAGTATGGCGCCCCGTCGTTGCTTCGCAGATGTTATCAGATTGTATATTTATCAATAACTATTACAACATACCACACATGACGACTTCACAACCGCCTAAACTTAGATCAATCAATTAACATGGTTACGTAGCATGCCGTTAGCATATCGAGCGACGTAAATTTAAACAGAACTTCTGCCCGTCAATGCATCGCTCAAATAACACCTCTATTCTCCAATGGGAATATGTGTTCCATGAAGTTTAAGCTTGTCTTTGACTATTGTAGTTAACTGCTGATGATAACCCTTTATGCTGCACATGTTCATGGTGATACAATGAGCAAGCACCGGTAACAAATATATACAGTATTGCATGCATATGGGATGGACAGCGACTTTTTATGTGCTCTCGGGTTCATTTGATTGCTGCACTGGATACGCGATGGTGGATTTATTCGGTGGGAGGTCCGTGCGTTTATTGTTATGACTTATGCACACTACTGCGACTCGTGCGTAATGCATGAAATAACGTTTCAGTTTTCTCATTGTTAGTCATAACTTGATTTACTCATGCAAGATAGCCTCCAATGCCATCATGGAATCATAGCACGATTCGTTATCTTCATGAAATTTAAGTGCATCAACCCTAAAGCCATCCATTATATATAGTACATGAACTAAAGTAATAAATGTCTAACAGCTTATGATACTTGTTGACGAGGGAATGTTTTAACGCAGTCTATTGTCATATTGGCCTTTTGTAACGTCTACCCCTACCTCTCTCTCCCTTCCTCTCTCATTCTCTCTTACTCACTTCCTCTCTCTCTCACTTTTTTCTCCCATCAATGTCCCTCTCTCTATCTTTCACAATGTCTGTCTCTGTCTCCCACTATCTCTCTGTCTGTCTGTCTGTATGTTGTCTGTCTGTATCTATCTATCTGTCTATCTGTCTATCTATCTATCTATCTATCTATCTATCTATCTATCTATCTATCTATCTATCTATCTATCTATCTATCTATCTATCTATCTATCTATCTATCTATCTATCTATCTATCTGTCTATCTGTCTATCTATCTATCTATCTATCTATCTATCTATCTATCTATCTATCTATCTATCTATCTATCTATCTATCTATCTATCTATCTATCTATCTATCTATCTATCTATTTATCTATCTATCTATCTATATATCTATCCTCCTTCTTTCTTTCTATCCATCTATCTCTCGATCGATCTATCTATCTATCTATCTATCTATCTATCTATCTATCTATCTATCTATCTCTCTCTCTCTCTCTCTCTCTCTCTCTCTCTCTCTCTCTGTATATATATATATATATATATAAATATAACTCTCTCTCTATATATATATATATATATATATATATATATATATATATTAAATACATAAATATGTATACATTTATACTTAGATGTAAATCGAATTTCGAAATTTATGGTATACTTCAGGCTCTGCCCTTGATGTTCACATTATATTATACCCGCTTATGCACAGTGTTTGTTTAAAACTGCATGGGATAGCTTGGGATGTACTATGAGACTTTATGTATTATACTTTTTATTCTTTTAGTCTTCATATTAAAGCATGTAGGGGCTGAGAAATTCCGAAATTTGGAAATATGAGCTCACTTGATAAGTCCCTTTTATGGCCGTGCTGATTGTAATTTATGGCTCATTCTCAGCGTTCTATTAGCGTTACTGCTTGGTACGTTTGTGCATCCAGAAGTGATAAGCTTTTTTTCAAGAGTCACTCAAATATGATAGATTTGTATAGTTAGTGTTGTCGTTACACCACCACGCACATTTCAGGTCATAAGTATTAATGACAAAAAGCTGTTAATTGCGAAGAACATGCAGAATATGTAATATCGTCAGCCTTGTTACCACTCAAGATATTCCTGCTTACTATCGTTATCGCTGTGAACTTATAAACGAGACCTGAGTCACATAGAATTGCTACAGCAAACATAGGTGAATTCCTGTGTGTTTTGGTGCTTGCTGTCCGTAGCTCTGGCTCCTGTTGAATGGTAATAATTGATTGCGGCATTGTAGAAACGTTTTGAATCTCCCCCGAAGCATTACATTACGTTATTGATTCCTGAGATAATCATATGTAGGCGTTTGCAACCATTGTGCGCCTATACTCATAATTTTATCATATGCTTGTTCATGTGTACACAAAGTACTCACAATTGCAGGATCCAGTCGCCGTGGAAGTCATTCAAATAAACATTTTCAGTACATTTATTAAGTTCCGATCTCGATTAACAACATTTCCAAGCAGTATAAAGCATTATTATTGTGAAGTTCACATTATTCTTAATCATGTTATATGAGGCGTGTTGTTTATTTACAAGATGCACAAATGATGAGTGATGACGGTATCACTATAAACGAGCTTAAAACACTGCCTGGTCGTGGTGATGTTGATTGTCATAACATCAAGATATTTTGTTTTCGCATGTGTCAGTTCTATCTAAAGGCAAAATGCCTAGTCTCTGCATAATTTGTTAGAACTGAACTGAATATTTTATTAAGAGAGCCGAATGCTTGACTGCTTTCTTATTATCAATCGCGCATTATGCACTGAACGAGATGATTTTTCGGACTAAAAGGTTTTTGCTGCCATAGGAAAATGTAGAGTACGTCATAACAGTTTAATTAAACATATTGCTCATTACTTTCATTGCAATGCTTTATTGCTGGCAGTAATGACCTACCATTCTGTCCACCAAAACCTCCTCTTTAGTGCGTTTAACCTTTTATAACAAAAAACTCATTTTGGTTTTTGGACGCAACAATATATTATCAATAATATGTTGGAATAGGATATAAACATTAGACCTCCTCGAACCCTGAGAATACGTAAGAACTATGTCCATTAACTAAGTCACATTTTGTTGAAAAAACATATCTTCTGTTATAAATCGTATATAGATGTATAATCCCCCATACGTTTGACCACAACATAAATACAAAATAGTGGCAGCATAGCTGATTGGTAAAATGGTCAATAATTGCAAAAATCAAGCATATTTATATTGAACTATATTTGATTTACTGACAATTGTATTCGTTGTAGTTGACCTGTTTGACATTTGTACCAGACAATATTTATTCCCAGGCGCAGCATACCGTTATTTTTATGGTAATAAGATAGACGTTTCATCATCATATAGTCACCACAAATTTACCTTTACCACAGTTAAAACTAAATATGATATGCATTAATGCTATGCTGTATCGATCATACAATACCATACCAAAAGATATATCAGAAAATTCCTGAAAATCACCGAATCTTGCAGATATATCTTAACCAATATATCATGAAAAAATCGCCCATGGGTTCAACCTCATGATCCCTCTGAAGTCCGATGAACTTACAGGAGCATGCTCAGGTGCTCATTGGAAACATATAATTTAGAACGATTAACAATGATGGGCACCCAAGACCTCATAGTGATGGATGGCCAGAGTGAAAAGACCGGATGACCTATGAGTGCCCTGTCAATGTACTGCTGAAACTATCTGTGCTGGTAAATTATTTCATGGGGATTGCAACGCAATGGGGATAGGCATTTCTATCTTAAAGGTAACAAGTTGTCACTGCACAAATAATGTGGGTTACCAACGCATGTATTACAGCAAATCAACGAAAGTGGTTGTGGGACTGCTTATGTAACTTTCACAGCAACGATGAACTCGATGCAGTTGGACGCGTTTTATTTTGTATTATTTGCGTGTACCATGTTACGATTTCTGACAACCAGGCTCGTTCTCACGCATGGTGATCCGCGTGATGTTATTGGTTTGCTAATGGGACTGTCCTTGGTTAAAAAGGATGCACTTTGGGTGGTTTTTGCTTTCTTGAAAATCGTATTGCATTCATGTTGTGAGACTTCTGTCAACACATTCAAATCACGTGTATCTGTTTGATGCAAGATAATACCGAGATTAAGGACGTTAATGGAGGATTGTCTTTTGGTTAATCATCACTTTAAAGCTCAAGTCGTGGTTGTGGCTAAATGATCAGATCAGCACGCTGTAGTTTTTAATCAACCTTGAATAACCATATGACCTTGGTCGCAGAGTTTATGTCCATAATTGCCAATGTAGTACATTTCCTGCTTGGGTTTACGACCCTCTTGCTCTGAAGTTAATTGATTTTCGTAGTTTTCCCCACCATTGGTCTGAAATTCCGAGACCTTAAATGTCACCATGTCTGGCTTGTTTATTACTCCACAGGATGCAATAGCAATATGGCTGACTGATGAGGGCATATGTGCAATTACTGGTTATTCACGGAGTAGATGTAAAAGGATATAGCGGTGGCGCTGCGGTGCAAACTAAATACAAACGCACATTACAGGGTACCGCATAAATGTTGCTTGTGCAATGCAACTTAGAAAGACTGGATAACCGTAATGTCTAAGCAAGTTAGTGAGGTCTTAACTTTTTATCGATGTTTCCTTCCCAGTGTATTCGTTGTATTAATATTGTTTACCATGGGAGTCGACAGTTCACCGGAACTCGCCAATGATTTTTAACTGACATGCTATGTTATCAATAAACCAAACAGCTTCGCTCTTCCGACAAATCTGGTATTATCCTTCTCAGACTAAGGCTTACTATATGAGGGTAATCATTCCAGTAATTGGCTATCAGCATATCTATGTATGACCATTATGATGAGGAGGCGCCATATAACACATCATTGTTGGTGGGCCGTTAAACACTACACTCACCCATTATGATGAGATCTTATGCGCTTATGTCAGAGTTATCACACTCTATATTACTATCATGAATGAGTTGCAGTTTGCCCCTGGGCTTATCTTAACCATTACTCACATCGTTCACATTTCAACTGTCGCCATCAGAGAGTCAAAACCATTTGGGTCATTGTCAGAGACTATACATAGGCGCGACTGGGGTGTATGTAGTTGCTACTCGACACTTAGACAAGAATAGACACCATCTGTTTTTCATGCAATTTGCATTTGAAAACTATCCCTTAAAAGAACTGAGTTGCCGCCTACACAATCTAACCTGACACATACAAAACTATGCAATGCATATAAACCTATTGGCTGAAATAAAAAATTTGGACTTTTGTATATGACATAGGTCATGAGCATTGCAGATGATGCGTTGATGTATATCATTAATATGGTGTCATTTATACCATTTTATCATTTTCACGTCAACCCAATTTTTTCAGTTCAATGCAACAGTTCAGTGCTATTAATGATGTACCTTTGTTAACTTATGCATTATTGGCATCTGCTTCAGAATGTTAATGAAACAATCGAGTCATTATTCTGAACTTATGTCATTCAAGTGCACATTTACCTCTCCGAATCCTACGCCATTATGATCTTATAACCACAAGGGTAGCCATCACATCATAACATGAGCGCCGTTCGGCTTCATATCTCCAATTAATGAGCGGTTGGAAGCCAGATGCCGCATACTAGATCTGTTTCCGGTATTCTCCCTGTCGCGGTGTCCGTATCATATGGAGGGGTGCGTTATATGGCCTCATGCCCAGCACGACATTACCGCGCCGTTATAAAAGCCTTACGAGGGCAATCATGCTCTACTAAAGTTCGTGATGTCAAGCCGTCATAGCAACTTTATCATCGTTTGAATGGACAACGCACATTCTTTATATTCTATGAAATATAATAATTTCGTTGGGGCTATAAATGTACTACGCGACCCCCCCCCCCCCCCCCTAGCACTTGCTATTGCATTCTGCTTTTTTGCTTTGATATTTATGCAATCACATGGTCATGGCGCCATTTAGTAATTAACTCACTGCGGCAGACGACCTTGCAAAATACTTTAATACTGAATCATAAAATGATATTTGGAGAGTGCTAGGCACTGCCAATGCATGTAAGATCAATTACGGCGCAACTAATGGACTAGGAATTGAATATCTATGCCCTTGTGTAGCTAGTGGTGGTTTCATTTCCAATATCATTTCAGATATATTCACATGAGTAGTGTAGATTGCTACTATTCTAGTAAGTAGGAAATATGCGTTCATTCTAAGTTATCAATACTTCGTCGCCCCGACGTAAAGTAAAACTAATTTTGTGGTAACCTTATGAACTCCGATCATACTACTTGAGTGCTGAGCCCTATATTGATCGAATCATATTCTATGAATGCACCTTGAAAAACGAAGCGATTCATAAATGCTAGCTAATTCTATACCGGCATAATGCTTTTAAACTAGACAGTTACTTATTGTTACTTCCAAGTTAGCGAATTGTGAATTTTGAATAGGAGTTTGTCTTCTGCACAGCACTGTAATAGAATCGGTACAGGTATACACACACAAATATTTATGATCTCATTCTCATTGTCAACAACAATTGATTAGGCGCATTATATAGTTATAATGCATGAAGCTGATACCATCTGAGTGAAGCTAGATTGTAGAAGATATAATGATGAACCTATCTTTAGTTATCAGCTGATTGATATAATAGCTAATGTATTCTGATATAGCACAAAGTTAGCTTTTATCATTACAAGGTCAATATTTAATGAAATATGCAGGTTGATTTTCATGTTTATTGCTTTAGCAAACCATTGCACCAGACAACGACTTATGAGTAAAGCATGGCATAAACGCCCAAGTTATTTCTTCTTGGTAATCCATTGTTTTGCTTAATTAGTTGTGAGCCAAGATAGCTCTGAGGTCCTAACTGGCTCATCAAAATCGTCGTTTATCTTTATATTATATACGTGCATCCCTCCAGTATGTCAAATGTGGCAAGCCTTTGGGGCCGCGATTATTCATCAGAACAACGTGAATAATTTAATAGGCGTCACCTAGAAGTTTTCGCTGCCTGTCGCCTGTCTGACTAAAGTACCGCTTAAACATAAATGCAGCCCAATAAGGTCATAAGTCATCCTCATTATGCTGTTATATTTGTTTTTATGACATGAAATTGGTCCAATTAGCCTAAATATTCAGAAGCTAACCTACCTAACCAGGCGAGCGTTGAGTTACTCTTAATGTTTCGTATTTTGTTTCTATGTCATGCTATAGGAGTAGCCTTGCTAGTTCAGCCTGAAGATCGAGGCAGTAGAAGCAAATTAAGTTATGTACTGGAAGTGAGTGACTTATGTGGTGAATATGTAAGTATAGACTCTAAGTAGGAAGCTTAAATAGCGCTTCCCCCATTAGAGCTGTGAGTCCACCATTTCTGCAAAGGTTGGTATGGGTAATGTCCTCTTTATATAACATCATCAAGTGGTTTTGCAGCCACAATCGGTACATACTGTGGCCGAGGTTTTAGGAAAATAAGGCCACATTCATTGTGGTCGGAATTTAACGAAAACAGAAACAGCACCTTATATTTGATAAACCTTAAACTGATCCATAGTTTGGTATGCTGTCGTTTAAATGAAACATAGTATGATGTACATGGCCAATACTTTCCACTAGCAGAGAGGTAGCTTGCCCAGATGTAGCTGCGGTAACTGACCACTCTCGCATTTTAGCGTATGGCTTTCAGCGTTGTGGAAGTGATGCAATTGTTATCTTCATCAAACCGAGCCGAGCCTTTTGTGAACTATCACTGAACATTGCATGAAAGTAATGATCCATCACAACTGTGAAGCCAGCGTGCTACTAACATATATCAAATCCCGTCGAGTTCCTGTGCTTTTAAAGTGTCAAACACTGTCCTACCCGGTTCTTTTCGCCGACCAAAAGATAATTCCATAGGCGTCGATAGCGTACTTACTCTGTGGTAACAGGGATCTTTTACACAATAATACATTGATATATACCTTAGTAACAGGCAGCCTGTTTCGGACCTAAATGTTATATATACTGCATACAAATTGGTGTGCTAATCGCTTGTATTCTAGTGGAAGCGTTTTAGCGCGCGAAGTTATGGCATTTCCCCGGCGGATTTGCTTTCTGCGACAAAAATAATGGCTCGAAGGGCTTTCGTGGCTGGAGGCGTGTTACCCCTTAGGCGTTGTTGTTGTTTTTGCTTTACCGTAATGTCAGTTGTTATTAGGTAATTCCACATATAACATATTTCCATTGATCATGGACGAATAAGTATGACGTCATGCTATAGTCTGTTCAGTTATCTGCTGCTGCCATAGACAACTTCATTCAGAGCACTATTCATATATCAATCAATCATGTAATATCCATTGGATTAACTGAATGATTTTGGATAGTAAATGTGCTTCCTTTTGAAAATTTTTTAGATCCACGACTCGTCTTGGCAAATTAGTTCGGTACACACTTGTGTGCGTGTTTGATGACGACCTCGTTACGTTGCTAATGACACGGCTCGCTCTCACGCATTGTGATCAGCATGATGCAGTTGGACTGCTAATGGAACAGTTGTCGACCTAAGAAGCACGATCTATCTACTTACTTTGTTTCATTGTCAAATTCGTCTTATCCTCTGTGCTCCACTTGATACATTCCTCCATGGCGTATGGTATCACCCCACCCCCACCGCCTGTAATCTTCGTTGCATACAAGCCATTCTATGCCATCACATGTCATCATTCCTCAGCTTGACTAGCCAATTACTTCACATGTGCTATCATTTGGTAAGTTGTTAAAGAGTCATACCATGTTCATCAGCTTTATGAGATTTATTCGCTTCAAGGTCCGTGTACTAATTGTTATGACTTACGTGCCATACTGGAAATAACGTGTCAGGTTCTGTTCCTCCATGTTTGTCATAGTTAGTTTTCGTCTAAAGTACTCAAAATAACCATTAAGACCGTCATGGAATCATAACGAGATCCGTTTTTCTTCATGAAATGTATGTGCATCTGCCCCAAATGCATCCATAACATATATTACATACACTTAAGCCAATGCGTATGAAGCGCATTATTCAGAAAGGCTATAAATGTTTTTCAGTCGAGGTTGACCCATTTCTTGAAAATGAATAATCTCTCTTTAGAAGTTCATCAACAGAGTAACAGTGTAACAGATGTAGTGATCATACTGAGCACAAATAATGCAATAACTGGTGATAAAGGAGAGTGGATGCGTTAGGTCTGTCGACCCTTCCAAATCATTAAACGGCAGCCCTGTGCCACTGGTGATGATTTGCTAATCCCATCTCCACATACCGGTTTTTAACCAGTGAAAACCAATGTAATTGCTTCCTAAGCGTTGGCATTGCCATCTACTTAGTGGAGTGGTGATGATGGTTTATTCCATCATTAAACCACATAAATATACAACGTTTCTGCTCCTATTGCACCAGATAACCTGTGATGGAAACTCGTTATACAAAAATATCCTTAATAAATATATCAATTCACGGATTATATATATATATATATATATATATATATATATATATATATATATATATATATATATATATATATATATATATATATATATATATATACGTATGTATACACATTTAAATATATATATATATATATATATATATATATATATATATATATATATATATATATATATATATATATATATATATAGATATATATATATATCTATAAGGACATATATCGTGTGTATATATGTATATATATATATATTTCATATATGAATATATATATATATATATATATATATATATATATATATATATATATATGTATATATGTACATACATATATATAAATGTATTTGTATATATATATATATAATTTGAATATATATATATAGGTTTGTGTGCATGAATTTATATATATATATATACGTATGTATATATGTACCTATATATATATTTAATGTGTATATATATATATATATATATATATATATATATATATGTATATTTGTAAATTTATATATGTATATATATACACCTATATATATATATATATATATATATATATATATATATACATATATATAAAATATGTATATATATATATATAAATGTATGTATATATATGTAAATACATATATATATATATATATATATATATATATATATATATATACGTATATATATATATATATATATATATATAAATATATATTATATTTATAAATATATATATATATATATATATATATATATATATATATATATATATATATATATATATATACGTTAATGTTAATTATAAATAGATGTATGCATCTATATATTTATATATATGCATATATATAATATACATATTCATATATATATGTATATATATATATATATATATGTATATATATATATATATATATATATATATATAAGTTTGTATGCATGTATGCATACATATATATATATATATATATATATATATATATATATATATATATATATATAACTGTATATATATATATATATACATATATATATACATATATATATATATATATATATATAGTTATATATATATATATACATATATATATTTATGTATATATATATGTTTATATATGCATATATGTATATATATATATATTTATATGTATATTTATTTATATGTATATATACATGCATACAAACTTTTGTTCAGACGCTCCATCTGATTCTTACGGCGGTTCACTGAATACTGTCCAGCTCCATTTTTTTTTCCTTAACTGGGTCTGATTGTTGCATGATGAGCATAATGCGGTAAATATGTGAAGAGACGGGCGCAACAAATCCGTTGAACGTGCGTCATCGTCCATTATGATGTGGTATTGATACCAATATTGCGCAGCCTGACGTTTCACGGTCGTTTGCGGATTACGACAACCCAACATTGGTGTATATTTATATATATAGTTATATATATGTGCTATTAGGATAAATAGTATATATATATGTATCTATATATATATATATATATATATATATATATATATATATATATATATATATATATATATATATATATATATATATATATATATATATATTCATATATTTATATATACATATTTATATATATATATATATATTCATATATATTATATATATATATTTGCATATAGATTTATATATACATATATATATATATATTTATACATATGTATATATATAATTGCATCAGTAAATATGTATTCATATATACGAAGGTTTATTTAGCTATGTGTATATATATATATGTGTTTATTCATTTATATAATAATTCGTCGTTCTTGTTCCCTCACCTAGGCAATCTGCTGGTGTGAATAAATGGCTGAATAATGGGAGGAATGGTCATGTTTTGTGCATTTCTTTCCGTATAGTAGTCTTCAAATGGGACTTGAAGCAGTATTATATGAGAAACCGCATCTTCTAGTCTTAGAAATCTGAGTACATCCGAGCACATTAGCTGCCTTTACGAAATCAGCCAGTTGTTCATTGTTATTTCAAACTCAGACAGAAAACAATGCTCTTCACACAGCGTCACATATTAATGAGGCATGTGACACTGACCGTAAGTTGCGTTTTTGAAACATGTTTAATTTAATGCGGTCATTGTAGGTGTATAAAGATTTTACTTCATAAAGAACAGTTTGGTCCACAATGCAATATGCTTTCTTATGACATGCATGAGCCGGAGTATTCACCCTTGTCTGCCTCGTGAGTGCAGTGCAAATCTAGTACGCTTTGTGCTGTGTTGCAGATGATCTTTTAGGACGTACATGCAATACAAATTACAGAAAGAACATTTTGATGTAATTGCCAGCTCTTGACAAGATAATTGTGTTTCATTTGCTAAACATATTGCCCTTCACTCGTTCTACCTCACCATTCACTGTTTCAATATCGATTTATACTGTGACAGAGATGCGAGGTTACTAAGTTACAAATGGGGAACGACTAACTATTGCATGATAAGTCGTACACGATTCAGTGGCTTTTTGTGTTGAGGAAACAGGATTCAAATATCAACTACATTGCCCCAAATCTCTGAAGTGATTCATCAGCCGAATTTGTTTTGTAAGAGCACAGGTCACGAGAACTTTCACTTGCTTTACTCCGACCCCACCAGAAGCCTTGCTATACTAAAGCAAGGCGCTTAATGCAGCTTAGCACGGCGTTTAATGCAGCTTCTCTCAGATCTATTGCAATGGGTTATTTATGATAAACGTGGCGAGAGTTTCTTACGCTCAGACAAACGTGAATCATAGTAAAAGGAGTAGTAGTTTAGTTTTGCCACTCTGACTAACTTTACAGGGAATGTGTCTTGATTCCAATGCGCCTCTTAGCAGGTAATGTTGTCATGTAAGGTGTTTTCTTTCGGACGTTATGCATACATCCATGATATAAGAGTTGTACTAACTATTCAACATCAAGGTCGGCTTATGTTTACAGACAAATAGATATTTCCGATAGTCCTTTGCATAAAATACCTTACCAATTGCTTGTGGGGACTTACATATCATATTTCCGAATGTTGGCATCGTAAGGGTTGTAATGATGACTTGAATTATTGTTGATTGACTTTAATTGTTCTAGTTATATTTCGCGGGCTGGCAATGCTATGCGACGTACTTGGTAGTATTTATTTCATTCTCATGAACACGTATGTTCTATCGCATCAGCGTAAATGTCAGATTTAACCATGACATTATTCAAAGATATGATTGTTTCAGATACTATTCGAATAATTCTCTGTTTTTGCTTAGTTGCCCAGAAATAGAACGGTTTACAAAATGCTGACACGTCATGCGGACAATCGTGCTTCTCGATTGCTACACAAATGTGTACTTACATCTATGTTACAAGTCTGAACTCGTTAGTGAACTGTCAAATGTATAATTCACTTACATCTGGTCAATGAACAAATGTACAATGCAATAACCAGTCAGGTGACTATTTGCGTTGTAATCCAAATCCAGCCTAAACGTGGGTTGTATCTAAACATATCGTGCCTGTCTTTTTTAATCCTATGATCAATCAGCATGAGTGCAGTTTTAACTACTTGACGAGTTGCGATTTAGGTGGTATTAACGTTGAGACAAGCCCTTCCTTAAAATGCTATTGCCAGTCGGTCCTTTATTTCAATCGAGTCTACTCTTAATGTCCATGAAAGTTTTATTATCCCGTTGTTTTGTGAAATAGGTTCTGTTGCATCGAACAAAAGTTCAGATAATCGCTGTGGCCAACACTAGCAGGTTTAGCTGGTCCATGTCTTTGTGTTTCGATGTAGACACACTTACGATGTGGATATAAGATGTTCATGTCAACGTTTATTCTTGCTTTACAATTGGAGGTGTTCCGGACGCTTCATTGCAAGTTTGGATAAGAAAAAAACTAAAATAACCACCGTAAAATGTTTAATGATCGTTCACCGCAGATAGCGTTGTACCTTGGCATTCGTTCATTAAACTCCAAACTTTTACGTGAGTATCATCATGCGAGTGCTTTAGCAACTTAATTTGTTCCGGTAACTAACTTTTATGCCACGTAAACATGAACGATGCTTTTGGGGTGAATAAATGATTGTCTTTCGCAGATATGATCCCGATCCAAGTGGGGGTTGCTGTTTCAATCAGCTCACAACAACTTAGAGCACTTTATGGTAGGATCATTCCTATGATAACGCCATTCGAAATGGGCTAAGATGGCAGTCACCTAGAATCGGACGGACAATATCTGTTTGATCGCCCAGCGTTATCGCACTTGGTGCGCTTAGCGTCATGCTGCCGAGTCAATGACGGACGATTGCGATAGCAGTAAAGCTGAACGATCTAGCTACCCTGTAATGATGCTATTAAAGATAACTTAAGATAGTTATGATAAGTGATATCCATATGATCTAAAATCATGCAATTACCATTAACGAATTTCCCATTCGTGAACCACAGTTGGCCTATGCTCATTTTTTTATTGTGTTTAATTGTTACCTGCAATATTCGAATGTGATTTTTGGGATGCTCGGATTTTTGTGTGCAGTGAATCTTGGTTCGTGGTAGCATCATACTTACATTTTATTTAGGGGTTTGAGAACATAAATAGTACACCTTTATATTATCCACTGACCGCCTTGCTTAGGCAAGATTTTGTATATGCAGTTTCAACTACCATATAGAATCCTGATGCTCTGGTTACTTAATAAAATTTAGTTCAGCCAGTCGAAGGCTAATTGGCATGAATAGCAATGGTAATGCTTGGTGCGAATTGCTTTCATGGTCTACCTACTTTGAACATATAAAAACCTTTAATATGAATCTTTTAATGCTCCAGACTTCCAGACGAACGTTTACGCATATTTAACAGCAATAGTATATCGCTTTTCGCGCGTATATTGCGTATATATTAAATTGATTAACACCTCATTTAGCTCTCCTGTCCGGCAATTTTATGTCCATCAAAAATCACCATCTATGTTGTGATGCTAAACGCATCAAAGGCATTCGACAAGTTAAAGTATGTTAAATTGTTTGAATTATTCATACGAAGAGGTTTGTGTCCTACTATTGTAAAGTTGCTATGTATTTTAAGCAATCGTAGGTAGTGTGTCGGGGGCATTCCATTGCAGAAATGATATAAAGCAGGGCGGGGTGTTATCACCGATTCGTTTCTGTATTTATATGGACGACCTAGTAATGTTGCTGTGCTACGATATTCCACAATATAATACCGATCTAAAATTACGGCTAAATAGAGCCATTTTTAAAAAAAGTTCTCTAAGTCTGTTACCCTTGATAGTTATATTGGTCATTTAATAAAGATGCGAATATCGAAAACGATGTAGGAGAATTATTGTGTCGGACGAATATTTTGACGTCCAGATTCGGTATTCGGTTCGTACAAAGCTGTTTGATATCTTTTTTACAAGCTTCTACGGCATTCCTTTATGAAAATATCTTATATACCGCTGCTTGTAGGTAAACTAGATATTGCACCCAGCTACTTTTAAGATTGATTTATTTTTGGATAAAATGCACCATCAGTAAAAACCAAACGTTCGACTTGCCACTGTGCTCGGAAATGTAATCTCTTCTGTTGTATCAGATGAGGTCAGAACATGTATGTCTTTCCTTAAGTTGGACTGCCCCCAAATAAGTTTAATTTATGAAAGTAATCTGGAAGTTTATTGAAGTATCTCCTGAATACAGGGCAACAATGTGTCCTTCGCAAGGACCGTGTCGGCAGCGCAAAGGCCATATGTTGACCTCTCTAACCATCGAAGAGGAAATGAGCTTATTGTGTTCTATGTACAAGAACACAATAAGCACATAGCGAAATAACGAAATAAACTCGTGACATTATCCGTTATCTAAACCGACAGTTTATATTTAGGTTTTGAATCTTTCCCGTCACAGATGCTCGTTTGCTCACTTCTGTTCATTGCGGGATGTTATGAACATCTATGAGAGTGTTTAACGTGTCCATCAGCAAACACATTGCGACCACATTGGCGTGATTGAATTATTGTTGAATTAACCCTTGCTCTTGTCAGAATTGTTTCAGCACAATTGAACCAAAAAACCCACAGCACCGCATTGTATCCTATCGCCCATTTGCATGGAGCTCGCAAGAAGCAAGGTGCCTGTATTTCCCATATCTATCCGTTGTAAAACATACCAAATCACATTTAGTCGTGAATTTCAAATAGCATGTTTGTGTTACAGTCTTGTGTTATAAGCTTTGTTTTTAATATATGTCATTCACCATAAAGTATCCTACAAAACGCTCCTAATTGATTTCCATAAACGATAACAGGCTGTCTAAGAGGAAAAAAGAAATAGCCTCCATATTGCCAAAATGTAATTCGGTATGATGTATAGGCTGAACGAGCAGACGAACAGAAGCCGAGCCCCGACATCATGAGCTTCCACCTCTTACTCTCCCAAAAGGCTCGTAACATCAGCACATTGTGGTGCCCAGCCTAATAACGCTTTTCACTGATCGAATGGAAATGGCTAGATTGTAACGGAAAAAGTGGTTTCAGTGGCTGCGTCAGAGAGTGTTGTTTCTAAATCGATATTTCCATTCCCTAAAATAGCTGTTTATAGATCTAGTGGCCGATTGTAGTACGACTATTTAATTTTGTGCGGTCATATTGTCATTGTATAGTTTCATTCGCAGAAATTGTCAAATGTCTTGGTGGTAACTGCGGCGCGGTACTGTTGAAGATATTCTTAATCCTCAGATCACTGATGTTCTACAAATGATGTGATGGATCATCATGCGAAATGCTGTGCCGTAAAACGTTCGAATGAAGCAATTGCCTAATCCGCCGAATCATTAAAGTTTTGTTGTCTGCTGTTGTGAAAGTGATTGATTAAATACATTGTTAGCCACCATAAGTGTTGCCGTTCTAGCGACACGCTTTAAGGCATTGCTTGAATAACATTTTTTAATTTTGCAGAAAAACCTTCCCATAAGTACCAGTGAAAAATGTGATCTCTCCGTATGTCTCCAATGGTTATTGTGCAAGACGGAAGTGATCAGGTGGTCTGATAACATTTAACAGAAGACTGATACATGGCTGATAACGAGTGTTCTTATAATAGGGATGTGTGTAGAAAATATCCGGGTTTTAAACAGTAGTAATGCGCAACAACGCACAAATGCAGATACAGGTTTCTATTAACGGACGTGACAATATGGCCAGGTCACAATATATATATGCGGACAAACTGTTATGAACTTTTTAAAATTATCTTCTGTCCGTACGACAAAATATCTCTGTGCAACCCTATAGCTCGATTATTAGGAATAGGGGGTATGAAATGTTGAAAACATCATGCTTAGCTGGCCTGCTTATCACGATATTAGCATCAATAGTTCTCTTATATACTGCAGAAAAGCACCTTGTCTGGTGTGAATAACGTTAATCAACCATGATGATGATAATGATGGCGTGGTATACTGATTTTGATGCATTCAAAGTAAGTGTTCATTTTGCCATCTACGAATTGTTTTACATAAGATATTTCATGCCACTGTTCCACGTGGATGACGATGTTATCATGCATATACTTCATATCTTAGGATGTAACGGTATGTCTACGAATGCAAAAAAACAATTGGATTCCCCTACAGGTCCTTCTATAATCCTTAAAAGCAGGGGACACTATGTTACTTTTTATATGCTGTTAAAAGTAATCAAATACGTAATTAATAATTATCGGCGTGTAAATACTTATGAGTTCGTCCTTCCAAGTGTGTTCGTTGCATTATAATTGTTTGATATAAGAATCGATCGTTCATCCGTAACTAACCAGTAATTTTTATGGTCATGGTATATTTTCATTCAACATAACAGCTTCGCGCTTCCGACGAATCTGGTATTATCCTACTCAGACTAAGTCTCACTATATGGGGGGTAATCATTCCAGTCAATTGCTATCAGCATATCTATGTATGACTATTATGATGAGATCTTATGTGCTTATCTCAGAGTTATCACAATCAATATTACTATCATTATTGAGTTGCAGTTTGCCCCTGGGCTAATCATAACCACTATTTAGATTAGTTCACATTCCGTCTGTCACCAAACCATTTTGGTCATTGTAAGAGACTATATATAGGTGCGACTGGGGTGTATCTCATTTCTACTCGACACTAAGACAAGTATGGCCACTATCTGATTATCATTGGAAGAACTGGATTGCCCCTTACATTATCTGACCTAACGAAAGCGACACTATGCAACACATAAACGTATTGGTAGCAATTAGTTTTTTGTCTTTTTGTATATGATTTGGGTGATAAACACTGCAGATGCTGCGTTGAAATTTGTCATAAGTATGTCGTCATTTATACCATACCATTTTAGCATTTTCGCATCAACCCAATTGTGTGGTGTTTTTCAGGTAAATGCAATATAAGGAATTCCGTTGTTGATGTACTGTTTAATTTGAACATTTAAGCCTATATTAATATCTACGCAATTTGCATCTGCTTTTGAATTGTTTTTGAAATAATCGAGTCATTGTTCAGAATTTTTGTCATTCAAGGGCCCATTTATTTACCTCTCCGAATCCTACTCCATTATGCTCTTATAACCACAAGGGTATCCATCCCATGAGCGCCGTTCGACTTCATTTCACCCATTTGTGAGAGGCTGGAGGCCAGATTTGATAATAACGCTAAGAGGGTTCACTCAATCCTCAATGTGAAAACGCCACCTGTGACGCCACTTCTGTGTCGCCTTATCATAGCGTCCCTTAAAAATCGCAAAAAATAATCTGATCTGTTAGGAGCCTCCACCTATCAGATTACTCCATGTACACGCCAAGACATCGGATCAACGATCCCACGTGCTTTTATTGATCTTATGGTATCGTCGCCTGATGACGATGGTGAATTTCATGTAGTTTCATAATCCCACTCAGCTTATGGAATCTATAAACTCTCTGCTCCAGATTTTCACATGTCCGTTGCAAGCCAGCAAATTTCAATGTCTACACCAGGCCTGTTCCCTCGCTCTAGACGGTTGTTTAAAATCGAATATCACCACATAATGTGCATGCATTAAAGATCGAGGATTGTCAGCACGGACGCTGTGAGAGGCGAACTGTTTTCGAAAGGTTTACTCCGGCACTTTATCAAGTTGATAATGCAGCTGTTATTTTGGGTAATTTTAAGCCTGTGTGACATTTTTCACGCTCTCATCAATCGCAGTGACTTCAGCATAGTATTTCCATGTGCTATTGTTAATCTCACGGTAGCGCCCCCTACCGATTGCAGAGTATTATAATGAAGTAAGCGATCACCACAGAGTGAACCCTCCTTGCGAAGCTATAAGCTCTTCGGCCACATGCCGCATACTAGATCTCTTTCCGGCAATCTACAGAATTCTTCTTGTCGCGGTGTCCGTATCACATGGTCGGGATAATGCCCAGCGTGATATTGCCGCGCCATTATAAGGGCCTAACAAGGGCGATCATGCTCTTTCAAAGTTCGTGATGTTAAGCCGTACCTAAAACGTCATTGCAACTTTACTACCATGTGAATGGGCAGCACACCAGCTTCATAGACTATTACATTTAATTATAGCGTTTGGGCTAAGATTACACTACACGACCCCCATCATACTTCCTGTTTCTTTGCTTCTGATAATCGCGCAATCATAGATTCATGACGCATCTAGCAATGTCACCAATAAATGTCACGGCGTATAGTTATAGTTGATCGGATGATGGTGACAACTAGTCAAGCACCCTCTTAAGTAATATTCATGTTACTGTCACGTCGCAATTTTGATTATGTTCTTCAATAACCCAGCGATCCTAAACACTGCCAAGGTATGTTTCATTAATTAAGTCACGGCAAATGGAATAGGAATTAAATACCTATGGGTATGACTTTGTGTAGCTTGTATTGATTTCAATTCCTATATCATATCAGATGTATTTTAGTTGTGTAAATTGCTACTAATCTAGTATGTAGAATATAAACGTTCATTCTGCATTATCTACACTACGCCACCCCAGCGCAAATTATTTTCTTGAATTCTGATCATATTTCATGAGTTCCGGTTTTTTTTAAATTTAACTATTGCTCGTTTCAACAACTGTGATTGTTATCGCTCAAGCCAACGCCACGTGCGTCTGTTTTAAGACTTTTAAATAGCTGATTAGGTAGTTTTAACCATAATATGGAAACGATTCTTAAATTGTAGACATTTCTATACTGGCATCGTGCTTTTGAAAAAGACAGTTAGGTTAGTAGCAGCTCTTTTATCTTATTGCTACACCCAACTGTGGATTTTGCATATGAGTTTGTCTCCTGTACTGCACTGTAATGGAATTAGTAATGCCATATGAAACACAAACATTTTAACCACATCATCATTGTCATAACAACGATTGATTAAGCGTATCAAGCCAATAACAATTAACACAATCTGAGTGTAGCTAGCGAACAACCAAAACATATGAATGTATTCCTGTAATTTGTAATGGATGCAGTAGTGTCGATATGTGAGGTTGTAGCTCCCACAGATACCATTTTCATGATAATCAATGGACAGGACGCGAGCTTTTGTCCATGTATTATTGATAAGCTGGGGATTTGCGTCGTATACAAATATTACAGTGCATATATTCAAATTTGTCATCTGTGTTTTCTGTTAGTTTTGGGAGCATCCATTGTCATTTACAGGTTGGATGTCTGAATTCCTTACGATCCTTACATGCAATGTATATTGTTTACCCTATGAGGATCAGCTTTCTAATCTGTTACCAACTATTTCTCACTCCCTGCCTTCTATAACACCTGCGCATTGGAGTGACGCTTGTAAGGGCACACTGGTTTGCTAATAGTTATGCATTCCGTTGCATATGCTTCGCTGATTGTAGTTGTGGGTTATTATTTGGCTGCTTATTTATCCCGACCTACTTTAACTCCGGAGAGTTAAACAACTGCTTTACGGAAACATTAACTATTGCATTCGTACATCGCTCATTGATAGCTTTCATCATACTGTGTTCATATTGGATGAAATATGGAGATTGATTTCCATGTTGATTCTTTTGCCAGACAGTGACCATTGGGTAAAGCATGACATGACCGTCCAAGTAAGTTTTCCCTGATAATATTTTTTTTTGTATAATTATAATGCGCTAAGATAGCTCTGAGGTCATAACTGGCTCATAACATTCGTCATTTATCTCTATATAATATACGTTCATTGCACCTGTGTGACGAATGTGACAAGCTTTTGGAGCGATATGAGTGGACCTTCTAGGTCTGCCTGGCAATTGAAGCAATCGAAGCACGTAATGCTGAAAATGGTAGATATGTGTTTTGAATGTGTAAGTTTAGACTGTGCAGAAGGTAGCTTAAATGACGCTTCTCCCCTTAGAACTGTGAGTCCATCATTTCTGCAAAGGTTGGCATGGGTAATATCCTATCTATATGATGCCATCAAAATCTGTTACCACAATTGGTGCATACTGTGGCCGAGGTTTTAGGAACATGAGGCGACAGTCATTGTGGTTGGGATTTAACGAAAACGGGAACAGCATCATATATTTGATACTCTGCGGGAAAGTCAAGCTAAGTAATATATTTTCCTCTATGCTTCCTCACTTCGAATCTATTCAATCTCTAACTTAACTCGTGTTTCATCGTTATATGCTGATTAAACTGATCCATAGTTTGGTATGCTATCGCTTGAATAAAGCGTAGTGTGATGTACACTGCTCAAACCTTTCCACTAGCAGAGATACTGCAAGGTAGCTTACCCAGATTTTGCTGTGGTAACTAATCATTTTTCTGTTGTAGCTTATGCCGAACCTGTTATGAACTATCACTGAACATTGCGTGAAAGTTACGATCCATCATAGCATAACATATATCAAATCCCGTCGAGTTCCTGGGAAATTACAGTCTCAAATATCGTCCCACCCAGTTCTCCGACCAAAGGATAGTTTCATAGGCATTATCAGCGTTGTACTTACTTTGTGGTAACGGGAATGTTTTGCACAATAATACATTGATATATATCTAACAGGAAGCGTGCCTCGCACTTTAATGTCATTTATGCTGCATAAAAAAATTCAGGTGTGCTAATCGCCTGTATTATAGGCGTAACGATTTATTGCGCGACGTCGTGGCGTTTTTCCGGCTGGAGGAGTGTTACACTGTGGGCTGTGTTTTTGTTATTGCTTTACCGTGATATCGGAGTAATTAGATAATTCAACATGCAATATGCTACAATTGATCATGGACTTCATTCTGTAGACTCTTCGATAATCTGCTGTTGCAGTAATCTGTACGAGAGTGCTGACGGTAAATGCTAACGGTATATACGGACGATATCAGCTAATCGTTGTGTAATATCCTTTAATATATCAATTTGTTATCTTACTGTCAAAGAGTTTTGGTGAGCCGATGCATTACTATGCTTGATATTTCAAAAGTAGTTAACTCTGTGGTTTTCGCAGACAAAACTGCTGTTGAAAATGCGAGGAATACCAGTTACCATGCTTGACATTACAACAGTAGTTAAATGCGAGGAATACCAGTTATTTCGTCCAATTTTTATTGATCCATTATTTCACTCCGTAGACGATTGTGGACAGCGTTTTTCACATTTTATTCTGTACTTTAATGGGATCGTCTGCCACAACAATTAACCTATATGCTACTCGGCAGTCATAAAACAGACAGCCTTTTCAGCCATGAAAGTCTATACCCACACAGGTACCAATCCTTCTCATTATTTTAACGCACCTGTCAGTTAAAAGACGTAAAGATATCTTTGTTTAGTATAAGGATTATAATGCTTAAACAGTCTGCCTTAGAATTTACACGCCATATAAAACGTATAGCCTACGTTAAATCCTAGGTATATGCACTTGATAACCTGAATGATTTTTGTAAATATATGTGCTATCTTTTCAATATCTTAAGAATCCTCTGATGCACAACTCGAATGTCGGCTTGCCACATTAGTTCGGTACACATTTGTTTGCATGATTTTCGACGGCCTCGTTACGATTTATAATGACATGGCTCGCTCTCACGCTTTGTGATCAGCATGATGCAGTGGGATTGCTAAAGCAACAGTTCTCGACCTCAGAATTATGACCTTAGTATTACTCAAAACGAAGGATTACATTTGCCTGTTATCTCATTTGCATTGAAGACAAATGGAGCATGATGAACACCACTGACCCATTTGTGTCATTACTTTTCATTATTTCTTTGGCTTGGTTGACTTACTACCACATATGTGCTATCCATCGGTAAGTAGAATAGGGGTAGTATATACATATATATATATATATATATATATATATATATATATATATATATATATATATATATATATATATATATATATATATATATATATATATATATATATATATATATATATATATATATATATATATATATATATATATATATATATACATATAATATATATATATACGATATATATAAGTATATATATGTACATATATATATGTATATGTATATAAATATATATATATGTATATATCTATATATATTTATATATATATGTGTGTATATGTATATATATGTATATATATACATATATATATATATATATATATATAAAACAGTAAATTGCGAAGTACATGCAGAAAATGCATGTAACGGTACCATTTTGCGTCTACACCTATCACTTTGTCACATGAATGTTTACGTGTACACAGAGTACTCACCAATGCAGGACAAAAGTCTTCATCGAAGTCGTTCAGATGTACATTTACAGTACAGTTCTATGTTCCGACCTCGAATCACACAATTTACAAGCTGGATTAAGCATTATGCTTGGGAAGTTCACATTATTCATAATCAGGATATTTGAAGCGTGTGTTTTATTTTTGTGTCTCTAACAAGATGAACAAACGATGAGTAATGCCGGTATGGTTCATAAAATCTGTTTTTACATTCCATAAATGAGCTTAAAACACTGCCTGGTCGTAGTGATCATAACATTACGATGTTTTGTTTTTGCATGTGGTAAATCTATCTGGTCGCAAACTGCCTAGTCTCTGCATAGTTTTGTTGGAACTTAACTGAATATTTTACCACGAGAGCCGAATGCTTCACTGCTTTCTTATTATTAAACGCGCATTATGCACTGAACTAAATGATTTTTTTGGGCGTAATGGTTTTTGCTGTCATAGGTAATATGTAGTTTACGTCATAACAGTTGCTCATTACCTTTATTGCAATGCTTTATTGCTGGCAGTAACGACCTACCATTCTGCCCACCCAACCTTCTGGAAGCAACAATATATATTCAATAATAATCTGGAATATGATATATATATATATATATTTAAGACCTCCTCGAACTCTGAGAATAAGTAAGAACTATGACTATTAACTAAGTCACATTTTGTCGAAAAAGCATATCTTCTTTAGTAAAGCGAATATGGGTGTGTACGACCTTAACATAAATACAACACTGTGGCAGCATATCTGAGAGGTGAAAGGGTCAATAGTTGTAGTTGACATTGAGAGCGTTCGGCTATTGTTCCGTGTTTCTTTGGCTTCGTTTGTAATGCTGGCTACCGGATAGCTTTTGACAATCTTTGTATGGTAATAACATGGGCATTTCATCACCACACAAATTTACCTTTACCAAAGTTAAAACCAAATATGATATAAATTGATGCTAGGCTTCGTCGATTATGCAGTACCATACCAAAACGTGGCTCAGGTGCTTATTGGAAGCATATAATTTAGAGTGATTGAAAATGATGGCCACCCAAGACTTCATAGTGATGGGTGGCTAGGGTGAAAAGACCGGATGATCCATGAGTGCCCTGCCAATGTACTGTTGATACTCTCTTATCTGGTAAATTATTTCATGGGGGTCGCAACTCACTAGATTCCCTTATGCCCCCATCTCTGTCAACTACCTTCTCATTTGGACACGTTTTGTGTTGTCCCCAGATATGTGCGTGTTCGCTCTCACGCGCTGTGATCAGCGCGATGTGATTGGATTGCTGATGGGATAGTCCTCGGTTAAAAAGGATGCACGTTGGGTGGTTATGATGATGATCTTACTGCGTTCATGTTGTGACACTGGTCAACACATCAAGAACATCTGTTTGATGCAAGATAATACCGAGTTACGACGATAAAGGAGGATTGTCTTTTTGTTAATCATCACTTTAAAGCTCAAGTCATGGTTGTGGCTAAATGATCAGATCAGCACGCTGTGGTTTGTAATCAACGTTGAATAACCACGTGACCTAGGTTGCAGAGTTTATGTCCATAATTGCCAATGTAGTACATTTCCTTCTTGGGTTTATGACCCTCTTGCTCTGAAGTTAATTGATTTTTGCAGTTTTCCCGACCATTGGTTTGAAATACCGGGGCCTTAAATGTCACCATGTTTAGTTTGTTTATGACTCCACAGGATGCAATAACAATAAGACTGACTGATAAGGGCAATTACTGGTAATTCACGCAGTAGATGCAGAAGGATAAAGCGGTAGCGCTACGATGCACAACATTTCAATATGGTCGGTGCCAACTGAAAACACACGCATATTCAAGGGTACCGTATGAGTGTTGCTTGTGACATGCAATGAAGAAAGACTGGATCTATTTATATCAGGAATGGGAATAAATAACAAAAATAATGAATAAATCGTAATAATAGACAATTCAATTAGTATTCACATATGAAACATTAGTTGTGTTTTACATATTAAACCGGACACGGTTACTGTACAAACTATTCAAGACATCGTGTGTTTGGAGGTCATTTTTATCCAACTGCTGGGTTAAAGCGATATTTTGTATTTCCGATATTGCAATCGTGCCACTACCAACAGTGAATTGTAGAATGTGTTGTCATATTGAATAGGCATATTGTCCCGTCTGCCGAATCAGCTCTTCATCTTAGATATATCTATCAACTAAATATTCAAATATGTTTAGGCATAGTAGAGTTTCAGCGGTCATTTAGACTCTACTCGGCTCTTCGCGCAGTCATATGACACAAGTTCGAAGAACACTGCAATATCTGCCCATGAACCTCAAGATGATATGTATTGTGTATAATCCACTGGATGCATGTAGTGACAGCTTGCTGAATCTAGTCACACCTTTATAATGCAGCTTTGGTCGTTGGTTAATGCTATGTACATGTACATTGCTACCAAATTGATCGTCATTTCCTCTCACCTTCCAGTGATTTCTGACATTTAGGATCCATAATACATGGTCTGAGGCCTTGTGTGTCATTATTCCTTGCGTTTGATGACTAAATCGCTTCATATCGTCGCCTAAAGAGCTGTTTGGAATTATTGGTTATTACTATGCTCAGAGGGAGAGCGAGCATCAAATTAGCTGTCAATATCCCATTTACATATCCACAAGTAAAGCCAGGTTCCGTCGCGCTTCCAACCATATGTACCGCATTATTAACTGCTAGTAGTCGTCAGAGTTTTTCCGATAAAACGCATAATATGGGTGTGGGAATATCATGTCATCTGCTGATGTTGATTATTAATCCTGATGAGACATCGACCTACCATCGCATCCATGAGAGCATGAGGAAAATGACACTGTGGTATCACTGTGCTATTAAGCAAAACTTCCTTTTACCACTTCATAAAACACTGACCAAGGTGCATTGTATGTATTCAAGCGTTTGTTTTGTCAATAAGGGTATTTTAGAGCTGAAAGTTACACTGTGATATTGTCGACATAGGCTGCATGGTTCCATCCACCAAACGACAAAGGCTAGTTGTATAGCGCACATGCGTTGACAATTGCAAACCATATGACAAATCATCTTTATTGCAAGTGCCTTCTGGTAAGCACCGTGTGATGGGTGATGCTTCAGCTAATGCCTCTCAACGTTTTCAAAAATCACCTGGTTTAGTTTCGTTTGGATACAAATTATGCTTCTAGTGCCGTTCACCACATATTCTCCCATACCTTACTTGACAAGCATCAAGGGTTATCATCTGGTAACTACTCATAATGCCCTCCAGCCATATTTGCTGTAATGAAAGACAGAACAACGAGTATGCGTACATTTTGGCGTTATAGCGTTACACGTCATTCGACATCATGATATTACGAAGGTTGTATGCCAAGGCGCTGTTGGTGTATGATCAGGTGTGTCATGCTACGCCTGCTCTCGGTCAATATCACTTTGGCATATTGTTATGAGGGCGCTCACGAGGGCGACCAGTGGGTTTAAATGTGCTCCCCCAAAGAGCTAACGTTAATGTAGAGCAGTGTCTATTGTCACCGAGAGACTGTTGAAATGATAAATGCAACGTGAGATGGTGAATGCCTTCATTACGTCAGAAATATTTTTGCTTAATCAGTTAATGCAGGACGCTCGACGAAACATCTCGATTACTGATATTAACTTATCATTCAGCACCAAAAGCCTAACCCTGACAATTCCTTCAATGCTGAAAAAATGACATCGTTCTAATTTAAATACCTGCTTGTATGTTGATCTCATTATGTCCCCCGAACAATCGTCTTTAGTTTACGCACCTAATTGTAGGACCAATAACCAAGTGCTTTTGGCTGTAGTCATGACGAGCTATTACTTGTGCTGCGCTTGAAGTTGCACATTCGGATGAATGAATAAGTCAACAGAGGAATAGGCCGAAAGAAATCATTCTTAATGATTATGAAGGTGTGCCGAAAGATCCAAAACTAGTGTCCTTTGGCATTTGAATAGAGGAGGAGGAATGTGGCTGGGATGATAGTTCTCAAATGACCTCCCTTAACACGCGCCCCTTCCACGATTACTTCGGCCTAAGGATGCGCGTTTTGGATTCCCAAAGTGGGCTTAATTTCATTGCTATATAACATTTAGAAGGGTATGATTAAATCGATAAAAGGTATTTCCTACTTTATTTAATAAATGTATCCTTGTACTTGTGAGGACTGTAGGTCAACGGGCACGAGTCATGTCTGGAGCTACTATTAACCATTGATGATATATTACTAGAATTGCGGTGTCTTTTGCGAAGATTGCGGATTTCTTTGCGTCACAACCTGTGATATACATATAAAAATGCTACTGTATTGAAGTTGCTACGAAATAAGACTAAGTTGGTTTGTGTAATGATGCAAGAATAAAGATGACGCTGTTGATCACTGAACATGATATTATCCATTTTGTTATTTCGGCCGAACATTTCCATATACCATTTCACAATCACCATATCATGTCATCAGCTGATGTCGTACTCAGTGTTAATATTTGTTTAAGCCGCCTTCTCCACCCCCTCACATCGATACTAGTATTATAAGAGCCAAAAGTAGCTGGCAATCATGCAGATTGTTTGATCAATAAGTAAGACGAATAAGTACATACATCATGGCATATGTAACTATCCAACTATCAAATGTTAATCATTTTAAGAACAAATATTCCCCTGTATAGCTTTTGGCTGCCTAAACTATTGTTCCATACCAAGGTTACAGGCGTGCAACCGTTCATAATTACTATCTGGCATTGGCGAGTGCATCAATAATGCAATGTCGTATATATTTCTTACTCTTACAACATACGTATATATATATATATATATATATATATATATATATATATATATATATATATATATATATATATATATATATATATATATATATATATATATATATATATCTATATATATATATATATATGTGTGTGTGTGTGTGTGTGTGTAGTTGTCAGGAAGATTTAGGAATACAATTCATTTATAATTGTGGTGCTTTGATCTCCCTGATCTCTATGGACCCGTCTGATGTCTAAATCGTGCCTTAGGACTGTGTTGACCGGATGAAGAGAGCATGGCGCATGGTGATGCATGGCAACTGTATGAACTTGATATTATCCCTGACTTGATCCGGTGTTCGATTTGTGTAGGGTTGTCCTGTTTAGACTCACACTTCACCATTTGTCACGTTGCCAAGCAAGTCTTCTCGTCCGTCTGTACCTAGTTAATGTAGCTGACATGTCTTGAGTCTTACATTTCATTTTGTTGATTGGCGTTGTGAAGTCTACGGGTGCCGGGTAGTAAGAGTCTACCCTTAAAACATAGTTTATGAATGTCTATTATTCGATCGAAAACATATTTGAATACGGACTTCGTTGTTGATGATGTACACCCTGTTGATTTGAAAGTAATTGTGTAACGACGTTAACTTTATCATCTCCTTCTATATAGTTCTGCTTGAAATGTTCGTCAACGAATGCATTCTGCTGGTTGTTTGAGCCACTACGTGATTCTGCAGATTTTTCGTTAGATTCTCAGATAGGTTCATCAATCACAGTTATCTCCTAATTCCTCACCGTGTGCTGGCTGCATGTTACATTAACATTAAAAAATGAAAGACAGAGGCCTCGGAGATCCATGAGCTGGAAGTGGGCGAGTGACAGGTTGTTCCTCATCCTTCTCTTTCATTGATTGAGAAACAACAAGTGGTGTTCTGTCTGTGTTAATCTTGACTGTGTAAAGATTGTCATTATAACGGAGTGACAGGCGCTGTTTAATAGCCCACAGTCGCTATCCTAGCTGTATTTATGGTGGTTTTGCCACCATGGTTGGCTCCATCTCAGCGATCACAAAAATGTGCAGGGATGTTAAAGAACGTTCTGTGCTGTGTACTGTATCTTAATAACCACCCCATTCACATCAAATCTATTTATGTAACTTGCTCAAATTATTCAGGAATGTTTTTTATGAAATGTATGTCATGTTTGTGTGCGTCCAACAAGATTCCAAAACGATGAGTGAAGATGTTAAAAAGTACTTGCCACTGATATTCATTTCAGGCTGTTTAATACTGCTTAAACGACCCACGAAAACTGGCTGGTTGTTGTGCTACACTTTTACAACAGTATTGGTTTGTGCATTTGATCAACAAATGTCATGTGCCTGACTGTTCTCTTATTTACAAATGCGCATTTCGCGCTTAACCAAAATGATATATATGTCGTCAAATGGCTTTGCTGTTATAGATGTATGTAATAAGTGCCATAGCATTCGTTCAAATTACCGTGATTTATCGCCGGCATTAACAATCTAACGGTCTGTCAGCCAAACATTACCCTGTATAGCGAATGAATATATAATCGAATATAACAAGGACTATAATTAAGAACAAAGTTTGTCAAACACTGAAATTAAGTGATACACACATATAGGAGTCACCTAGACCTAAGTCACGCTGTGTCTATATAGCAGTATTTATTGAATGAATCAAGAGAGGTGTCTGGATTCCATATAGAGTATTAACTAAACATAACTGTTGGCAGCATATTTCACTTCGCAGCGCGACAGATCAAAAAAGCAATTGTCAAGACACCCGATGTTGTACAAGTACGTGTCGTATCCATGGCTCATATCCCATATATTGCAATAACAAATAATACGCATGCTTTGGACTAGCAGCTGACACAAATAGTAATGATAATACGCTGGGTATGATTCCACCTCTTGGAAATATTTGTCATTCGTATAGTTTCCAAAAGCAATACATATTATACCCAAATAGCTTCTAGATTCATTAATATATGTGTAAAGATATATCATTTAATTGTATATGTCTGGTGGCAGACTACCTAATGATCTGCATTCCCCTCTAATATCTGTGTGATTATTTTTGTGGGCCATATCGGGGTATATATATCAGAAGAGAGATTCCAATGAGTATCAACAAATAAGCTGAAATTACTTTGCAGGAGTATAGATAGCACGAGCTTCAGCCCCTATATTTCCCAGAAGGCTCATGATATTAGCACATTGATGTAGCGCGCGTTATGATGCTTCCCTTAGATTGATTGATCATGACAACAAGAGTGAATTTAATGCTACCTATGTGGCAGCAACCATATCTCTGAAACTGTCATGAGACAAAAGTAGGTGATCGATGTTCTTATACTACGAAACAATTAGAAATGCCCAGTTGGCTAATTTCTGTCCCACGCATCTTATGATGGATAGTGTTTGGGTCATATTTAACGACTTATATCTTTGACGCCCGTCATAATCTTTTTCCTCCTCACTGATATTGCTGTCGTTTTTATTGTGAAACCTCCAGTCAATAATTATACCACATTTGCCTACCCCGCAAGCAATACCATCTTGACAGTTGCGGTGTAAATATGTTGCCTGGCCCTGAAAAGTGAATGAATCGTGTGATTTGTGGCAATGTGTATTGTTATAGTTAGGACAGTTGCAGTGATATGTGCGTATACCAGAAGCGTCTGCAGCTGTTGATATCTTCGCTGTTACTGCAAAGCACAGATACATCTATGAGGTCGTGGTAGGTCGTGGTGGTCGTTTTGCCACACACTCCCAAGGCAAGATTGACGATGTCTAGCCGGTCATTGCTGGTCAGCATCAGCATGACACATCGCCAATGGAGCCTGAATCATCATGAACGGCTAACCATGGGTAGAGAAACATATCACTATAGTGCCTGTTGCGCATCTGTCCCATCCTATCTAAGTTAATCACTTTGCATACCACGCTTTCATCATTAGGGGGCAGCTGTTACCTCATGTAGTTTAGCATCAGTGTTTGAATTTAGTATATTTTGTGTGATTTAAATGGAATATTTACAAAGCACGTTGTTGTCTAAACACTACGAGCAGTGAACATTGTCGTATTACGTAGGCCGTTTGTCTTGTCTGCTGATACATCATCTTGTATATCATTAACGTGACGTGGACGAGTTTGTGCACAGGTGTTTTTAAAATATTCAATATGAAGAGAGCATAATTGAAATTGGTATTTGCCTGGACACATTAAACTGTACATGTCTCTTATATGTCACGAATGTATTAATCTTCGTAACATCTGCTTGAATGTACTTTGGCTTAAAGTTTGAGTATACAGTGTGGCCACGTGGCAACGTATTATTGAACATTTTTGTTTTGTAATATTCGAGTACTAGGGATACAGCATAAAACAGTCCTGATAGAAACCACAATATCTAGACTCGGCTATACGCTTTGATATTCAAATCTCATTGCAACAGCCACATTGATAAAGCTTGCGATGAAAAACGCAGTCAAATACACCATTTTTATACTGGAATATGCACTCTAGTCACTCCTTTATTGAAAAGATCTTGATAGCTATATATGCGAACTAGGGATGAACTTAAGCCGCTAAATATCAATTCCTCTCACATTGAAGTAAATCGACTTCTCACATTTATGATCCATAATCAATGGTCCAAGGCCTTTCATGTCATTTATTCTTTCTCTTGTTGATTTTATCGCTTAACAATCGGTGATTGATCAGGTCATTGAAGTTGTCGGTTATTTCCACGGGCAACATGGTATTTATGTACACAATGTGAGACAGATTCACTCAGCCCAATAGTATGTATCAAATATTTTTGTAGGCTTAGAGCAGAATTCAGTTTCATCTGAAGATTGATCAAAGAAATTTATATCTTGATGATAGAACTACCGACATTCTGATGAGCTCATCATTCGTCGCATCCATGATAGCATGAACTATACGGGAACTGTAGTACAGCTGTGTCGTTAGGTGAAAGTGCCCATTGATTTACTATTTGTTTTAGATAGCAACGCAAATAGCTCTTTCTTGTCAGTTAGAAGGAATACAGGAATGAAAAATTACTTACTACCATGAGAGCATCTACCTGGCATCTACCTGGATATGTCGTGGTTTTAAGTGTTGTATCTATAGAATAACAAGGGCTAGATATGCAGTTGGCAGTGGTTTCTTGTAATCACTATATGTTAGTTCATGCTGATACAAATGCTTATCGTTACCCCCCCCCCCCCCCCCCCCCCCCCCCCCCCCTACCCCAATGCAATGTCCACCATACGTGATGTAGTTGATATGTATTGTTATGCACAGCATGGCGTTATGGCGTCATATCTCATTTTATATCATGATGTTTAGAGCAATTTCGATGGTTTTATATCGTTATGCCTCATAAATACCAGTATGACATTGGCATACCATTATGATGCGCTCATGGGGTCGATCAGCAGTTTTCTATTTGCTCCCCATGTAACTGGCGTCAGTACCTTGCAGTGTCTATTTTCGTGATAAATGCAACATAGCAGTGAGCTGTTGAATGCCTTCGTTAAGTCAAAGTTACCTTTGATACGTGAAGGGTCCCATCACAACACCACTGATTGCTGACATCCAAGATATTATTCAGCGCCAAGAGCCCTAACATGACTTTAGTAACCTTGAGTTTTGAGTTTTAATATAGAGTCAAGGTATAAATTAATGTGCCAGCTTGTATACTTATTTTGCTTTCTTGACTATCGTCCTCCATTTATGCCGGTCGTTTTTTGTCTTAAGCTGCTGCAACTATGCGTCCATGTCATGCTGTTACTATTACCAGATTACGTGCAAGTAATCGTAGATGATTATCATATTATTGGCGTATGTGTTCCAATGCCGCTTATGCGTAATATAGTTACTTCTTTAATCTATAACTCATGACAGCAGCAGACTGATCGATTTCCTGGCAACCACTAAAGGGTACCAATCTCATTTGGTAAGTCGTTCATATCACTGGCAGTCGATGTCAGGAAGATCAGGGTTTGCAATTTGCTTCCTATTGTATCGCTTTGATCTCGCCTATCCCAATTGATCTGTCTGATATCTCAACCATGACTCCATCGACCGGATGCAGAGAGCGCGCGGCAAGTTGCTGCATGACAACTGTAGAATCCGAGACTCGTCCGTTTGCAATTAACCCTTATTTGGCATAAGGAACATCAATAATTTACCGATATTACAACCTAAAAACAGATCTTTAACTTTGGTTATAAAATATGCATATAAGTAATGACCGGGTGAAGGAATCACAAAAACACAAATCAATATCTGTGTGATATTATCGCTCACAATCTGCCTATTTTGACTTGATACAGAAATGGAAGGCAGCAAGGTGTCACACTAGGCATTGGGGATACATGATGCCACCCCTGTCATCATTCATTGGTCAAAATGAGCCTATGTCTGTAGAATGTATTGATTACGACACTGGTCGTTTCATATTACTCTGACAAGTGATTGAACTCATGGCTGTCCCTGTTGATACTACAGAACATTGATTGTGTTGTCATAATGTCTGTAGTGTGTTTTACACTCATCATCATGTCAACTCAAAAGTCTATGCAAGCAATGCTGAGAAAAGGACTTCTTCCTTGTAATTGTTTCCCACATTCTCAAAAAAGAACCTCATAAGGTATATAAGGGCATAGAAGGGCAGCCTACTTCTATCGTGGCTGTGCTTACACGGCCTACACGAAGCGATGAACGGGGTTTTTTTGGTGTGGAGACAGACGCATAAGATGCATTGCAATATTATGGTTGACAACCTTAGCTATTTACGTTTTTTTAATAGCTACTTGCCAATTACGCGCCATGTTCGTGGGCTCAGGGTACTTGCGTTATGATTGAGCCAAAGGTTGATTGGCATTATGGCGTCATATACGTGAAGCTGTGAGAATCATTCACTGTTATTTGAGTGTGAATGTTCAATCCATAATTACAAAACCAGGCAAGCAAGCTATTGTTAGGCAGACTGTCTATCGCAGGCGGTCCATGGGATCAGAGTCAGCTACAGCAAGATAAGACATCCCATGGGACCGAACTAAATGCGTTTTGATACACTTGGTTAAAATCAGACTCCTCCCCGTTTACCCGAATCCTATCAACGTCTCACTGTACCATCAACCACGGATGTTCAGTGGTGCTTCATACAACCTAGCTAATGCCGTTTTCACCCACACATGTTTATCGATCTGTGGCCCAGATGCTGCTGTCTGGAACTGATATCATTCATGAATTTGCAGAGACTTTATCCTACATGAATTGGTATTGATTAATGTATAATGGTCCTGAAACATAGCGGTATAAGCATTCAGCAGTTACATTGTTTGATTATCGCCAGTGCTCTCAATAGCAAGTCCGATTTCAGTTGATTGTTAATCAAGGATATAAAAAATTATGCATTTCAAGCAGATAGGCAAACTATATCATGTATGTTCATGATGACTAGCTATGACGCGATATGAACCTAAGCATGATTTTATATTTTCCAGTAAAGGACATTAAACACAACTGCCTCACCTGTGAGGACGACAGCACAATAGATTATTGCAAAGTATGTGTACGCTACCGTTGAAACATTATCGTAGGTGCCAACCATCAGACTAATCCAATGTATATTTAATGTTGATTTAAGAACAAAACAATACAACCGTATTGTAAGCAAATTATTTGGTGTGAATATTATATCGAGTATTAAGTTTAATACCGATATAGGTTCTAACTTGTAATAATTGTATGAAGTTATGAAGTTTACTATATTCAGCTATTATGTAGTTCTGCAAAGCATTAAACTCGACAAATGCATAGTATTTTTGAGTTTCAGTCATTCGATGCTTTAATGCATTGTTCGGTGTTATCTTAGACGTATTCATCAATCACGTGTATCTCCTAATCTTTCGCAACGTGTGAAATGCTGGGGCTTTGTGCTTGATGACACAATTACATAAAACAATGAAAGACAGCTGCCTTGCAGATAACTAGATGGAAGGGCTCGAGGAAGACGGCGAACGACAGAGCCGTCTTCAGCATTCTTTGTTCTGCGTTGATGGAGAGGCAGCAGGGGGCGGCTTGCTTTTGTTTTTTAACTGTGCAAAGCTGGGCTGATTTTGATTGAAACAAGCCAACACGTGCTGTTCTATTGCCCATAGTCTTCATCGCCCCTGGGTCTCTTGTGCTATTGTTTCTTCGATTAGTCATATGTGAGTTGTGAATTCAACATAAGTATGTACATGTATATTTATTGTCGGGAGACAAATAAATTCTTCTTCTTCTTCTTCTTCTTCATATTTGGCGACGGGAAATATTTTCACGGTTGAATCTCATAGCGCCTCGGATAAGCCCACCTCAAGGCTCAACAAAAGCCTTTGTCGTTTTGTAAATTCCGCTCCACACACATTCAAATCAACATATATCAGGTTGAGGCCATTATATTTATGCATACCACATGTGACCATCTTACATTCCAGTCCATTTGTGTTATAAGCAAATAGTGCATAGCTTCGTTGAGAGCGCTCACCTAAGCCTCAGCCCGAGAAACAAATGTGAAGACGCCACCGAAACGTCGGATAAATAACCCCATGTGCTTTTGTTGATTTCGTACTTTCGTCGCCTGATACGTTCTATTTCATGTAATTTCATAATCCCAACACCGCTTGGCGAAGCCATAATCTCCATGCTCGAGAGTTTCACATGTCTCTGACAAACCAACAAATGTTGAAGTCTACCTCGGCCAGTTCTCTCGTTCCAGAAGACTGTTGACAATCTAATATTACCTTCTGCGGACATAAAGATCGAGAATTGTGAACGGCGTTGACGCTGTTCGAGGCGAGCTATTTTCGAAAGGTCTATCCGGGCAATTTATCAAGTTGGCTCTCGCAGTGACGTCACTAGTGCTTTTGTTTATGTCACAGTAGCGCCACCTAACGATTGCGGTGTATTATAATTTGCGAAGCGACCACCACAGACCCACTCGTAATGAACCCTTATAAAGCAATACATCAATTAGATTCATAATGTGGGTACGAAATTCGATGGCTTCGGTGATTATGACCCGCAAATTATATAGCAAGCCACAAATAGCCTTTATGTATGTGTGTAATGTAATGATGTCTTTATATAATCTCTATTAGTGAAGTATGCCAGTCGCCTTAAGTGCGTGTGTACTTAATTTCCTCGACTCCTGTCAACGTGCGACGATCATGCATTGATCACATAGTTATTAGCTAGTTTAAACGTGACTTTTCTGATGATAATCGATCATTGTTATTTATTTTGTATGTATAATAGCATCTCAAAATTACTGCGTTTCAAGACGTTGCTCCCAATTGTTTCTGAGAACATGGAATGTTATTAAGCTGGGGGCAATGTTGTTCACTCGATGAATGGAATAACCGAGAGCCGTGCTAATAATGACGCAGATGAGTGGGCAGGTGCAAACGTGGTTCTCGTCTTGCATTGTGTAATATTCATTGAAATGCACCAGATGTTATTTGTATTTTGTATCTCATCCTTACTTCCATGCGTAACGTTAATGAGCATATAAGGAAGCGCCGGTGCTTGCCTTGTTGTCTGACGTTATTGCATATAATGGTATTGTCTGCAGAGAAAGTGAAATATCTGCATTAAATATTGTTGGTAGCAACAGAACAATCAAGTCATGTTTTTGAAAATGATATGCTCTTCCACTATACACTATTTGCATTTCAAAACGTTAGCCTCCGGTAATGCGCTTCTGCAGGCACATACGTCATGTGCATACCGCATTATCAGACCCTCCGCTATACATATACTCTGTCATCGCTTTGACAATGTTCGCATCGCATGAGTGCTATGAGGAAAGTTAATTTGGTGAAATTTCAAATTGCTAGGGTAATTGATATGCTTTTTGTTGCAATTCACGTAATGAATTGAACTGCCAATGTCGAATTAAAAAGCAAAACATTGAAGGACATTGGCCTAATACTGAAGAGCTGTTCCACTGTTTTCAGGAAACAGGACAAAAGCGTTGTTCGCAGAATCAATTCGCATATACATGAGTCCAAATGTACTGCATAAACCTATCCAGAATTATGATATATTGAGCAAACTTTATTGCATTTAGGAAACAACGCTGTATTTCCTATTGTGTTATATCAATATGACAGCTCTACACAGGCACCTTATTTCAATGTAAACTTCCTTGCTCCTTCCTTAACATAAGACATCCGGATATAGCTATAACATATTTTTATACCAAACACACAGGGATTGTAATATCGTCCATATCGACCTAGGGTATGCTGTTCATTCATCACTTATATATGCAATATTGTGGATACACCTCAGCCATACGTCTAGCATCATACAAAGGTCGCATCGCAATTTTCGAACTGATGAAAAAATGATATTGCATATTATTCTATGCCTCACACTTCTCGCGACTGGACAGATATACACGGTTCATGTGAACGCACTATTGCTCGCCAAGAAGCATTTAAAGCGATACGGTCAAAGTGTATATTCTGATTGATTTACTGAGTTGTTGAGGACTAATTCAGCTGTTAAAGTCACTTATATAGTTCACAAGAGCGAAACAAATTGAAAACTCTTTCAATTAGTGGATTGGTAAAACTAGGTGCGAGAGATAATGGAATAACGCTATTATACCTATACCCAAGAATGATGTGTTGGATAATTAATTACTTCTATTTTCACAGAACATCGCCAGTTGTTGGTTGATGCAACAAAGATGTCCTCAAATGCTGAGTTCATTAAAAATACGGACATGGCGACCCATTCTAATGACTTCTAACAAAATCGCACACCGGCGCTTCCCATGGATTTATGTGCACGCGTTGTCATCCAAGCAACAAAGGGCAATCACCTCCATTACCATTGTAGCATCACAATTATTTTGCAAAACGCATTGTTGTCATCATCGTTCGTCAGGATCGTAATCATCACTTTCATTAATACCATAATCATCATCATCATCATGATCTTCATCATCATGTCACCATCATCAGTCATTGTAGTAATTTTGAGCCTCGAAAGTTGGGTTCCCGCTATCCTTTCACCTTGTGATATTTTACCCATTGTTCTATTGACCACTCGGTCTCGTACTTATTACCATAGCATAATTACTTTAATCGCAAACTTGTCACTTTTATCTTATGCCATTGTAGCGATACGCATACAGGTGGAAGATATAATATCTATCTTGAGAAAATCTTCCTCCCACAGGTGTGTGCTTCAGTAATCATCCCCATCAATCATCTGTCACCATTTCCTTTAACAGAGCTACATAAATCCCTGGTTTCTTGTAACTCATTTATATTGCTAACAAACTATTTAGTTATAGTCTATCAAGTCACTGGTGCTGCGTTGTCAGTGCTTAATTCCTGAAACGTTAAGAAGCGTTTAGCCTGAATAGATTCTCAGTAGGTTCAGCAAGATTTTCTTAATCCTTTCAATTTTTTGGTGGTTAAGCAAACCTTTGTGATTGGCGTTAAACGAAACCGCTTGTCATTATAACATTGAACATTCACCTTGCTAGTTTAACATTCTAGGGGAACAGTTTAACCCTTCTGGACTGTTTGTGACTGAATTCACTCGACATCCTAGCACCCAGCCATCTTTGTCACACGTTATATCTGGCTAAGACCGTCACTGTAAGAAGTAATTTTCTTACATGGGGCTTTGAAACAGTCAATCACAATGCTTATTTGGATGCATTGCAGAACAAAAAATGAAATATAGAATGGGGCTAAACGTTGCTCTAAACAATGAGTTGATATCGTGACGATGATGCATTAGGGGGATTGTGATGCATGGATGGCGCCCATTCAGTACCATCGCCCGCGTGCCACAAACCCATTGTCAAAGCAGCGTTTCCGCCTGGACGGAAGTCGACCGCAATACTATTAAGATAAAGGGTCGGAGAGTTGGAGCAAAGTCAAATAAATCGACCTTTAGCGACTATTTTGAAACCGCTGGGACTAAGTGGTCGTTGTATGTTATGTCCGCAGCCTTGGGGTCTCGATTTATCCTCCTATCAAGCAAACTCTGATTGGATTCGGGTTATATCATTGGTTGGGGTAGTTTTCCCTGATTTCCCAAGTTGTGCGCTTGGTAGTAGTCTCATCTCTGAGTAAGTTGTCTATGGGCTTTATAAGCGCTTGTTGATGGGCTTAAACAATCCTAAGAGGAAGCTTGTCTTATTTGTACACTCATTGTGAGCTATGGCATTTAAACCATCATATAATGGCAGCATGCGGTGCAAGGTAGAAAAGTGTGGTTTCATTACTCATCATCATCATCATCATCATCATCATCATCATCATCATCATCATCATCATCATCATCATCATCATCATATCATCATCATAATCGACATGTGGCAAATGATTATCGATGTTAAAATTCATTGCAACATTCATTATGTCGTGTTTTATGGAGTAAATCGTTTTTGTGCTGGCTCTGTTGGTCATTATGGTGCATCAGCTAATATAGCGTAACCTGCTTTAATACTACGGAGGAATATATGCACATACTACCACATACCCATAGTAAGGCATCGATAAACGCTTGTCAAATTAAATACACTTGACAATGGACAACTAATATAACTTACGATTCATATGACTACCGTAACCAAATGTGCATTTACGTTTTACCTTGGGTTATCTATGACTTGTTAGTTTTAATGTCAAGGCTTTCATAGATGTTACGATGAATATATAATTAGTTCAAAGAATAGGGTTTACTCGACCAATTCTACGGCAGCTTATGGGTTTTATGATTCAATGATGTCTATCACCATAAGTGTAGTTGGCATCAGAATAAAAGAAACATTTTCGGCGGTTGAAACATTAATAGGAAGTATTAATAGTCAATTTATAGTCTCGTATTGGACTCGTATTGGATTCATGTTATGTTCTCCAGTCGGAAGCAGGAGAATTTTTGACGAAGAGCATTATGACATATCAACCGTGACGTTTTAATGTGCAACGTAACATTTGGGCTTCCGACAAGAGATGTTTTTTCTGTATGCCCATTTCGTTGTCGGTTTTGGGCAGTGGTATAGTGTGCCCGCCTCTCCCCAACACTATCTATTCTGTTAAGGTCTCACACGCCAAGTGATTCACGCTGCAATAAACCACCTGCCTGTGGCATAATCGCCTGTTATTAATTGCAGAGAAGGGGTACAAGCAGTTGCTTTGGGGCATTAGTTGCTGAGCTATGCAGAACGTCAATGTTTTTTTATGGAATAGGTAGGTCTGTTGTGGTCGACGAGACATCCATCATCCCACACGCAGACCACGAACAACCGACAACGATGATTGCACCTGTTATAACATTTAGCACAGTGGTTTATGTATTCCGCAGCAATGACGCTGAATATCTCCAGTATCTATGAATTAAATACTGGGTTGTCAAGCAATTGCCCGTGATTTAAATTTGTAATCAGTGCATTGAGGTGTAACTGGTTAATGTCCTCTTTGAGAATGACTGAACATGGTGGGCCTCACAAAAAGTTGATCGCTAGATGTATGTCTTTGAATGGAATTCATTATATTTAGAGCCTTGATTCAGATAAACGTTATGTGATCAGGATATCATGAACTAGCAGTCGATTGTTAGATCAGGCCGATAGGGTCATCCCATGAGACCGAACTAAATTGTCTTTAATACGATCGCGGTATGGTGTTACCATAATCCTATCGACGTCTAATGCTATTACCAAACGCGGATATTCATTTGTGGTTCATTCAACCTTGCCGATACTGTGTCATGCAGCCGCGGAGATGGATTAGTGTATTATAGCCTTGAAACATAGAGTTACAAACATTAAGCAATTACATTTTTCTATCCTCGGTCCCGTTCTGTACAGTTAGACGTAGCAACACGACAAAGTCAATATTGCTTGGAGCATATACACAAAAGTTGACCAAAATGTTTTCGAGGCGATGTAGATTATTTGCATTGTTCCTTAATTGATCTCGCGGCATAGAGTAATAAACTGGCATTGAGCGAACACCATTATTCTTCTACAAACTGAATAATATTTGCTCTTCGGTTGACAAACCGTCTTGTCAAGTAATGCAAATGACACGTTGCTTCTCGATGCACATACGTAATCAAGGCCGTATCCCACTACTAACAGGCTTCCAGAATACTCGTGATCTATCAATTCAAATACTTCCTTTTGTATTTGCCTCCATCAATGAAGTCATATCCCTAAATGAACAAGTCATTTGGTACCTTTTTGGCATATTTGTGGGTATGACATCAATCATATGTTGGGTGATGATTGATTTTACTGTTAGAACAAAAGTAATGAAATGTGGCCAAAAGAACAATTTAATATGATGAGCTCTGTCCGCGATGGGTACATGAAACCAGCACGCAATGTCGGTCACCCATTCTGTCAAAATGACCGGTGGTAAATGCGCCCAACTAATGATGTATGAATAACTATTGGTTTATATTTGACCTATTCCTGATCAGTTGATCTGTTACTGGTGTTCAGGAGTACCATTGAAACTCCAATTATGTCTTCATACGGTGCCAGAGCGCTTAGTAATGCCGCACCAAGTTTGTGGAACGCACGTTCGTCGGTCGAATACGCTTGATGTATTCGAATCCAATCCCAAGACATTTCTTTTTGTCAGTGCTATAACAATTAACTCCCTGCTTAAGCGCTTGAGCAGGATCATTTCCTGGAAACAGGCGCTATACAAATGCCATAAATGTTATGTTTTAGCTATTTTTGTGTACAATGCTAGTCAACAACGCATAGTAATTTATGCTTAGTATTACAATTACAATGGCAACAGTGAAAGACAGCTACCTTGGTGATGGTGTAAATAGATGAGCTCATGGAGGACGGCAAATGGCAGGGACCTCGTCAGCATTCTATGTTCAGCGTTGATGGCGAAGCAACAGGTGGTGTCCTGTGATTCTTACGTGTGCAAGCTCGGGCTGATTGTGGTTAAACACATCTGGGTTTTTTTCAAAAGAACTACTCAGTTAGTGGGGTGTGATCTTAAACCCACAGTGATTATTATTGCACAGTTGAGGGATTACCTCCTGCGGGTCTAAGGGTAGAAGTGCCCACTGTATCATCCTGCATGTCGTTGAGGGTAACCTCGACGGGACATAGCTACGTGGGTGAATCTCATATCGCTTTGGATAACCCGCTTCATGTCTTAACAAAAGCCTTTGGGCTTTACAGCCCATTGGTCAAATTGCTTAGACGTCTGCCACGGACTGATAACAGGAATATGTTTTCCAATTCAGGATGTATTTTAATAGATTAAGTGGCAATGGTAAGTTATGATAAAGCTATATAGTTATTGAAACATTGGGTTTATGCTCATCGCACATTGACTAGTTTGGGTATGCATTGTGGTTACTCCCATACAAAATATGTGACGTCGGAGGGTTCGATGGTATGCTAAGGCTTTGGATCTACTGCTGTGGTGGTAATGGTATGGAAGCTAACCTTTTTAACGACCACCCGAAGAGTTACAGGTTTTTTGCTAACTTGGGTGGCTTCTTCTATATCCAAGTTTCAAAAATATGACGTGAACAGCAAGATTGCGTCATGTTTGTTAATTCACATACGTTTCCTGCATGAATTTATGATTCCATTAATCGTATTTCACGACGTACTCGACTTAACCATTCATCCCCGTGAAGACAAAACATCAACCGCTAGCTAAAACTTAATAGCTCTCATGAAAATCCCGGTCAAATCATTCTCAAATATACAACTATTCGAGAACACCCTATTTGTGCATACTATGCTTGACCATCGTACAACCCAGTACACGGATGCGGCAATGCAACGAAATTTATTCTTCTATAAACTTCTACCACATTGCTTGCATTGTTGTTAGAATGCTCTTCGGGGCAAAGCAATTGATTAACGTAGCGCGTAGAAGTCGCACTACAAAACATAGATATATGTTGAAGACATAGGCATAGTAATGACAGATTATTAATCACGTATTCCATTACCTTTCCGCTGAGCGCCGTGGTCTTTCGGATTATTTCACGGTTTCCCTACACCCATGTTGCTGTAATTTATGGGCATGTTCTGGCATACTGTCTAAACTTGTCCTAAAATCGTGATATATATGATACACTTTCTATTTGGCTTTTAGGAAATAACGCTGTAGTTCAAATAATGCCGCCATAATATGACCGTTTTACAATGGCATCTCACTTCAGTGTCCCTGCTCCTGGGTCAGCAATAGACATTAAGATATTGTATTATTTCTTTATGTCACTCATGAGTCGGCTGTTGATTGATCACTTATATGCGATTCTGTGGCATGGGGAAAAAAAGATTCATCTCAAACATCATGTGGTGCTGTTAAGTATTCTCAGTCGCTATTTCTATTCGGTGCTTTCGCTGTTCGCAACAAGACAGATATACAGGGAGCATTTAATGCAATATCATTAACAATCTAATTATAAATTGATTGATTGCGTCGTAGAAGCTAAATTCAGTTAAAGTTGATTTTAGTCCCTCATTGGATTCCATTGAGTGCAGCAAATTATAGCGAATGCAATAAAAGAAGTCAGTGTAATTTTGATGTAACTGGAAGACATGTGAGCCGACCGGTATTACTGCAATTAACCGTTTTCTCAGAATTTGTCAATTGGTAAAGCTTAAACCAAGAGCTACTACTCTTATCGTCAACAACGATTTGTTTGATTACAATCTCCTTGGTGAAAAAATTAATCGCCATTAATTAGTTCATATGGAAGCTGCAACCCATTCTAATTACATCGTAGATCGACATGCATGCGTTTTGATTCATGCTTCATCGCCATCGCAAATTCATCGTCACCGCATCGTTATCACCGTCGTTTGTCGGCTCATGGTTTATAATCAGGATCAATATCACCATCATTCTATATTCATCATCTTTAGCATTTATATCGGTATCATCATTTTCACTACTATTATCATCTGTCATCTCTCTGTAATAATTCCGACCATTGAAACAACTTAAGTTCCCGCTATCAATTCGCCTTTTCATAATCTATATCTTATACCCTTAGACTATATAGCCATGCATTTAGTTTGAAGATATAATCTCTAGCAAATTAACATCTTTCTGCTACTGGTGTGTGCTTCGACGACCAACCTCATCAATCACCTGTAACCAGGAGAAATTACATTCTGTTCTGCAGGGCTACTCAAATCCCAGATTTATATCAATCCTTTTATATTGGCACGACTTTATTGACCGGATCTCTCGGTGTAATCAATATCAGCCATTGTGATATAGTAGCTCATTAATAACCCTAATGTCCCGTGGCTGGCTTGTCTATCACTAAATGGCCTTGTATCGTTGGGTTGAGTATACATGGCAATACGATTTATACGCTTCGTTAATCAATTCTTAACTGCAATTTTGATTTGTGTCCCTTGACGATCGCATATACATTAATATTTTCTATCAGTTAGCATCACAATGCTCTACGAGTCTCGCTTGTGTTGCCATTCTATTGCTAACGTTGTATATATATATATGTAAAATTCACTCGCAGAGCCTCTGCAGAAAAGAAATATTGAATTGAAAAATAGTTAATATTTTTGGCGCACGTTCTATTTTCCTTTTCATTATGTCAAATGATGGCATCAAACTGTTTCGCAGTTTACAATATAATGCTTCATACCCATATCACGAACTTCGCAATGCAAACAAATGACGACGGTTATGGCGACAAATCAACGTCTTACGTCCGTGGCTATAACGAGGAGGAGAATGCATGACATCCTTGATAAGAGCTCTGCTTTTCTTCACTGATGCATTTAGTAGGTATTGATTGAACGCAAATGTTGGCTCGTTCTATGCATCAAGCCATTATGTATTCCACACTGTGCAAACCCCGTGGACAACTTTTGAATTAGAAAAATTATTCACACTAGACATAAACTCACTATTTGCCTCGTCAGTTTACATAATTGCTACAAAATGTCCCAAATCTATAATCCGAATTGCATCTGGGTTTTATAAGTGTCAGCAAACTTTATTTACTTGTTTAACTTTCGTTTTAATATTGCATCCTTGGCTGGTTAACCATTCCAGGGTTTTATGATGGTCGTTACTTTAAATGACGCAATTTGAACATGCAGAGCCTTTGCACCTGTGTATTTCAGTGCTCATTATGGTACAATGGACAACTGAAATATTGATTGTGGTTTGGTATCGTGACAATGATGATTGATGAGGAATGTTGAGCATGGATATCGCTCATTAAGTATCACCCCCCCCCCCTACAACCACCCACCCACCCACTTGCCGTACACACATTGTCTCTGCTGGGTTGCCACCTGAACGGAAGGAGAACGCAATCCCATTATGCAAGCAAGTCGGAGATATAGATAAAAGTCCACTATGTCGAGCTTTGACGTTTACAGTACGAACGTAACAAAACAATGCCAATTCGGCTACTAAGGCCATGTACAACTGGCTGCTCTAAATAACAAATGGACTTCTAATGGGTAATTTCATTCTGAAAATAATCTCTGCAAAAGATTGTAACCCCTGAGTAATTATCAGAAACACATGGCCAGGGAAACATCATGGTTTAATTTTGTTACATTTAGCAGAGCTTCTAGGCTCTCGTTGTTGCTTATATAATTTAAGCCTTACGCGATATTACGCGGTGCCTGGAAGTTTTGTGTGCCGTTTTATGACCATCTGCAGCATCATACCCATCATCATCATCATAATCATCATCATAATCATCATCATCGTCGTAATCATCATCATCAACATAATCATCTTCAATATAATCACCATCATTATCAAAATCATCATCATTCCCGTCGTCATCGTCATCATCATCAGTTAAGCAATTTTCTATGCTGAAAATGACTGTTCACTAGGCAAAACGATGCACGAGAAGAAAGTATACGCTTGCCGCCTGCCCAGCCTCTGTAGAGTGTAATGAAATGCCCGGACATCCGCTAACATTACACATTAGCTGTAAGTGGTAGAGTTGCATCCTGAACCAGTCTTAAATTGACGCACAGTGCAATGTTTCAGTTATCCCTGTCTCATATGAAAAGCTTTTTGCTCGTTGGGATGTTATTTGCTGGGTTAATCGGCAGTTTATTCGTCTAACATTGAGTGTAGTCTCTGTTGTGAATTGATATTGATGACCCTTCACATCTTAAACACAATGGTCTTTGTGCCTTCGCAATATTTATTGTAATCAAATGCTGTTTAAGTAGATTCGTGGCCTTGGTTTGCATATTACCTAAGCACCTGGTAGCTACACAGGTAACGTCATGTAGTCATCAATTATATAAGCAACTCACAATGATACTTTTTGTTCAGGGGATTACTATGTCTAAAGGATTGAAGTTTTCTTCATTTTGTGGAATCCCAAAAGACAAGCCTATCGCGATAATTAGTAGCCGTGTTCTGTGTTTCGCTGCAATTCCCCATGGCTACGATTAGACGACTTGTTGGCATAGACGCGCTGTTCCCAATTGCATCCACCGTTCACTAATTAGCTGCTCGTCCTCCTGAATTTACTTCCAAGAAACCCTTAATCGTACTAATACAAAGCAAGCATAATACGGTATGGGATTGGAATTGGTTGAGCATTTAAATAGTGTCTTGAATGTTATTTGATGATAATTTTTCTTTATGTTTGGATTCCTGTTATTACTGTTTGAATAGCTTCTCCTACACACCGGAACGTCGGTGTTACAGCAGTTCTCATGGCTTTGCACAAACCTCCATCTTCTAACAACAAAAACGTGCACATAATTCAATATCACGTTTCATGTGCCGCAGTGTTTTGTCCGGCTTCGTGGTGTGCATGAAACGTTTCTTAAAGCTTCAGGTGACATTCATACCCTGTCTTTCTTCGGCATAACTAAAGGGCATGCCCATTTTGAACGGCTTCGAGGCGATACGGCACCTTACCGGTACGGCACCTCGCTTATACGGTACTTCGTTGACGGCTCATGCGATACGTTTGGCGTGTATGATACCAGCTTATCCAGAAATGTGTGCTACATCCGTGGAAGTTGTTGCACGTAGTTATAAACAAAAACTGTTACATTCTTTGGTTGAACATATCATGGTTGTCTCATTGATGACTTGATTGATTGATCAATTAGATATAGAAACGATCTTGTAAATTGCTTAGCGTTTTGCGACCTTTTCCTTGCAAAGTTACCTGCATACGCTCTTGCTCAAATATAACTTGTGCGGCGTGATCCCTGTATATAGCAGGCTTAGTCAATAAAGTTGATTCATTCCGTCTCGTAATCTTTCCCCGAATAATTGCTCATATCCTCATATCACTGTTATTGTCCTATATACTTTGAAAGTCACGCATAAAGGATCTTATGGATATCAATATATATCATCCCAGTTTCACCTGTCCGTCTTATTCCCGGCTGTATAATGAACGTCACCTTTTATGCAGTTGCTTGAGCAGCACATCAGCGATAGCATGGCCCAGTAGGTACTTTTGTGTAATATCATTAGGAAATGTAACTGCTTTTTGTTCATCGCATATCTTGAGTGTGGATGACTTTTACTGGGCTTTTTCCCAATTATATTTGTCAAGCCATGTGTGTGTTTCATGCTATATGGGTCTCCTCCCCTGTAACGCATGTATAATTGAGAGTTACTTTACTATGGTGCCTTTATCATATTTTCCATTAATCCATTTATCATAATTGAAAGCGGTGTACAGTACCTCGGTTTGTAGTCGCTATGTCTGCTAACAATTTTATAGATATGTGCACGCAAGGCATTTACTTCGATCGGTACTGGAGATCGCCTGCTTTCACACATTTGTCTGGATCTTACCGACAAGTCATTTGTGGTATTCAATTATGTTTGGGTTGCACTGCAATTCCCTATGGCTCTTATAGAAGCGACCTATATGTACTGGTTGTACCGACCAGCTTCTGGCGGTCTCTAGCCAGCTACTCCTGGCCATTCTTTGTAGACACGGCTTGTTACAAATAAAACACAAGCCTAATTCCATCAAGGAAATGGGAAATTGCAGCGGAAATGCAATGGCTGAGAGTTATGGCAGTGATTCGTATTGTTGAGGTTCATACAATCATTTCAGCTAAAGGCTCTGTTGTTGACGATTCCATGGTTAGCGACGCTCGTTTGGATATGTCTAAAGCCCATTTCCAGTGCAAAAATCAGATCTTGTGGGCCTTTCCTAATCGAAATTAAAATTCGCCATTACTCAGCGATCCGGGCGACTGCCCAGCAAATCTCACTACATCGTATAAATAGTAAGGAATTCTATGTTAGCTGTTTGGTATTTTTCCACTCGAATGGTTTGTTCTCATAGAGAGATCGAATGACGATTCTTGCCAAAGAGACCATGTGTCATATCGTATTCTCTGTTCTTTTCTCAAACATGCCATGGTGGTTCAGTCAATGCCATCTAAGATAAGTGCCCAAGAGAAACCCACCATCCATCCATAAAGCTGAATTCCCTCGAAACACTTGGCACCCGCGTAACATGGCACCCGTCGATTGCTAGGCATCTCTTTGTCATGGTCAGACGATAATGCTATTGTGAGTTTCAATTAATTTCCTAAAAGGTAGGCCTTGCCAATGTGTGCTTATTGTCATTTCTGTTGCATCGGTTTTACCCAGAAACTTATGTACTCTTTGTCCTTTGACAAACATAGTCACGATCAATTTCATCAATCTCACTTACGCCTGAGCATGATATTTTTGCGTTGATACCTCTGTATAGAACAGCCCATTTTTACATCGATCTACCCAATTCGGGTTAAATATCAATTTCAGTTTTGCCCACCTTAAGGCCATAGCTTCGTAAGCCCCACATTGCTAAACCGTAAGGGTGTTAAGCATTATGCTTATCTCAAACAATTTAATATAGCTGTCAAAAGGAGACGTGCCATGGTACAATTTCATAATGTAGCTATCAGTTACGTGTACATACTTAGTCGGAACTTATATCAAAATTTTAAAGAGCCACTTATCTGTGTAAAAACAGAAACCTTATTTCTTTTACCTAAAGTAATCTATATATGCTTTGTTCTGTGGCATTTATTCACAAATGTATAAGACCACTTGCATACACTTTCACAGCGGATGTAATACCTTCTAGGGCTGTGAAATCCGCCAAACACCGAGTCAGTTTTGTAGAAATACACGTTTTTATATTTCAGTTGACGCTTACCTGCATACAATACAGTCATTGATGAGTAGATAGATGCCTGGATTGCAACGCTGGTACAATGCTTTGCAGTTAACAAATATAATCACAGCTCTACAGTGACGTATCATATCCGTGTTCCTGCTTTGACAATAGCCCTTAGGGCATTTCAGTCTCACTATGTTTAACGTAGGTGCCTGCTATGGCCTGATAACGCAAATGAATTTGTGCCGCCGTATCAATTTCCTGGCAATGCCATAATATTCTCGAAAGTAAGACTATCGATGTCGCCTAAATGTGCCTATTGCTGGTGATGACTGGATCGATGAATTTGGTATGTATGAACCGTGTTCCAAAGAACGTGATAGGACATATAGAATTCAAAGTCACACTAATAATTGCCGTATCAATCACATTACATTAATTTGTTTATTGAGTCCTGATTGTCTTGTCCAGTTCTGCCCTGTCTACCCCCCCTCTCTCTCTCTCTCTCCTCTCTCTTCTCTCTCTCTCTCTCTCTCTCTCTCTCTCTCTCTCTCTCTCTCTCTCTCTCTCTCTCGCTTCCTCTCTCTGTGTCACTGTTCCGTTTCTGTCTGTCTGTCTGTTACTCTCTCTCTCTCTCTCTCTCTCTCTCACTCAATATTATCACCTTGTTGCTTCAAGTGACGCAAAACCCAAATATTATCATTACCATTAGTACCTGAGCTCAGCTGTCAAATTGGCTAACACAGTCTTGTGCTCTGGCCAAAAATAATTGCACTCAATAATTATTTTTTTGTTTCAAGTGAAGTTTATTTCTAGACCGAATTTATTATTTCTAGACCGAATGTGGGTTATTGAATAAGCATATTGGCATTGAATTTATTGTGAGGATGTTCAGCAATCCAGCTACATGCAGGTGACTATGATAAATAGTGTGTTTCAAGTACTGCCTATTACTATCTACATGCTACACAACACAACAATTGTGATTATTCACCAAAATCCGGGTTCTTGCAATTTTAGAACGGTCGTTAACACCAGTTACGTGTCTACTGTATCCACAAATAATAATCTCTTCGCGTCGCTTAAATACTAATCATTGACTTTGATTGCTACCGGTTTTAAGACCAAAGTTGAACGTTGTCACTATGACCGGAAAATAGACTGATCTTTAAACGAACTTACTTTGATTGTTGCAGAATCCAAATAGAAACAGCACGATATTGATTTACCGATCGTGTTTATTCTATATTTAGGCGTTCATTGAGCTTGTGGCAGGTGGACTTACTCTGCTTGTCGATTTACGTGTGTATGTATCACAGCAAACTCGATGCCAAAGCAACTGTGCATACATACCAGGTTTATGTAAGCTGATCCCAGACCAAGTTGGCAGCTTAGGAGTATCACAAGAGAAAGCTAACTGCCTGTAGTCATTTTAGGATATCGCAAAGCAATATTTTTAGTTGGGAGATATCGACGACTGTCACTTGTAGTGTTACGTATTGTTACAGATTTTGATATTGTAGGTAACAAAAATAAGTGTTAACAATCGATTGCCGTGCCACACATTCAATTGATGAGGTGTTTGATTATTACAAGATAATACGTATGTTATCTATTTCTCTGACCTCGAGCAACCGAATCAGTCAATCCTACAGGATTAACTATAACTATAAGGCTGGTGTTAGTTGGTTGGGGTAAACGGTGTGGTCGCTTACATGCTTACATTGTATATGGCATAAATTATGTGGTTGATGATGCAGTGCAAGATGTCACAATAATATGATACAACCACACACTTCATTTACCCGGAACGTGTGATGTTTTGCATATCACAGCATAAGATAACCAAGCCTCACCAAGAGATATTTATACCCGTTGATTTTAACACCCACTCACCAAGAGATATTTCCAGTGTTATACGGGCAAAAACCAGGGATTAATGCAGTTGTTCTTGGAAACTTATTCGCCCCTCGACGTAAGTTCCCAACTATCTGGACACTGACTCACCTGATATTGTTTGTCAGGTAGTATTGGATAGTGGAATCACATTTCAGGTGTGACACACTGCGTATTGTTGGTAACCATTAAATACCGTGTTCGTCCTGCAGCTGAATTTCCATAAATTTTCAAAATCAAAGCAATTTCCATATGTAATTACCATAAATGGTCAGAAAATAGTTCCCGTACACCCAAAAAATGTGGCATATATATTTCTCATATTTGCAGTACTTATAAAATGTCATGGAATGTATAATTACAAAAATATGTAGTAACTCTACAGACCACTATTCGATCTCTTTATCAATGAGGAACTTGCTCTTTGCCAACATTATCCGACCGATTTGCACGTTAGCCTTTCAAATGTGAGTCAGATGACCTTCACAACTCATATCTTCCTTTAGATTACTAGAGATGGTGTTTTGCAGTAACTGGGTGCCAGGCTATCAGAAGCATAATTCGACCCAACTAATAGTAAATTGAACAGTTGTGATTTATTGCCTTGGTGCTTATTGTGTGGATCGTACGATTATTATTTGTTTGCGGCTATACTTTTCACCAATATCTCATGGGAATACAATTCAATGCCTTGCGATGCTCTTAAGTGTATTTCGTGGTATTATCCAGCCCAAAACACCAGCCCGTGCTTTTATTGGCGTTTGCCGTGGATTGCGACTCGTATTAGGAATTTCACTTATACCCGAGGCTGGCCTTGTCCAGTGCATCGGCTGGTGATGACATGCCCGTTAACATTTAGTTCGTGTCCTTCTTGTGCGCTTTCATTCACATGGATATATATGATGGCATGTCGTGATAGTCATTACATATATAACTTAACTATAGCTATAATCAATGTGTGCTGAATTGGCAGAAGACTTTGTTGAGTTCAGCATTCAAATCCGCACCAACTTCTATCGTGAAAACGAACTATGGTGCTTAAATTCTATATTATCAATGGTTAAATAAAATGACATACCTTTTAGGTATACTCCTGCTAGTATACTTGAAGCAACTGGACAAATAACGAACCAACGTATCAATCATTTATATGTACCAATTGTATCGCCATTATCCTCTTGTCATAGGTGTATGCTACAGCGATCAACCTCATCAATCATTTGTTATCTGGATTTATCACAATGTCATTCAACATGGCTTCCTACATCCCTGATTTATAGCAATGCTTTTATATTGGTACGACTTCATGGATCGGATCCTGTTGTGTAAGAACTATCACTCATTGTGACGCAGTGGCTCAGCTATAACTTAAATGATTTGTCACTGAACTTAAACGATTTTCATATCGTGGCATTGCATCCTTAGGTTGAGAAGATGTAGCGATACTGTTTATTATTCTCGTTTTTCAGTTCATATCTGTAACCCGATTTGCGTCCTTTATCGATTGAACTTAATTTGATTGATACTTTCTATCGACCTGCTTCAACTTCTGTCTCATCTTGCTGGTTTTGTCAATTATGTTTGTTTGCTCGACAACGTATGCAACAGGTACCATATCTTACACTTGTGTATGACATATTGTCTCAGATAAAATACATCGCGGAATCAATTAGCCCAGCTTTAAATTATATATGTTTGAGTTACCAGCTACGAGTTCTTACTTTACCCTTATATGTGGGAATCCCATCGCTGATATGGTTCGATTTGTATCATTCGAAGGGACATAGAGCCGCTTTTGGTAGTAGTGTCCGTTTGTCTAGAAAATAAGCCATTTTGCAAGGGCTAATTCTGCGAACATAGGAAACTTTTGTAGTACCGGTTTACTCCTTGTGCGCTGTGGCATTTTTGCTATCATATAAGGCGGTTTGACAGGGCAATATTACCCATTCAATGAAAGAGGGGCATGCATTTATGCAATGATTGATAACACACACACAATGTCAGCATTGACCTGAGGTCATAGCGTATTGCAGAGCATCAAACTAATACTCGGGTGCACTATTGCCGAGAAATGATTCGCAATCAAATAGATGTTAAGCCAGTATCCTGTTTCGTTATATAGCTGCATTGTATTGATTCTGGCTGAAAGGAAATTATGCCCTATGTTACGACTACAGCAATAACAGCCGTGCCACAAATAGTTTTGCAATCCCAACATGCGGTGAGGGGTCCGTGAACACACTATGGCCCACTGTTTGGTCCAAGTTAATGCTGCCACAGCCGCAGCCTATTATGTATCCCGCGTATTTCAGACACGCAGATAGTCATGGACAACGGGCAACCAATATCATTTATGATCCACATTGCAACTCTGAGCTTAATTGTCTTATGCGTAATGTAAGGGAATGACTGGTTCAATGAGCAGTGTAAGATGCCAGTTCAGGAAAGCTTATGTGAGGTATAACCAAAATGTGCGCAGCTTAATCATAGTGCACAAAAATAAGTATCCGCATTATCTCGTCCTAATGGCACGTGAATAGATCAACGCTAGCCGCTCGTTACTGTATTGCCTTAATGCACCTCGGACAACTTTTGAAAGACAGGAGATCACTGAATTGAGTGAATGTCATATTCCAGGTCCCTGTTGTCTGTGTGTCATTTTTTAAGGATATGCATAGAGCCTCAACATACATCGATACCCACGTATCAATACACATTGTTGTATGTTGACATGGGGTGAAATTTTGCATTAAAGCAGGACGAAATGCGTGTGTGTTTGCTTTTGTGTTCGACGGAAGTGCCCATTGCATTATTAGATCAGATGCTTAATTGAATGCATGACAGATATGGTTCTCTCTGAGCACTGCCAAACCTACTATCTCTTGGTCCTTGGACAATCTCGCTTGAGTATTGTAACGAAGATATATATGTTCCATATACTTTATATCTAGGTGCACAATACATGTACCAAATGAGAAAGACGGGGTTACGTTTGCCTTATATTTGCGTTTAGTAATTGTCGGCTATATATTTTCATCCGCGAGGTTGGTGCTTCGTATCATGTCAATGATTATATTTCAGACACAACTGGATGATCTAATTGATTGATTCAATTAAGGCAATGTTTTAGCTGCACCGATAACGGTACTGTAATTAGAAGTGAATTAAACGGAGAAGTAACCTTAACGTGACGTGTATTTGCTGACACACCCCATCAATAACCAGCAGCGACTTGTTCTTAAGTACAAATTATCATAATTGGATCGCCATAATCAGCACAAATGATATTCTTGGAAGAGGTGGTGGTAACAATTATGTATCGATGAAACAGGGACAGAGCGACATGATTAGGATCACATCCCATTTAAGATGCTTTTGGTCAATGGGATGTTGTTTGTAGGGACAAAAGTTATTTCGTCTAACCTAGAGCGTTGTCTCTGTTGCGCATGCATGTTGGAGAACCTTCACACTTGCATTGCTAGGGTCGTTCTTCCTTCGCCATAGATCCGATTATGTTAATCAATGGCCTTGGTTTGCATGTCATATCGACATGGAATAGCTATGCTGGGAACGCTTTGTTTCCGTCAATACATATAAACTACTCACAATGATGGTTGATGGAAAGCAGTTTTCTATGCTTTCCTGGGAGCCTTGGAGCTTTCATCCTTTTGTGGAAACCACTCTGATAAGTGTAGTGCGATAATTACCGGCTTTGCTTCGTATTAAACAGCGATTCCCGGTAGCTATGTTGGTATCGTCGCCCCGTGCATTATATCATCCACCGGCCGTTAGCCAGATGATCTGTCTCCTGACTTCCCCATCCAGAATCCCTCATTACCACTAATACGGCAACGTACAATTACAATGATGCCTTTATAATATTTCTTCGATCTACTCTTGGTAATTCAGTGTGATGGTTCGTATACAGTACCTCGATACCTTGTATCTATGGCGGCAAACAATTCCTTACACCCATACGCGCAAGGCATTTACTTGCATCAAAGCAAGAGATCGCTTGTACTAGCGGTACCTAGAGCCATTGTGCTTTCCCACATTTGTCTGAATCCCAACGACAAGCCATTTGTGTTAGTTAGATGCCTTTGTTTAAATTGCACTGCAATTCCTTATGGCTTTGGCGGGAACGACCTATTTGCATCGGCTATACATACTAACATCTGACGGTCGCTAGCCAGCTGCCCTTCCTCTTGGCTATTCGTCATCGACACTCATTGCCACAGATAAAAAGCTAGCCTAATTCCATCAAGGAAATAGGAAATTGGAGCGGAAATCTAATAGCTGTGATTTATGGCAGTGTTTCTTATTGTTCAGATTCATACAATCATTTCAGCTAATGGCTTTGTTGTTGACCGCTCTACCGTTGAAGTACAATTCAATGGTTAGCGACGCTCTTGACAGAATGCCTTGAGCTATATTCAGCACAAATTACAGCTCTTATGAGCTTTTCCCTAATCGAAATGTAAATCTACCATTACTCGGTTTTCCGGGTGACTGCTCAGTTATTGACAAGGCATCTTTTATTTGCACTAGTCTTGGCTATCCGGGTATTCTACAATACATTCAAACTACTTTTATCAGTTATGCATAAATCCAGTTATGTATCACTTATTAGATGAGAGGTATCCTGCTACCTTATCGGTCAATTATGATCAAATGATAACGCTTTCCAAGAAGACGCAAGCAATTGCCATCACGTGCCTCAATAAATTTAATATCATTAGACCAGCAACTGGGACGTGAAAAATCTAGTACAAGCTTGAAACTGTTAAATCCCGTCAAAACTCTACACTATTGCATTTCCTCTTAAGTGGCATTCAACAATAGTGTTGACACATTCCCCATCAATTGCTTGGTAGATGTAAGTGGTCGTGCCGATTTCAACTATCATATTCTTCTTTACATGATACTCGTGCTAATAAATATGTGCTTTTCGTCATACCTGTTCCACTTATTTTACCCAGATGGAATAGTATTCCTTATCCTTAGCCATTCATACTCATGCTCGATTGCATCAATATCATTTATACCAGAGCATGATATTTTCACGAAGACAAACTTGTGCATTTGTTCAGAACAGTCGACTTTCCTCTAAACCTTTGGCATTATGAAAGAAATTATTTCACCGATTGGAATTTGTATTCATATCTATATATTAACACACATAAAAGCCCTCGCTCTCGGCGATCTATATCTCTACATCACATCCCTAACACATGTTGGTGTACTGTTCAACTACAAGCTAACTCTACCAGGCCTATAACAATTCCATATATGTGATGGTCCCATGGAGAAATATGTAGTTATAAGCCATGATTCATTATCGTATTACAGACATAGCAATATGTCGTACGGATTAATGCACAAACAGTCGTCATAACATCAAAACATAAAGTGCCTGGTGCAAAATGTTACATGTGTGATAAACACCTGATCACAGAGCAATCTAAAAGATTATTACCATTTGTTTGTGTTGTTTATCTCTTTCCATTCTCATCCGTTTCGGTAACGTCATCACACATAACAGCCATTAACCTCGCTATATTAAGCAATCTATGGCGTCTTCTATTGCCTTTCTCGACTCTTGAAATGAACAAATGGCAATTATATCATGCAAGTGAAAAAATAATGTACCCTCCACCTAGCTCCGTTGGACATTAAAGTTACCGTGATTTGCTGGTGGTCGACCTACTCTTTGTATGTTGCATTCCATCCGCGTGTTCCTCGGAATACCGTTGTAGGCACACAATTGATTTTGTGTGATTGTATGTTGCAGGTATGTTTCTCGTCGCTGCCTCTTATTTCGCCCATAAATGACCGCCTTTGAAGGCAAAAACAGTGAGTAGTGCATGCGACCAATGTTATCCAAAAGAAAATATCTACAATATACGCCCTGCCCGCAAGGATTTACAATATGTCATTGCACTATCGCGTGACATGTTCCCAGCAAATGATAAGGGACAGCTTTCCATAGGTTTCCTCGTTCATCAACTCATTCCCATCAATCACGTTTAATCTTTTTGTTCTGACTTTTATCATATCTCGATGATGGTACAATAGATAGAATTAAAGTTGATATTGGAGTCGTCGTTGGAAATCACAGTTGGAAATACGACTGTCACTCTGTTGAATCATGACATTTAGTAACTGTTACATAAATCTCTGCATAATCTAGGACATACATATGGATCTATGTTTTGTTTCTATGCTATTTACACCGACGATTTACGGTGGTGCCATGCTTACATACCTTAAGAGTTATTGGGATAGCTTGACACGTTTTACCGCAGTTGATTGACATGATAGTTTGCATTAAAAGGCGTATTACATATCAATTGCCACTGCTACGAACAACTTTGTAAGGATAAAGCTATACGTACGGCTCCTCTGTATACAATGTACATTAACTCTCAACTGGCTACATAACGTCGTTTACCCACAAGTGATCCGGCCCATACTTGTGTTGATTTTACAGTATGCAATGATATAATCAAATTACGATATTTTCCCCGTTTATAGCATAATCTATAATTATTTAGTCAAAGCAGATGTTTTAATTACTGTGTTGACATTATCAAGTTTACTGACTTGAGGCTATATCTAAATGAAAAAACCTCTGATACATTTGACATTCGGGAAACTCAAGAGACTAGCACGAATTATCAAAGTATATATCATACAAATAATCGAACATATTGTGAGCGTTAATATTGGCAAAGCCCATCGATTATATATGCTATCATACGCTACCTTATAGCGTTTACTGTACAATATAAAGTTATTAAATGCTCGCATAACAGCATATTGCGGTATTGTTCGGAATATAAGGTAATGCTTGGATCAATATGACTCCTACCGTATGGTGTGCGGCATGGTGGGACAATGTGTCTCGTTCGTTTTTGATGGATTGCGTCTTAAATACGATAAAAACACAGTTGCCTTTGCAATACAGTAGATGGATGCGCTCTCAATGAGGCTGCAGGAGACACGATCATCCTCAGCTGACTATAATCAACATAAACCGTGAGGCCACAGGTGCTGCCTTAGCTTTCTGTATTTACTTGTGAAAACTCGACGAAGCGGACAAAGCTCCAGACAAAGATACCTTATAACTTATAACCTATATACTACTATGCAATATCGGGTTAGTTTAAATGCATCAACGACATATGCTATGTTACTGAATTTAATGTCTACTTAACCGCAACTAATATCGCATTTTGGAAATAAGTTGACCAATGTCATTTGTCTATTAAGAAACTAACCGTTTTCCTAAGTACTGTGGCTTGCATTTTGAATTGTCTCGGACCATTTGTGGCTTACTCTTTATGCTCCCAGTGGTAAATAACGACGCAAATTGTGTTATATACTGTGCATGCTTACGTTATACTTGAAATTCTCATCGTTGACGAGGGCTGCAAAATGCGTCAAATTAATCAGTTTTGCCGAGATATACACTTTTCTATTTCACTTTACACATTGCAGCATACAAAACGGTCACCCGCAAGTACTCTACACTGACTAATTCATTGATTTGGTTTGCTGCCACGCAAGTCAAATGCTTTGCAGTCGAGCAATATTACTGCAGCTATGCAATGATTTATCATGACACCATATATATATCCGTGTTCCTACCTTAACAATAGCTCTTTGAGTATAACAGTCTCGCTATGTTGAACTTATGCGCCTGTTATCCTTTGATACCACAAATGAGATTTTGCGCAACTGTATCCTTCTCCTGCGAAAATGTGCTGGCGGCGATTTGACCGATATATTGGTTTATACCATCCACCGGGAACAGCCAGTTAAAAGTCGTGGTTTTATTCTTATTCGTCGTAACTGACAAATTTATTTAATAAATGGATTGTGCTCTGACCGATTAGCCTAGTTGTATTTTATAAAAATGATGTAAGATTGTTTCATTTTCCTGAACAAGTTCGCATATAAAGACGACGCATCTTGGGAGTTACGGATCATGGGAGCAGTCACCAAATTGAAACATTAATCAACGTTTTTATCCCCGGCGGTCAATCATGTTAGATTAAAGCATCGAAATTTTCACATGTATGCATTGCCAATTGCGTAGGTTAAGTAGGCAAGAATAGTTTGTCAAATTTTTTTTCATTGGCGGAATTTTTGGGCTCAAATATGGTTCGAGGCTGGAGAGTCCTAAGCAACCGTCCTTCTGTTCGAGTTTGGAATGTTATACCAATACTTATGTATACTCTCTGGTTATCCATTGGGGAATAGAAATACGTTTGTTGAACTTGTCAAAGGCAATTGATAAAGTACGAACCGTTCATAAATCTTAACCCTTACTGACTCGGCTTTCCATTTAAAACCATTGTTTGACAGACGGTGAGATTGAAAGGTCTTACTACCAGCAGTCGTTTACAGACCTTACCAAAGGACAGAATAGTTGCCTAAATTTAGCCGTCGTTGGTTTAAACGACTCCCATGATTTAGTAAACAGTGTTTGCATGTATGATTGCGTAAACTCGAGTCCCTCATTATGGAAGAATAAGTCCTCTTCTACATTACTGTTCGTTGTAGCTCGTACATGTCTGTGTTAGTCTCCTGTCATGCGATTATGTTAGTTTTACACAATATCGATCAATGAAATTTGCCAAACATCGAAATACAATCTTATCTCAGGCTGTCAATTTGGCCAATACAATCATGCCAAAATGTCTTACATTGGTCGAAATATATAACACTGCCTTTTCCTTGAAAATGTATGTGTTAAAGTGATGTTTATCAATTAACTTGTCCATTAGGCAGCGACCCATACTATGCCTCATCTTTTAAGTGACTGATTTTACAAGATTTATTAAAAGTCTGAACCTGAATTTATCAAGCCGACGGGCTTCTACACCCAAGGTCGCACATCTATGGCAATGAAGTATGGATTATTTGGCGTGTGAACGGCAAGGTTAATGATGTGTGTATCATAATTGATGTGTTTGATGGTGCAGTGTAATATGTCATCAATGAAGCAGGTTGTCATTACATATTTGTGTGCTGGTAGTGGAACACAACACAATAGGTGCCACTTGTTACAGCCAGTACTTAAGCGGGGAATTTCGAGGCAACTCATTTATCAAACCAAACTGTATGGTGCTATAGTTCATCGCATTTCACCCTATTGTTAACCAATCAGAGCTCAAGTAGAGCATGTATTTTTCCAAGAACGCCTCAAGCTCCATGCTACGCATGGCCAGCCAATCGATAACTTATTTAGACTATATGGACCCTGACGTATCAAATGGTTTTTGTTTGACAGGTATAGATGGATAGATTAATTATAGACCCTGATCACCTTGCAGCTGAGTTACGATACTGTTGAGCTCATTGCCAAAACATATACCATACGCATCATTACAGTCAAAGTCGAAAATACAAGAAATTGTCAAAATCGCATATCCGCGCACACAAAAAATATACTTCATAAATATAGCTGAATATTTGCTCACGTAAAGCTGATTACGAGATCAAATGTATCCTTTCCTACTTTCCCAGAAGCACGACACCATATATCCCAAAAGGAATAGTCAATGACAGCTTCATGCATATATACATGTGGTGCCGTCAGGGATATGTATTTATATGACAGCAACCAACGCTCGTTGATATTTTAACTTCTTGGTGACTATGCTGACGTAGCATTAGGGAAAACAGTCTGGGCGCTCGATACACTTCATCAGCTCATACAATAAATCACTGAATCAAGGAATATTTTCTAACTAATATCTCGAATGTTTTCATACTAGGTTTAACTTAATATAATGTATAATCACGGAAATGCGAATCAGCTGAACGTTTAAAGCTCCCTTCGGGCGGTCAAATTTGGTTTACTAGTAACTCTACGGGCCACTCTATGTTTAGCTCAATGAGGTACTTTCTCCTCGTCTAGATAACTAGAGTTGGTGTTTTTTGGAGGGCTCATAGCATCACATTCTACCGTTGGTTGTTTCATGTTGAAGGCATCCCTATGCTGTGGATGAAAGAGAAGCTTAATTCGACAGACCGATTAATAAATGAAAACACCAATAGAATAGCTGTTATATATTTCCGTGTTTTTATTGTTTGGATTCGAACAATCATTTTGGCTAATAGTATTGACCGCTGTCTCATCAATTCAATGCCTGACGCTGCCCTTTGCTGCACGTTGTGCTACTACCGGCCCCAACCTTCACCAATGCATTCATGGCCTTATCATGATAATATCGCAAACAAACACTTAGATCGCATTGAAGGTGACTGCTTCCTCTTGGTGGCAATTTCACTTTTTGCTACTGGTCACCGCTACTCGAGTGCTATATCAAACAAAACATCTAATGGAAGGTTGAAGACGATGGATACATTTCATAGAGAGTTATCCTACACCTCAGTTAAGGTGAGCCATATGGTATTGGCATCTGTAGTGCGTATGAATGGATAAAGAACCGATAATGTGGAAAACTAGAATAATTAATAAAGTGTATGACCGACTACGCAACAAGCAAAGTAGCAAACAACTTCTTTGTCTATATTGTCCATTACAGTAAAAGTCATCTACATGGCCTCCGTTAGTCCCATTTGACAAAAACAAATAAATAATGTTACAAAAATTCTATATTTTCTATGAAAAGCTTAAGTAGTAATATCCTCGCTTGTTAAAAGGATTCCAATTCGGACCCGCTAATTTTATATGTCTTTAAAAAAAATGATGTTCTCGTAAATTATGACATCATTTCATGGTCTAAAATAGCATGCGCTATTATGTATACGCTTCCTTTACATGTGAATTGGTAAGATGCCTTAAGGACGATTGCATGTAAAAGCACACCTTAAATCCATGTTTGATCATATGTTTTCAATATGTGCTGTAGTATTGTCCTTTGCAGCTACGTTTTTACTTGGTCTGTTAAAAGTCGTCATTTGAAGGCAGCATTGAGTAGTGTACGTGAAGAATCACAAACAGAAACCTATATCGACAAGACACGCCCTTGCGTGACATATTGCCATCTAGTAGTAATAGACTACGTGCCTTGGCTTCATGAACGGTGACCCTAAATCTCACGAAATAACACAATTCATCTCGTCTAACTCCGATGGGAATCGAAGAAGGCATAGTGCCGTGTACAACTCGAGTCATTTGCCAATCTCAACATGCTTACCTCACCCGAGTCACTATAATGCTTAACCACATATTTATATAATTTTGCTGATCTGATTTCAGTTACGCGCATATGATGTCTATCAGAAGTGTTTGAAAGAGTGCAACTATTTCCAATGCTTTATAACAGGTTTTAGTTTTAAAACATCACTGCAATAAATCAGTATTTAATCATGTGACAGAAGCATGCGTGCGTAAAAACCCTATACTTAAACAAAATCAATGCCTACGTACGTGGCAGAAGAAAGTCTACTTACTCAATTTAACTACGCTTATACACGCACACCAACATCACATCATGAAAACTATCTATATTGCCTATTCATAGTATATTAACGTTTTATCACGTGATTATATATCCCTAATGGTTAACATGAAATAATATACCTTGTTGGTACACTTCTGCTAATCTACTTGTGATAATCTAGAAATAGAACGTGATAAAACCTCATTTTGCTGAGCGAACAGTCAATCGCTAAGTTGTATCGTGGTACAAACATAAGTCCTTGCCAATGAGAAAACTTCAGTTAGTCGGAGTGAGCTCTCTAGCGTTTAATATTACCATTATCTTCGTTATTATCATCTTTTCGTCTCTGTAACACCATTGTTATCATCTGTGTCATACAAGAGTGTACATTTAAATCATCATCACAATAATTATCATCATTATCATCTTCATCATCATCATCATCATCATCATCATCATCATCATTATCAACAGCTATATCTTCATTACCATCGACATTATCCTCTTTTGCAACCATTATGATCGCACGCACCATCACCACAATTATCTACTATCATGTTGCATGTCTAGATACCATATAACACACACAATTATAAGCGTCATCTATCGACCCGGTCAACCATCTGACATGAGTTTATCAATGTGGCTCTTCCATAAAATACAAAAAGCATTTGTGTTATTACATCTAGTAGTAAAAACAAATGGCCACTCGCAGCTGATTTTGTTTACGGGATTATGATGTATTGTAAATGGGACATGGGTATCTCATATCTATGAATAATGTAATTGTATCGTCTCTGGATTGAACGAAAGAATCCCATCGCAGTGCACAACATATAGATTGTACTGCTCAGTTGCATCAATTAGCTAGGAACTTGGTTAAAAGCAAGAAATGCATATGCTTTAGTGTAAATGATATCTGAAATCAGGACCGTCAGCTGGTTACTGATGCCGTACATCGTTATCAGAATCGTTGTGTAAACAGCAATGACACGTTGCAGCACGGTCAATGCAAATAGGACAAATATTTTTGACATACCAAAGAGGATACTTATCGTATCGAGGTTTGTGGCAGCATCTCTGAATTACAATATAGCACCAACAAATACAGCAACCAAATGTCGATAACCAAATGTCGCTTTGTTCCATGGAATCCGAAATGAACGGATAGGTGTTCACTGTCTTGATATTAAAGCATTGCATATGACAGAACGCCTTTGGTGTGGCTGATTGATCCTTGGGGACGGATACAATGGTGTTAAATTGGGTGTTTCCATCTTACCTTTAGATTCTGTGGTGCATCTGGAACTTGCAGTTACACAGTTTACATCCTTAATTGCATTTGAGTGTTAACATGTGTTGTCAAAGCAAGTCTTGACACTTTAGGTATGATCACGAAACATTCAGAGGTGTAAAACGAAAATCCTTTTCAAGATTATATTGATAATGAACCTCGGCTGCTTGCCGGTATACCTTTACAAGTGATTGCAATCGTATTTTATGTTCAGCATAGGCCTTTGAGGGCGCTGCATCTCATTTCTTCTACCCAATCATCCAAGTCGGGACGTATGATTTGCTTTGTCAGGAGCTGAAAATGCTATATTTTATGCCTCGTATATTTATGCAACTGAATCGCAAAGAATTTTCATGTAATCATGCGGCAGAACGTTAGCTCAGATTGATTATTTCCTTCCTTTCAATTCATATTCACTCCGCGCATGACGGATCTATTTGCATATGTAAGCTGCTGTTGCCATTGCCGATATTATTAATGGGATCAGATACAGCGAGCGGATATTAATCAATCGCAATCAGATTAGGCTTACCAGGATGATCTAACGAATATCAGGAGTTTGTTGAGTGAGCTAACACTGACCTGGCATAGATTGTGGTCGTTTACGTCAGATGGTTATCCTATTCGTCATCCGAAGCATCATCAATTCGAGTAGAACATTACGATCGTTCGTAACTGCAAACTCCATATAATTTATCATGACAGCTACATAGAACATTGCTAGCATCACGACACCGGGGGATGGGGGCATAGTGAGGACCTTCCTGTATACGCCCCTCGCGCTGCTTCCCTTTTAAACGTCAAAATATATTAACTCGCCGAGTCAGAGTATGCGTGTTTTATCACGCAATTTCAATATGGACCCTCCCAATTTCAAATATCCGTATCCGGCTGCATTAGCAAGAAGTTCCATCGGTCATGTGCATTAAAATATGTCAAATCTGTATTAAATATCACAGATTACTCTATTACTCTGTATTATCTTTATTTTTTTCACTTATTTATGATTCTGTGGATACGAATATTCACCGTTCATGTATAACAATCTATATCATTTCACTGGGTTAATACGTTGAATGATGGGGTCTAACGGAATTCTGGTCTGATTTTTCACAAATCGTTAAAAACTACTTGTGCGGACTGTGGCTGCTAGAAGATCGATGTTCTCTTATGGTGGTAGCATGCCATTCTCAGTAACCGGTAAACATTATTATTAACTGTTACCGCATTTATGCCAACTGTTTTGCAATGATGAATAGCAGTAGGTATTTTTACAGATGAAAGTGCTAGTATGATATATTCGATGTACTCTATAGCTCCCACATTGCCCACAAAATGGTCTATTACAGGGGTACGTTCAATTATTAACAGTGAGCGGATGTCCGATATCTCGACAAATATGGTTGTTAAAGACGCCGACGTGTAGGAGATAATTCCGGATATAAAATGTCAATGAAAGCCGCACAACCATTTCCTTACGGCTGATTATTCATCACAGCAGGATGCTGAAGCACGGCGATTCATTCGAGTGTAAGCGTTAGGTCATTGACATCATAGTTCTTTTTTTGAATCATTGCCGAGAATATATTTTGCTAATAGCGTATCAATATTGCTCGTGTTTTCTTATTATCTGGCTGCTAGGCTTCGTTCAGTCGCAACTTGGCGTATTATATCCCGGATATATTGGACGCCTAGAGGATTGTTAATTTTCCACCGAGTCTTAATTTGTCGCCTGGTGAGTTTTTGGTTATTCTAACGTTAATTCCCCAGATCTTCAACAATATCAAGACTTTATCGATATTTCATATGCAGGTTCAATTACCCATTTACTCTTCTCGCAATATTAAGGGGTTTGCGAAGCACTGACATGGAACCATTTACTGCTTCACGCAAGCAGATGTAGTGTGATATTAGATTTTTAAACTCAACCTTCAGGCAGTAAATCGTATACCCAAGCTCATTACCGTACATAAATGACAAGGGACTGTGTATCGCCGAGCGCGTGAAAGGAATATACAACGTTATTTTGTAATTGCAATGATCTTATTCTAAACTGCAATAATACCCAAAAGAACAACATGTTTTTCAATATATATCCATAGTGAATCCCTTTGTAATGCTCTGTTTTTGCTGATTGGTATTAGTATTCATTGCCTTGGATCTCTCAACAAGCAATAAAAGCGTACCTTAGACGAAAACTGGGTCATTATGTCAACACCAGTGATCTGCCCTCTTTCTTATCAAACATAGCTGATTGCTTTTCTTATGTTGTGCAGTGCTGAAAATCTTGTCACACCATATGCCAGTATAAGAAAAATAAATATGTCACATTTACGTTATTTGAGTTTGTTGTACTATTTCATAATCGACGCCGCCAAATACGTGCTAGGTGCATTACACACAATTGTATGTCAGACCATTCAAGTTTCTGTAAAATGTTTTCGACTCACACTTACCTCGCCGATACGTAAGCGCATTGAAGAATTTTTTACACTGCATCTCTTTGCAGCTACTATTCGATTGACTGAATCCTAAGCTCTTGCTATGCATGTAACCTAAAAGTCTTGGATTTCATAGCACTTAGATTCCAGTTATCCAAGCTTAGAACGACTTGTTGGTACCGATATCTCATAGAAACCTTAGTTTCGTCGCATACCTATTTTGTTAAAGATAATGATCAATTTTGGAATGAATCTAATGGCACCGCTTCAATGATGATGCATAGCATTGATTGGCATTGATACGATTCACAGCGTTCTTTCAAGATGCCTTTATGCCGATATCGTGCTTGTTTATATTGTTATCATTTACGTTTGGTTGCTAAAATGTTGGTTATGCTATCCTTTAATGTTATTGGGAACACAACGTAATCGATGATGATCGATAACGGTGTTTTTTGTTTACAATACATCCAATGTGTAGCGACCGAATCAAATCACTATGCATGCGCAGTGTCTGTTTTGGATATTCAAAAGTCTATCCCATGCCACATTTAGTCTTATTACTATGTCCCGTCATAAATATGCAGTCTTTCTTCGCAAAGGTTATATTACTGTTAGTATTAAAATACCGTAATCGCTGTTTAAACATTCACATGGTGACACACTGACCATTCTCAAAACGGATTATTTGGAGTTGTTCAACACATTGACAAGTGATTCAAGTATCTCTTGCTTGGTCTTACCAATAACACGTGAGGTTTCACTATCTCTCTTCGTGTAACTCATATTTCTGGTGCGGTACATTAGCGTAACTATGATGTATATCAAATATATGAAATGACAGCCGGCGGTTCTGTATTTGCAGCATTATCAGAGGGCATTGTTCGCAGTAAAGCCAATCTCTATTGCCGGCTTGATCTCTCGGGGTAGTTTGGTAACCCAAACAAATGCAGGTGCACATAACATGAATGTTAAATATAACTTGTCCCACTTCACATCATCTTTCTATAGGTATCACTTCGTAATTATCGCAACACAGGTCATTGTTCATTACTTGGATCATATAGCTGTATGACTTTTTAGCAATGATTCCTTTGGATCTTAAAAATGGAGTATATGACGAGGGTCATGAAGCTAAAGAACGCCGTTAGAGATCACCTATATTAGCTGATATGCATGCAGGTTCTCATAATAGTAATACTTGCTTTCACGAGGAGTCATCATTGAACACCATCGCCTCTTCGTTAAATTGTTTTCATGTAATTTGACAACCAGTTGTAGTCTACTGAAAATGCCTCGTATACGCTGCACATTTTTCCGCTCTACCAGTGGTGTCGTGTATTTATTTTTCGCTAATATGGCGAAGGACATAGTTTCGATGTCTCCCGTAAACTCATTTAACGATGCATTACGCATCACGTATCTAAGTCTATAATTAATCTTATCTCTTATCGTGATAACTACGCCTCCTTATAATATCCCGGTTATTAAAAAAACAATTGTTCAATTGATAATGATAGA